>CM075301.1:4442186-4857004 GCA_037672795.1 Lagerstroemia speciosa | reverse complement strand
ACCACTTGCCACATCAAAAGGTCATGATGTTTATGCAATAAGCCCTTGTAGCGTTCCCATGCGTCCGGCAAGTTTCCATCGGAGGTTGCTTAAATGATGTGATATCGCTCCTCAACTTAGCCATCTTGGAGGGTGGAAAATACTCAGTGAGAAACTTCTCCACAATGATGTCCCAACTGCTTGAGGATCCCGGTGGGAATGAGCTAAGCCATGTCCTTGCCTTGTCCCTAAGAGAGAAAGGAAATAAAGTCATTTTAATATATCCTTGAGGAACCCCATTTTATCTAAGTGTCACACAAATCATTAAAAATAGCAAGATGGGCATGAGGGTCCTCATTTGGTCCGCCGCTAAACGACCATGTTGTTTGAATCATTCAAAGCATTGTCGGTATGCTCTCGAATGTGTGAGCTTGAATAGCTGGTTTCGCGATACTCAATCAGTTGTCCATTCACGATCTCACATAGTGTCTCATTTTAAATGCAGGGTTGTCTTGAGGATCCTCCATGTTATGAGGAGATGAAACCTCCACAAGTGATTGTTCTTGCCTCACTCGAATGAGAGTTTGCTCTCTTTTCGGATCAGGCAGTGGCAAGTCTTATTGAGATCTCCTACTCATACACCGAGAGACTACAAAACAAGGGAATGAGAACTAGAAAACAAGAGAAAAACACTGAAAAGTAAATTGGTTTGGTCGAAGTCAAGTGCTTCAATTCTGGTAGATAGATACACTTAGATCCCTGGCAACGGTGCCAAAAACCTTGTTCGCCATTGTCCCGCAAGAGGACGGATCGCAAGTAATAAACTTGGCAAGCGGGTATCGTTCCCACGAGGATCAAAGCCTATTGAGCATGAACTTAGAATACAAAATACCAAGCCAAATCCCCCAATAGTTGAGAGAATGCAGAAATTTCAAGAAAAGAAATAAAGATAGACAATCTAAAGAAAACAGAAATAGTTTTATACAATCTCGACAAGAAAACGATTCTAAGAGTTCAGTTTCACTTAGGTCTATTTCAATCTTCTTGGACTTAATTAACCGGATCAAATCAAGAGTTTCTCTTCTCCTATCCACGGGTTCTCAAGTCACCAAATCCGACTCTCGCCATAACTAGGATGTATCCCTAGGATGATCCTAACCCACTCTATCTCTATAGTTAGAATTTAGGGACCAAATGTCATGTTCATAATTGTATTTGGATTCCTAGGGTGATGGCTACCTCTAGAGCCTTCGCACATGTCTCTCTAACTCTTAGAATGACTAATCTACCTCTCGGTATGATTATTCCTATGCTTTGTTTACTTAGGCTATGGGATTCTCACTCTCGTGTTTCCTCATCGTCCCTTAGATCGATTTATCGAGTTGCCCAGACATCAATAAACGCATGAAGTACAGTAAACAAAAGGGAAATAGAACATTCATAGATCTGGGAAATAGAAGTTCAATACATGGATGAAATAAACACTAAGATCCACTTACTACCCTAGAAGAGAAAAAAAAAATTAGTCAGACATGGTTATATTACAATACATGTTCATCATAATTAAAAGTTACGAAACCAAAATGAAGAGAAAAGAGCTAAGGGTAGAATAAGGTTCAAACACTAATGATGAGCTTGATTCCTTAGCTCTTGTACCATAACCCGTGTTCCAACGCCCTGGGTTTGTAGCCTTAATTCGCCAAGAATCTTGTCCGGGATTGCTTTGTTATGAAAAGCTATCTCTCTTCTTTTCTTCTTGTGGGTGTACCCCTCTATTTATAAGGCATACTTACCTCTTCTAAAGGTAGTATGGTCAATGTGGGATAGGAAATTCTAGGTCCCACCATTTTGGCTCGACTCACTGCGGTGCAGCACCGTTCACACCGCGGTGCACAGAGTCTGTTTTGCGCAATTTACTTTGTTTGACCATAACTTCCTCATTTTAGCTCTAAATTATGCACGGTTTGATGCGTTAGATTCTTGACTGGACGAGCTTTCTGTTGATATCTTATTTGGCATCTTTTCTATTGAGGAAGTCCTAAAAACACCCAGATAAACTTAGAGGATGGATAAGGAGCATAGATAATCATATTTCATCAAAAACTACACAAATAACAAGTGGAATGCATGTTCTTAGTTCAAGTTTAAGGTCGGAAGTGTACTTCAAATATAACATCTATGGTATTATCAAGAGGTCCTGCCCTTAGCCATAGATGCAGTAGTGTTATTTGCAACTACCGTAATGCGTGTAGAATCAAAAGTCATATGGGATCACAAGATAACCAGATTTACTCTTAAGATTGCTAGGGGAATATAGAATAATATGATATCAATGGTCACAGTTACAAATGGACTACAGAAGTTTCACGACTCATAGTCGCGCTACAACCTATAAAAAGTAACAGAATAAAATCAAACTATAGAATTGTAAAAATTATTGAATGTAGAGGCTTGTAACAGTCATAGTCTCCTTAGAACTAATTCGTCCTCCTCTTGGCTATGAAGAGGATGCTTGTACGCCAGTCTCCCATGATACAATAATAGTTAAAGTTGAAGTAGAACAAATGCAAGCAACCATCACAAAAAATGATGCATATGCACGAACAAGAGGAAGAGAAAATGTTGTGTAGCTGTGTGTTTGAAACCTTCAACCTACAACCCTATTTATCGTGAAGGTGGGAGCTATAGACATAAATTATACTAAACAGGGAATTCAATACTTGAACCAGCCAAATTAAATTTTGAATTGGCTAATAAATGATATGGACTGGCAATTTCAAAAATCAATCTAAACCATTAAGTGATAGCTTTAATATGCCCTAAAACACCCTTTAATGCTTGGGTTAAATGTTGATTTAAACAGTCACAGCCCTCGCTTAAATGCTAACTGTCATAGCCAAAAAGAATCCTAAATGTCACCCAATGTAAAAATTAAGGAAAAACTAAATCCACCTCTGATTATACCCCTTATGCAGGCGCGAGAGTTGGGCACAAGTCATATAACATGGTCAAAAAGCTTACACTAGGTAAGAGTTTTCTTCTCGTATAAACACTTCCAATTTACCTTCCCTTCCCTCTTCCATGTGTGATAGAACTCTTTTCATTCTTTAGATGTACTTTGTGGGCTCACATATGTATGGGCACCAAATTTGCATTCATTTAATCCTAGCCCATAATCACATAGCTTATTAAGTCCTAATCATTTTTCTTCAATTTTATGGGACCAATTTTCCATTTACATACCATTTTTCTAAAATTAGAGTCATTGATGCAGCTTGTGCTGAGTTTAAAGTTCTAGACAGAAGTAGCTGACTAATAGCATTATTGATTCTTGAAGCTTGCCCAAGATCTATTGACTTTCAAACAACACTGCCAATGTTCGACATTGGCCCCCATTGGCTTTGGCATTAAAATCCCAGCTCAAGAGTTCCAATGTGTCTCCTTGATTTTCCTGGAGAAGGCCATTAAATTATTTTTCCTTTTCTTTGCTGACCACATGCATGATCCTAATGCTTCTCCTTCTTACCAAAATAATATATAATAATCATATATGACCACAATTAAAAATGAAAATAAAAAATTTCACGACACAAATTGATGTGCCTCATGAAGCTGTCCCAGAGAAGCTCGATTATGTTTCGGGTCCGATCATGCGTTCCAAGGTCGGAAAACAAGATGCGGCAAGGCTTGGCCAGGCCACATTACCCTTCTTAAATGCATAGATTAAGTAGTTAGCACTTGGAAAATCCAGAATAAATGCCTCTTTATCATTTACCTATATTTTGGATGAATTTTTGCAGTTTGTTGCCAGCTATTGTCAACTTTCCTCATTTCCTATGCATGGAAACTAGTGGATCATTACGTAGTTGGGAAAAGGGATCTATATGTATTTTGCATCATCCAAAAAAAAAAAAAAACACAACAGAATAGAACAATGAAAAGTTTGCCTTGAGCATTTTCTTCTTATCTGAGCATTCTCCTTTGTTCAATGGCAAAACCCCGATTCTTATCGTTCTTCCTTGAGCGTGGCAAATCAAAATGACTAGCCTTACTTGTGGCGATTTGTCTTATCGAGTAAGTTTAGTTGTTCCTATCCTCCACGTTTCTGTCCCTATCCATTTCTTATTGAAGTCCATATCATTTGGTATCAGAGCGAAGGTTCTTCCTTCACAATAGAGTGACCGAGAGGGAGAGTAAACACGAGAGTTGCATTGATCTATTCCTAGAATGGCTGAAGACAACCCTGGCCAAGTTCCCAGAGGGCTTACCTTCGAGCAAGCACAGCTCCTCGGCTTCCAGCGGAGGGAAGAAGAACTTCTAGCTCGACTTGATAGAGTGACACAGGCACTCGAAAGGCTGGCCTTACCCCAATCGCCTGCACGACATGCACCTCATGTTCCTAGGTAGAATGTTCCCTCGAAGGGTACCTTGAATGGGTACAATGTGTCGATAAAGTGTTCGAATACTATGAATACTCTGAAGCCTAGAAATGTAGGCTTGCTGCCCTCAAGTTTATCGGTTATGCTAATATGTGGTGGGAAAACTTGAAGGTGCAACGAATGAGAGAGGGAGAAAATGAGATTCGAAGTTGGCAGGAGATGAAGCGCATCATGCATAGAAGGTTCGTACATGATTACTATAAGCAAGAGTTGTTTCTCAGGTTGCAAAGTTTGCAACAGGGCAGTATGTCTATGGAAGATTATGTCATGAAGTTCGAGATGCTATCCATCGGATGTGAGCTCAATGAACCGCAAGAGCAAACCATTGCTCGTTTCCTTGGTGGTTTGAGCAAGGAAATTGTGGATATTATCAAACTACAGCCCTATGTGTTTCTAGAAGATGTTGTACAGCTAGCTAGCAAGGTGGAGAAACAGTGTGGACGAGGTAGAATCGTTGCAGCAGGGGTGTTAGGCTCGAAATCAAAGGCTGCGTGTTCTGCAACTCAAGGGTCTTACTTGAGGTCGAGCACACCGTAGAAGGAAGTTGGGGATTCTCATAAACCCCAGGCAGAGTCGACAAAAGGGAAAGACAAGAAGACTAAACAGCAACCCCTTATTCGGAGCCGAGACATCAAGTGCTTCAAATGTCTTAGATTTGGACACATTGCATCTCAGTGTCCCAATCGACGGGTGATGACCATCCAGAGCACTCACCAAGTCGAAAGTGAAGATGAAGAGGAGATTGAAGAAGATTATGGAGTCTCTAATGAAGAGAATGTAGAGTTCGCTGATGATATGCTCATGATTCAGCGAATCTTGAGTTCTAAGGTAAACGTGGGAGAAGAACAGCGAGAGAATCTTTTCAGAACTAGGTGCACCATTCTCAACAAGGTGTGTGGAGTTATTATTGACGGTGGGAGTTGCACCTATGTTGCTTCTACTACTTTGGTGGAGAAGTTGAATCTGACTACAACGAAGCACCCTCGTCCTTACAAGCTGAGGTGGCTGAATGATCAAGGTGAGGTGCACATCACCCGACAAGTATGTATTCCTTTCTCAATTGGGAAAACATATAAAGAAGAAATGATTTGTGATGTGGTTCCTATGACTGCAAGTCACCTCCTTTTGGGAAGGCCATGGCAATATGATCAGAGGGCCTTGAATGATGGATACAAGAACACGTATTCATTCAACAAGGGAAAAATATTGTCTTAGCACCACTCACTCCAGAACAAGTGCGAAGGACCAGAATGAGAGTTCAAAAGCCTCAAAGAAGGAGAATTTGATGCTGACGTTGGGAGAGGTTCAGCGAACTTTGATGAATTTCAACTTAGTTCTCATTTTTTTCATGAAAGAAGCAACACCTGAAGAAGACATCCCTCTTCCTCAATTCATGGCTTTATTGAGGGAGTTTGTGGATGTATTTCCCGAAGAGTTGCTAGAGGGATTACCTCCAATTGGGGGAATTGAGCATCGAATTGATCTCATTCCTAGTGCTACTCTACCTACCCGGCCAGCATGTCGGTGTAATCCAGAGGAGGCTAAGGAGTTACAATGACAAGTGAAGGAATTGCTCGAGAAAGGCTATGTAAGGGAATCCATGAGCCCTTGTTCTGTACCAGCTCTGTTAGTGCCCAAGAAGGATGGAACTATGAGGATGTGTGTTGTTGATATAATGATTTGTATGCTTTGTTTATCCATTCCCGATCTAGAATCTTAAGTTTTAGGCCACTTCTCATACATTTAGAGGTTAATTGCATAACTTTTCACCATTGGGATTGAATTATTGTAAATGATAGTTTTCAGAACTTTACATATAGATTAGATACTGCTGGGAATCCTTTGATGTGCAGGGAAGGAAAGAACATGTGCAAAAAGAGGAAGACATGGCTTTGTTCAATGTAGCAATTTTCGGAGGGAATTTCTCATACTCCATGCATGATAAATAGGGCAAATAATATGTCATCGGAAAGTTTATCAAATCAATATTCCAACGCATCAGACGGATCATGAATCAAAGCTAAAATGAGGAAATTATGCCCAAAAGAAGAAAACTACACGCAGAACAGGGGATAGACCACGGTCTACTGAGGCGTTTTGACGAAGTAGACTTAGACCGCGGTCTACTGAGGCAAAATTTTGGGACCCACTACCTCCTCTCTCACACTGACCAAACCAAGAATAGAGGAAGTATACTTGCTCTATATATAGTGGTGCACCCTCAACAAGTGAGATATATATACATACATACATATATATAGAAGTGGGAGAGAAGAAGAAGGGCAACAATCAAGGAATAGGAAGGCAGGACCACAACAACAAATTGTAAAAGTCGAGATCGGGAGATTCCAATTCACCAACCAAAGTTCTTTCTATCCCTTTTCTTTTGATTTTCTCAATGTTGTCTTCTCTTCCAACTCTTGTATTTCCTTTCAGTATGTTGTACTAAACCCTTAGATCCCTAGGGGAATCAATGGAACCTTTCAATGTTTTAAGTAAGATTCTTCTTTCTTACATATGATTCTGTTGAGGTATACCTTCTAAGTGTTATTTATGTAATTTCGTACTTCATGCTTTTTCTTGGTCTGATCACCCACGAGATTAAACTTGAGATAAAGAGGAGCCTCAAGAGAGGGAATCGAAGTCACGCTAGGAATTGCATAATCTAGGTTAGCTTATGCCAGGAGGTGAGTTTATTCGTGCAAGCACATCGGAAGATAGTGAGCACCTAAATAGTCATTTAGGGTTGGTTTAGTTTGGCCTTTCAACATTAATCACCTAGGAATAGAGTGGATTAGTGTCTTCTGCTTAGGTACATTCATATGACATCGGAAGGTGCGTACGATGGAAGTGGGGAAACCCTAGAACCCTAGGTTAATAACATGATAGAATTAATTGTGTGAAAGAGGAATTCTTGCTTAAGACTAGGATTGATGAAGTTGTGAACCTTAGGAGTTCTTTATCAACTAATTTCTGTCTATTTACTTCCTGTCTTCTTAATTCCTCGCACTCTACTCATCTTATTTTATTGACTTGGCTTAGAATTAGTTGTGCCAATTTTAGTGATTAGCAGAAGAGTCCTCGTGGGAACGATACTATACTCACTCTGTATTACTTTTCTGTGATACATATACTTGCGTGCATTATCTACAATCACTCGCAACATGTGTTGACAGTAGAGCAATCAATAAGATCACTGTAAAGTATCGCTATCCCATCCCTCGTCTAGATGACATGCTTGACGAGTTGAATGGTTCCAAGATGTTTTCGAAGGTCGATCTGAAAAGTGGATATCGCCAAATCTGCATGAAGGAAGGAGATGAGTGGAAAACGGCCTTTTAGACCAAGCAGGGCCTTTATGAATCGGTGGTTATGCCGTTCGAACTATCCAATGTGCCAAGCACCTTCATGAGACTAATGAATCACGTTCTGCGGGATTTTATTGGTCACTTTATTGTTGTCTACTTTGACGATATTTTAGTCTACAGCAGAAGTCTCGAGGAACATTTGCAGCATCTCTAGAGGGTATTTGAGGTCCTTCGAAAGGAGAAGCTATTTGACAATATAAAGAAATGTCGATTCTGCCAAGACCAAATCGTTTTCCTTGGCTATGTCATATCTCAGCAAGGCATCGAAGTGGATGAAGAAAAGATCAAGGCCATTCAAGAGTGGCCTACTCCTACCACAGCATCTGAGGTACGAAGTTTCCATGGCCTAGCGTCATTTTATAGGAGATTTGTGAAGAACTTCAGCACTATACTCACTCCACTAACTGAATGCATGAAGAAAGGAAAGCAAGTTCAAGTGGGGTGAGGCGGCCCAACATAGCTTTGAGCTCGTCAAGGAAAAGTTGTGTTCTGCTCCTGTATTAGCCTTACCCGACTTCTCGAAAAACTTTGAGATTGATTGTGATGCATCAGGAGTGGGGATTGGGGCTGTCCTTATGCAAGACAAGCATCCAATAGCCTACTTCAGTGAAAAGTTAAGTGGTGTGAAACTGAACTACTCGATGTACGACAAAGAGTTCTATGCCTTGATTCGGGCTCTTGAGACGTGGGAGAACTACTTACTCCCAAAGGAGTTTGTCATCCACACTGATCACGAGTCCTTGAAGTATCTGAAGGGGCAAAACAAGCTGAATCAGAGATATGCCAAGTGGGTGGACTACATGAAGATATTTCCTTACGTCATCAAGTACAAGCAGGGAAATATCAATGTTGTGGCTGATGCATTATCTCGAACGTATGCCTTGATTTCACTTATGAAAACCAAGTTGCTGGGATTTGAGTTGACTAAGAGTCATTAAGTGGAAGATTCTTACTTTGCTTCGGTTTATTTGGCCTATGTGAAAGGAGCTATTAATGGATATTACTTGCTTGATGGGTACTTGTATAAGTTTGACAAGCTTTGTATTCCAAGCGGGTCCATTCGAGAACTACTAGTATGGGAGGCCCATGTTGGTGGGCTAGCTGGTCTTTTTGGAGAGAAGAAGACACTTGAAGCATTGAATGAGCATTTCTATTGGCCAAAGATAATTCAGGATGTACACCGGATTATTGAATGATGTGTCACTTGCAAGAAGGCAAAAAGCAAGGAGGCCCCTCATGGCCTTTACATGCCACTGCCTGTGTCGGAACAGCCATGGGTCGATTTGAGCATGGACTTCGTGCTAGGCCTACCAAGGACTCAAAGGGGCAAAGACTCAATTTTGGTGGTGGTTGATCGATTCTCCAAGATGGCTCATTTCATTCCGTGCCACAAGTCCGATGACGCATCCTTTGTGGCTGACCTGTTCTTTAAGGAAGTGGTAAGGATGCATGGCATACCAATGAGCATTGTACCAGATCGGGATCCCAAGTTTCTAAGTTACTTTTGGAAGACCTTATGGGCGAAGCTTGACACTAAGCTACTCTTCAGCACAGCTTGCCATCCTCAAACTGACAGGCAAAGCGAAGTGGTAAACCATACTCTCTCCTCTTTACTTCGGACTACCGTGCATAAGAATTTAAAAAGTTGGGATAGTTGCCTTGCTCTTGTTGAGTTCGCATATAATCGGAGCGTTCATAGCTCTACCAGGAAGACGCCTTTTGAAGTGGTTTATGGCTTTAATCCACTTATGCCCCTAGATCTGGCACCTTTACCATCCAAAGATAAATTGTGTTTGGATGGAAAGAAAAGAGCTTAGCAGATCAAAGCTTTGCACGAGCAAGTGAAGAAGCAAATTGAGATGAAGAATGCAGCTTATGCTCGGGGTGCGAATAAGGGGAAGAAGCAAGTTGATTTCAAACCAAGTGATCTTGTTTGGATTCATCTTCGAAAAGAAAGGTTCCCAAGTAAGAGAAACAGTAAGCTAATGCCCACGGCTGAAGGTTCATTCCGAGTTAAGGAGAAGATCAATGATAATGCTTATAAGATTGAATAACCTGAAGATTATAATGTTTCAGCAACATTCAATGTGAAAGACTTATCTCCATACTGGGAGGATGACGGAGATCTGGATTTGAGGTCAAATCCTTCTCAATTGGGAGGTGATGATGTGCCTCATGAACTGTCCCAGAGAAGCTTGATTATGTTTCGGGTCCGATCACTTGTTCCAAGGCAGGAAAATAGGATGCGGCAAGGTTGGGCCACATTACCCTTCTTAAATGCATAGAATTAAGTTGTTAGCACTTGGAATATCCAGAATAAATGCCTCTTTATCATTTACCTATATTTTGGACGAATTTTTGCAGTTTGTTGCCAGCTATTGTCAACTTTCCTCATTTCCTATGCATGGAAACTAGTGGATCATTAAGTAGTTGGGAAAAGGGATCTATATGTATTTTGCATCATCAAAAAAAAAAAAAACACAACAGAATAATGAAAAGTTTGCCTTGAGCATTTTCTTCTTATCTGAGCATTCTCCTTTGTTCAATGGTGAAACCCCGATTCTTATCATTCTTCCTTGAGCATGGTGAATCAAAACGACTAGCCTTACTTATGGCAATTTATCTTATCGAGTAAGTTTAGTTGTTCCTATCCTCCACCTTTCTGTCCCTGTCCATTTCTGATCGAAGCCCATACCACAAATAGAACACAATTATATTGAAATGTCCAGGCCTATGACTATTGGAATATCCTTAAAACTAATTCATCCCCCATCTGCCATATTGAGGAAGCATGGATGTCAATATTCCAGAATAAAATAAAAGTAAAACTTGAAGCAACACTGAACTCAAAGCTTAAAAGCAACCAAACAACAACACAACATTACCACTTAAAAATATTGCATGAAGAAATAGAAGAAGAAAGTAGTTTCTGAAAATCTGTGCTATGCAACCTAGACCTTAGTCCTACTTATAGAGAAGGATGAGGACTACTAACTTAATGGCAGCTTCAAACCAGGAAATAAAGGGCTGAACCGGCTAATTATGGCGACGAACCGACCACTAAAATAATGAACCAGATAGTTATGACTCTTAGTAAGGCTACCTCCCTTAATGCCAGCTTAATGTCCCTTAATTCGACTCCTTGATGCATCTTAAACTGCCCAAATGCAATTCAATGTAGGGGATCCAAAGGGTTGGCCACTAGTTAAATGAAGGAAAAAATAAGTAGGAAAAGGTAAAATTCAACCATGCATGAGACCCCATGGTCCAAACGATGTTTCGGTGCAAAGCCCACTCGAGTTTAGCTAAATCGGCTACCCACTCAAATTTAACTAAATCGGTCTCCAACTGCATTCACTGCACAAATGCGCGATGCAAGTATGAGTCGTATAATACAGTTGTAAATGTTACTTATCCATGAATACTCTTTCCTTGTAAAGCATTCTATCGTCCCATTCCTTATTGATGTGGGATTGATTTTTCCAATTCTTCCACACGGGCTTCGTGAGCTTATTAAATTATAAGTTTCACATTGATCCACATTTCATTTGAATCCATGTTAGCCCATTTCATATAAATCTCTTGCTAAGCCCAAGTAATTTTTCCCTTCAATTTTACGATATCTAACTTCTCATTAACCATGCCATTTCCAGCACTTCTTTGTGCATATCAAAGTCGTGATCAAATTCAGCGAGTAGAGACACCAACTTAGAGTCCATGTAACGACAACATTTGTTGGGTCTCTAATTCCCACTCTCGGCTAGAGATTAGCTTTGGCATTAGATCATCACAGTCCAGGAAGAGCACATAACGGATCGAGGGGTAGCGACTATGTGAGAGCAAAGTGGATCAGCACAAATCTCAAGCTTCTCCTTCTATATATATGAAGACTCGATCGGGATCAAGGTGAAGAACAATATCGGTGGTGCTCCCTGCCAGTGAACAAGATTCGTGAAATTGGATCCAAATGCACGAATTTCCACAATTTCCCACAAAAACAGGACTTGTACAGGAGCTTCTCCTGCATGATTTTTCACAATACATTGTATGGACAATATTTATTTATATAGAGATATGTCCATGAGTATGCATGTCACGTGTTACAATTTTCTTGCATGCAACGAGAAAGCAATGGCCATGGTAGGAATTAGTTGTGGCACCTAATTGTGCAATGCAACCCATCAAAAGTGAATAGCCCATCCATCTTTCGTATGTGTCAATGATGTTCTTCGGCCTGTGAGTCCGTCACACCTTGAGTTTCTCTAATTATGAACCAACCCGAGGAGATTGGGTGGATAATGGCCAAATCCCAAGTCCGGTTCAACTCCTTTAGCTTTCCATCCATGTCATTCTCATGTTATACTATGAAAGGACACATCAGAGTCTGTCCTTAGTGGACAGTCAACCCCAAATGTTGCCCCTGCTGGTCTGAGGTTCTCTCAATGGTCCATCAAGGAGTGACGCAGTTGACTGCTGATGCTTTGGATTGGCTAATCCGTATGCCTTTGTTGTCGGTCTGTTAGTATAAACTGCTTACAACAGGGATGAAAACTGATATGGACTAATATACTGACTCGCTCTTCTCACACGACTGACTCAAGAAATACTGACTTAGATCTGATATTTGCTAGGTCCGACTTCCTCCCACATGGTCGTCGGACATCAAGTAAGTCCGACTCCTACCCGCATTGACATTGGACATCAACTAAGTCCGACTTCCACTATTAAGTTCGACTTCCTCCCACATGGATGTCAGACATCAACTAAGTCTGACTTCCACCACTAAGTCTGGCTTCCTCCCACATGGACGACAGACATCAACTAAGTCTGACTTCCACCCACAGGGATGTAGAATGTCAACTAAGTCCGACTTCCACCACAGGGACGATCAAGTCCGACTCTCTCTCATATGGACGGCCAATAAGTCCGACTTCGACGCACGTGGACATCGGACATCCTCCAAGATGGAACCTCACCATGTGCTCAGCACGTGGGAGACATGACCGCATCAGTCCTCTGTACTAATCAAGATCTATATATAGCCCCATCAGGGGTAGGTAGACGGGATTCACTCCTCCCCTCTTTAACATCTCTTCTCCTTCTCCTCCACCTATTCTTGATTAAATCATTCTCTAACTTAGGCATCGGAGGGCCATTTCGAGGAATCACCCCGAGCTTAGCTTTTTGCAGGTCTCTAGTGAAGTCCACCTACTTTCTCCATCTCGAGGCCGACTCCGATTTCACCTGAAGATCTCTCAACCTGATAGGCCTCCCGAAAGTACTATCATTTTGGTGCTCTCATTGAGAATCGAATCCAAGTTTCGACCTCTCTCTTCAAAAGGTTTATAAGATTCACGCGTATACCATCTTCCCTCGAGAGGTGCCTTTTCTAGGTCAAATTCGTGAGGGCCAAGCAGCCGCCCAAAGTGGACAATAACTCTCGACGGGGCCCTCCATGTCAGTGATTCCAGTCCCATCCACATCAAAAACTTTCGAGAACACTTGCCTCTCCGGTTCCATGTCATATCTGTGTTTATTGATAGCTTAGGCGTTATTATCTCTTAACAATACCACCACTTGCTTGTGAACAAACTTTACTTCTATGCTGGGGTTACGACAATTTGAGCTGCACAAAGTTTATAATTGCAAAGGAGAGAACAAGCAACAGGCCTTAAGCTTGACTAAGTATGTGTTGCCCGAGGGTAGAACCATGATATGGGAGAAGAAAGACTGCATATTGATCAGGATTGATCTTCCAACTGCTGATCTCTTATCTTCCCACGTCTAGAGCATGTCACATGTTGTGCTTTCCCAAGGAAATTTACGAGATGCTTGGGGAGCCAAAGCCTTCACATATGGCAGGCGTAGTGCACTTCACCTTGTCGATCTCCATAGATCTATCAACACACTTTGAATTGCTAATACTCTTCCTAGATGACTGTAGACGATACTTGTTAAGGGAACTGCACCGCATCAAATAGCAAGGAGGCGAACACACACATCATGGGAGGAAGTCATGCTACTCTATGTGGACACGCTACTAGAGATGGGCATGTTGCTGGAGGCAAATAGGATGCACTGCAATAGACGATGTGGACACACAGTAGGAGGTGAAGTGCACTAAGATAGGAAAGCAAAGTATACATGCTGCTGGAAGTAGTAAGTGGCACTACAAGAGGCGAAGAGGACATTTGCAAAAGTCAAAGTGTTGCATGTTGCAAGTTACTATGTATTCAACCAAGAGACCATCCAAGATTTAGAAACAAGGCATTCTACCACCTCGACACTAGTGCAACAAAAATGCCACTAGAGGTGCACCGCACTTGACTAACCCTAGGCCAATCCTTGAAGAAGCTGCAATGATGTTTTGCAAGTGAAGCAAAGAACATGAAATGGCAGTTGTAGATAGTCTTCATTATTTTAAGAAATATTTGGGCCTCTATTTTTTTGTCATTAATTTTAGTTCTCGCTTGTAACTGTGGATTGATAGATTTGAATAAAGTTCATTTTTCTCATGCAAGTCTATCCTTTAACCACTTTGCACCAATAACCATCTTTGTGATGATTATCGAAACATTTTCTTTTTCTTTTACATATGATTGAACTTCAACCGACATAGTCAAAATTACCAATGTATCATTGTGAGAGATCAAGTCATTACCTAGTTTAAAAGAATTTTTTTTCTTGTGATGTGATTGAGTCTTTACTGATGTAGGTAATGCTGTCGTGTACCCTTTTAAGGGATCAAGTCATTACTTAGTTTAGGATGGAGATTTTCTTGTCCCCTTACTGAAGCCTTAGATCATCAACCAACTTTTTCTAGGAGTTTGCTTGGCATGAGACCCAAGTTTTTTTCCATGACTCATGCAAGCATAGTGTTCACTGTCAAACTCAGACTAGGCTCCCTGTCAATGAGAGTTGTGTTGCGAGATTGAGAATGCACACAAGTGTACGTGTCGCTGTCAAGTAATATAAACTGAATAGAGTATTGTTCTCACGAGGATTCTCCTACCAATCATTAAAATTAGCACAATTAATTCCAAACCAAGTAAATCGAATAGTTGAAATAGCGTGCAAGTAATTAAAATAACAAATAAGTGAACAAAAATCAATCAATTAGAAAGTTCCTAGGGCTCACAATTTCACCTATTCTAGTTTTAAGAAAAGTCCTTCTCTCATGCTCTTAATTCTACCATATTATTAACCTAAAGTTTAGGTTTCCTTACTACTTTCTTATGCACCTCTCGATGTTACAAGGGTGTACCTAAATAGAAGATACTAATCCACTCTATTTCTGGGCGATTAATGCTGAAAGGCTAATTAAACCAATCCTAATTAGCTATCTAGGGTGCTTACCATCTCTTGATGCGCTCGTATGAATAACCTCACCTCTCAGCATAGATTAACCTAGACTATGTAATCTCTAGTGTGATTTCAATTCCCTCTCTCGAGGCTCCTCTTAATCCCAATATCATTCTCATGGGTGATCAAGCAAAAAAGAAAGCATGAAAAACAAAATACACATAAATAACACCTAGGAGGTGTACCTCGACAAAATTATATACATGAGAGAAAAGAACTTTATTTAAAACATCGAAAAGGTTCCAATGATCCTCCTAGGAGTCTAGGGGTTTAGTTCAACATAATAAAAGAAAATACAGGAGTTGGAAGATAGGACAACATCATGAAAACGAGAAAAGGATAGAAGGAACTCTAGATAGTGGGGAGCCAAATCTCTCAATCAAGCCTCCATGATCTTCAAGCACGATCCCTCCTTCTTGCTTCAAGTCGGCCACTTTCCTTTGCTCTTGAACACAATCAACAATGTTGAATAAAGTGCAGAAATTCATCCCCCTCGGTTGTGATGTGATGTCCCTTATATAATGAAAGTCTTTGACCACTTTCCTCTGTCTCCTCCGACTAATAATTGCTTTAAATAGTGCAGAGAGACAACTGGAGACTTTCCTAAATCGTTGGGACCAAGAATAGACAAATTCCATTTTTTGAAACCGCGTATTGCTCGTGTATGCCTAGTGGACCGCAGTCTAAGTCTCTTCATGGTTGATCTCTTTGTAGACCGTGGTCTAAGTCCCTTGTTCCATGAGGCTCTTTGTAAACTGCGGTCTAGGGACCATTGTCGCCTTGTTCTATGAGCAATTCTTTTCTTTGGCCATAACTTTCTCATTTCCTAAACCGCGTATTTGTTTGATGCACTGAAATCTTGACTCAACAAGATTTCCAATTATATCTTTTTTGTCGTATTTATCATACAAAAATATGAGAAACTTCCTCTTAAATTTGTTGCATCAAACGTGGAATTATCGAGCAACCCGCTTCTTCGTCTTTTCGCCCATCTTCTTTCCATTCCATGCATATTAAACGACTCCTAACAATGTCTAATCCACATTTAAAGCCTAAGAAACTATTATTTATAACAATTAAATCCCACAAATGAAAAGATATGCAATTAACTTCTAAATATATGGAAAGTAGCCTAAAACTCAAAAATTTAGGTCGAGAATAGGCAAATAAATCATGCAAATCGTAATATCCACAAGTTGTCAGCTTAGACAGTTTGCCTTAGCATTGAAATGAGTGACTTTATTTTCACGGTTCAATTTTTCCTCCTCACCAATTGTTTGTATGTAAGAGGATGGTGAGATCATGGCGTCCTATAATTAAATGACTCCTGGCAATGTCTAATCCACATTTAAAACTCTAAAAAACTATTATTTATAACAATTAAATCCATGAATGAAAAGATATGTAATTAACCTCTAAATATATGGAAAGTAGCCTAAAACTCAAAATCTAGGTCGGGAATGGGCAAATAAATCATGCAAATCGTAATATCAACAAGTTGTCAACTTAGATAGTCTGCCTTAGCATTGAAATGAGTGACATTATTTTCACGGTTCATTTTTTCCTCCTTGCGAATCATTTGTATGTAAGAGGATGGTGAAATTAGGGTGTCCTATAATTTCTTTGGAATGAAGTCCCATATTGTAATTAGGACCATCGTCTTCTGGGAAAAATGTTTGTTGATCTTAGTGGGTGCTTCAAGCATTCCCCTAGGGATCATCATCCCCTTCCTTTGAATCTTCTTGGATAGCGCATTTGGTCTCTTAGATGCTTTGTATGAGACATGTCTCTTAGCTTTTGAAGACTCCAACATCTTTTGGGAGGCTTACTTTTGAGCACTTTGTGGCTCACGCAAGACATGCTTTGAAGCTATCCTTCGTCATGTTAGAGGACCCGCTCTTCTCTTGCACTAACACGACCAATGTTAACACGCCTATGTTTGTTGATATTTTAGATGTTTTTGCATGATGTCTTGTGTAAGTAATGACGTGCAGTGGTAGAAATAGGAGGTCTCTATCACAATTGGCTTGAGGTTCCCAAACTTGATTATTGGTGAAGGAAATTCCTCCAAGATAAAAATAGTGTTGCCTATATAATTTTAGAAGGTGATTCTACCATGGTATGCTAAGTCTGTGATCTCCTCATTCAGTACAAAGTACTTCTCCACCATGTGACTGATCAGTGGTGGTACTTACAGTAGTTTGGGCAATTTGTGTGATTTGCCTACTGTGGATGTTTCATCTTAGGCAGCTCAATGAGGTTGAGATACAATAAGTGATAAGGCATTCCCCGGATGTAACAGCCTTGGAATGGGTACTTCTTGCTTTGCAACTTACGCATAGGCTTCATTTTCATCATTCATCTAGGTGGGGGAGTAGTCTCTATCTTCTTCCTCCTCTAGGTTCTAATGGGTGCAACATTTATCATCATGGCTTGCTTCTTATCATCAACGAAAGGAGGTTTAGCCCCATTCTTTGTGTCCTGGCAATCCTTCTTCTTCCTAGGCTCTATGACTAGTGTACCTTGAGCACTGCTAGTCATGATGCTCAACTCCATGTCATGTGCAGGAGCTGCCAACTCTTCAAACATGTGGGGCTTCATCCCCTGCAAAATGTAGCGCAACCCTCAGTGCATTCCTTGAATGTATATATCAGTAATGCCTTGAAGAGACGGTCATTGTAACTGAGGGTCAAGTTACTTCATCCCTAGATATAGTCCGTGACCCACTCATCTTTCGGCTAGCAGGCGCTAGTGAGCTTGATCATGCTCATTGTGCACTTGGTATTGTATAACATATTCAAGAATTCTCACTCAAGCTGCTCCAGGTTATCAATGGAGTCAGGTTCAAGATATGTGTAACACCCGTATGCATTGCCCTTTAACTAGTGGATAAAGTACTTCACTAGTAGGTCTCCCTCATTCCCTACATTGTTATAGATATTAACAAGATGGGCAACGTGTTATCTTGGGTTCCCCTTCTCGTCAAACTGCTAGAATTATGATGGGCTAGTAGTTGGCGGACATCTTCAACCAGTCTATCCGTCACATGTATGACTTAATGTTTGTCATCAATGACAAACTACTCCCTTGCACTTGGCCCTTGAGGGCTTATTAATGGTTTCCTTTAGCCGGTCTACAAAGATAGACTTGCCAGTGGCAACACGAAAGGTCCTTGTCAATGTTTCTACCTTTGCGTCGTTGATGGCAGCAGTAGAAGTTTGTGCTTAGGTAGTAGAAACCTATGGAGTCTCCACAAGTTTCGACACTCTCAAGGCATCAAAAACTACTTCTAATGCATGCACCTGCCTTGAAGTGTTGCTATGCACTTGACGCAATTCCTCCATGTTCTTGAGCCTGTTCATCAGGTAGGCGATCTGGGAATCACACTCTTAGATGTTCTTCATGAGGCCTTGAATTGTTCTTGCCACGATGGACACTTGTTCCTCCATCGATGAAGTGTTCATCATCATTGTAGGCAATACTCCTGTGTTGCATGAGCTCTCCACATCAGCAACTGGCCTCTGAGGTGAAGGATAAGTAGTTTCATCACTATTCTTGATGCAAAAGCAACCTCAAAAAAGTTTATGGAGACTTTCGATCATGAGAAGCTCAAGCTTCACAAGCCAAACTCACAAAAGTTTGAATGGAAATCACAAAAGAGTACATAGAGGTCTGATATGGAAGCAAAGATTTTAATAAATACAGCTAGTGGGGATTTCAATAAATAGAGTTGGTTGTAATTTAAACTATTATCTAAATAGTCACAAAATGAAATTATGAAGAGGCGTGCTGTCTTGGGAGTTATTTTCTTATTTTTCAAGAGTGAAGTTAATGTTTTCTTATTTTTTGATGTATTTACATTCAATGTGGAGTTTCTTTGAGAAGTCTACATGTATGAATATAATCTTTCACTTCATAAGGCATGAAATACAAAATCAGAAAAAATTCTTGATATTATTCTCTATAACTTATGTTGAAATTCTTTCTTTCAAGTCTAAATGAATATTTAGGCTTATTCATCCTTGTTGCATCAACTCTTTAAGTCCTCCATGTCAATAGCAATGCCGTCCCTTGTATCATCTTACTCCTATAGGAAGTTTTGATGCGAACCTCGCCAACACCGTAATGAAACTCGATACCAAGTATGATATGAACCTCATCAACTAGTGACGAAACCCGTATTCAACTAAGGTATCCAGGAAATATGCCCTTGTTAAGCTCGAAAGGTGGAATCTTGACCCATTACTTACAAAGAGGTAAGAACCTTGGTATGGTGAAAAAGCCACAATCAACTATGGAATGGTTGATTGATAAGTCAATGATGAACGTCACGGAATTCTCCGATAAGTTAGAATAGTTCTTCAAAGAACCAGAGAGAATAAAATCTCACACTTTATTAATGAATAATATGATCTTCCAAATTCATCCAAGACTATGCACCAGCCTTTAAATAGATCAAAGTGCAATATTTACATGAAAATAACCTTCTTAAGTGGTCCTCATGTGATAGGAAACTAATAATAAGGTAAATCTAATAGTTACTCTATAAGAAAATAGGAAATATTGTCTATATCTTCAAAACTAAATAAAGAGAAAGGTAATATATTCTACTTGTCAAAAGAGGAAAGTGACATATTCTTGTAGATAACTTCAATATATTAACATGAACTTGTGCTTATCTTGCCTATTTAGTTCTCTCAACTTCCTTTCTTGAAAATATCCTTTCTGTTTACATTTGGTTAAAATATATTTCTTCAAAAGACCTTTCCTCTTGACATCAGCTGAAATATATTTCTTAAAGTACTTTCACTCTTTACATTCAACTGAAATATGTGACCTCTACTATTTATCCCATTTTGAAATATCATAGATAATATTAGTCATTCAGCTTACTCATCACTTTTATGCATATTCATGTCTGCTTTTTCATCGTGCACGAGCTTCTTATCATCGGTCTGTGAAATATTTTGATTGTACTTTTCCAACTCGTATCCTCGATCACATCAAGTTTTGAGTCAACACTCATTCAACGAGCTCGAGCACATCAATGTAACATTCCGGTACTATCGAGTCGATGAGGCATCGAGAAGGCTAGTCCCGAAAATTGAATTGGTCTCAATCACAATTCCCCATGTGTTATTGCCCCCTTTGCTTTGTCCCTAATGTGCACCTTTAGTTAGGCATCTAGGTTGAGGTCAGTGACAGCATCAACATAGATATGACTCTTGTTCTTCAAGTTAATGTTGCATAAATAGGAGTACACACAAGTATACGTATCGTAAGCAAGTAATAAAAGATGAGCATAGTATCATTCCCACGAGGATTCTACCACTACTAAACACTAAAATTAACATGATCAAATCCAAGCCAAGTCAATCAAATAATGGAAATAGAAAGTAACTAAGAAAGTAAGTAATTAATCAAAAGCCAAGTAAACAAGAATTCAATCAATTAAGTGCCCCTAGAGTTCAAAATTTCCCCTATTCTAGTCTAAAGTTAAGTCCATCTCTCTTGCAGTTAATTTCACTATACTATTAAGGGGTAATAACCTAACTGTGCCTGTGCTTTTGCCAAATTCTCATTTTTAGCACGAGCTTTTTCGCGTGACCTAGAAAGGCACGAACTTTAAAATGTTTCTCCTGTTTAGCACTTCATCACAAAATTCGCTAAATTTAATGGAATTTGCTAACTTGTCACGCTAGGTTGTACATGTAGCAGATGGAGAGTGATGTGTGAAGCCAACAGGACGAGTAGAGCAAAATATCATTTATACTCAACAATCAAAGTCTGTGAAATTTAAAAACAAAAGGCACCCACTTAATTTCATCCATCAAGAATCCGTAACATTAGAAATTACAATTAGAAGACAGAGTTTTAGAGTAAGGGAGGAAGGAATTAGGGCTAGAACAAAGAATAAAATAGAAGCCCTAACTGTAATTTCTGATTTTATCAATTTTTAGTTGATGAAATTACGTAGCACCCTTCACTTTTTAAATTTAAAGAATTTGATTGTTGGGCACAAATGACATTTTGCCCTACTCGTTGTTGATACGACGATTTATATGATTTATGCATTCATTCCCGACCTAGAATCATATGTTTTTGGCCATCTCCCATACATTTAGAGGGCAATTACATATCTTTTCTGTATTGGGAGTGAATTGCTGTAAATGATAGCTTTTAGAGCTCCACACATGAATTGGATACTGCTGGGAGTTGTTTGATGTGCAGGGAATGATGAAGACTGGGCTTGTTCGATGCAGCTCCTTTTGTAGAGAATTTCTCCTTCTTCCTGTGTGAGAAATAGGGAAAATAATATATCATCGGAAAGCTCGTCGAGTCAGGATTCCAACGCATCAAGCGGATCTCAATTCGGAGCTGAAATGAAGAAGTTATGGCCAAAAGAAGAAAACTGCGCGCGGAACAGGGGATAGACCGCGGTCCCGACCGCGGTTTACTGAGGCACTTTTCCTAGACCGCGGTCTACTCAGAGGAATTCGCCGAAAAAGACTCAGAACACTTGGAAGAATGGTAGGGCCCACAACCTCCTATCCCACACTGATTAAACCAAGAAAGGAGGGAGTGCAGATACTCTATATATGGTGGTGTACCCCCACAAACAAAGAGGGAGATACATACATACATAGATACATACATATATATATACATATATATATAGGGGATACAAGAGTAGAAGAAAAAGGCACCTACTACAACACGAGACAAGGGATCGCAACAACCATTCGAGAAGTCGGGATTGGGAGATTCGACTCCATTATCTAGAGTTCTTTCTGTCCCTTTTCTTTTGAATTTCAACATGTTGTCTTCTCTTTTAACTCTTGTAGTTTATTTGAATATGTATAACTAAACCCCTAGAATCCTAGGGGGATCAATGGACCCATTTCTATGTCTTAAGTAAAGCTCTTATCTTTCACATGTATGATTCTGTCGAGGTACGCCTCCTTGGTGTTATTTATGCAAGTTCGTACTTAATGCTTTCTTTTGGCTTGATCACCCACGAGATTGAACTTGAGACCGCGAGGAGCCTCGGGAGAGGAAATTGATGTCATGCTAGAAGTTGCATAATCTAGGTTAGCTTATGCCGGAAGGTGAGGTTATTCGTGCGAGCGCATCGGAAGATGGTGAGCACCCTAGATAACCATTTAGGGTTGGTTTAGTTTGGCCTTTCAACATTAATCGCCTAGGAATAGAGTGGATTAGTGTCTTCCGCTTAGGTACATTCGTATGACATCGGAAGGTGCATACGATGGAAGTGGGGAAACCCTAGAACCCTAGGTTAGTAACATGACAGAATTCATTGTGTGAAAGAGGATTCTTGCTTAAGACTAGAATTGGTGAAATTGTGAACCTTAGGAGCTTTTCATCGATTGATTTCCATCTATTTATTGTTTGTCTGTTTGCTTTCTATCTTTTAATTACTACATGATTCTCAACTCATCTGATTGACTTGGCTTGAAAATAGTTGTGCTAATTTTAGTGCTTAGCATAAGAGTCCTCGTGGGAACGATACTCTACTCACTCTGTACTACTTGTCTGCGATACGTATACTTGCGTGCAATATCTTCAAATACGCAACAAGTTTTTAGCGCCGTTACCGAGGACTCTTTTTCTGTTAACCTAATACCAAGCAACTGTTCTTCGACCAAGTTCCCTTTTTTTATTTCTCTTTTTCCTAACTTTCTAATATAATATACCTTTTCTTCTTTCTCACTTTATCTTTTGTTTGTTTTTCTTTCTTTTGTGATATGCATTTTAATTTCACTCTAGATAGATTTTGAAGCCATCCTTTTAGAAATTATGGAAGATAATTTCAATTGGGTAGATGGACCCTACAGAGATTCAATTAATGAAAGTTATAATGTATTTGAACACAACTATTGCATCTCTTGTGGTTATTGTGGAAAGCTTCATCTACCCAATTATTGTCCCGATTATGTTGAGTCGATGAATTGTGTTGAGCACAATGCATGGAATAATTCCCCTTATGATATGTGTGATTCAGGATTGGGAGCTTGCTACGATAATGAGTGGGAACATCAACAAACATGGCAATCAGAGTGGAATAATGCTTCAAACTTCAATCAACAATATGCTGACCAAGATTCTTCTTTTAGATTGGAGAAAGCGCTCCACAATTTCATGAATTCCTCCCAAAATCTTCCACAACAAGTATTTGAACAACAATCGACTTCAGATCGCCTTTCTAAACTTGAAGAAACTTTAATTAGTTTTATGAAGTCCTCTCAATTGACTCATGATGCTATTCAAGCTAATGCTAATCAAATTGCTGCTTTACAAGTGCAGATGTACAATGTGGAGAATCAAATTGGCCAAATTGCTCAAGCAATAAATTCTCAACCATATGGAGCATTGCCTACCAAAACTGAGGTCAACTTACAAGTAGAAGATAGCAAGCATAAGGAGATAATCAGTTTTTGGAGCAATTTAGAGTTAGAGGGCGAGGAAAAAGCTTATGGAATAGAGATACAAAGCACAGAATACTCAAGGGAGGAGGAGAATGACACCACTAGCAATTCAATGGATGAGGTGGATATGACTTCACCAATATCAAGTGATGGAATATGTGAAGAAGCCATAGAAGTCCAAAGTTGCAATTCTGACACTTCTATCGATCTTATGGCCAATCCTAAACAAGGTAATGAGACTCTATTCATTGAAAATTATTTATCTAATGATTGCTTCGATTCATTGATAGAAGAAGCTCATGCTACATGGATACTTGATAAGCCAAAAGAGCGCATGGATTTTGTTGGCATCTCCCATTGGTTAGAGCCCAATCAAATACTAATGAAGCAATTAGTTCTCATGGAAGCATTGCGATTCTCCAATTCGCCAAAGAGAGCATACGAGTCACCACCAAGATACCAACAATTCCACAAACATATCAACTACCTTGGAGGATTGTTGAACCTTCTTCATCAAGAGCTAAAAGAGAGAGTCCATCAACTGAGGAAGGTGATCAAGTGGCAAACAAGAAAGGGGCAAGCGCTAGTTCATCGAGGAGGATGCGTACTTCATTATAGGGGAGTAACCTACCTTTCCTTTAATTTTTGTTACATTATTTTAATGATGATTTATGTATTAGGTTTAGGTGGAATTATGCCTTACTGTCTTGATTGTTTTCCTTTTTCTAGATGACATTTTATTTTCTTTTGTTTGTTTTTATTGCATTTAGAAAACATCGATCAAGATGCAGAAAACAGGCGAACAGCAAAACAGATCAACGGACCGCGGTCCATTGAAAACAACAGCAAGATGAACTGGCAGGCTGCGGTCCATTGTAGATGGACTGGCAGGCTGCGGTCCATTGTAGATGAACAGCCAACCAAGCTTCCAAACCATGGTTTATTGAGCTTCAATCTTCATGTGGGTCCAAGCTAACAAGGCAAGTTTCCTTTCCTACTAGTATTTCACATTGAGGATAATGTGTGGTTTAGGTTTGGGGGATGTGCAACCCTATATGCTTTGCTTGTGGAAATTCTGGTTAAGTGTCAGTTGGTGCAAACACATGACTTGCTTGCCTTGCTTGTGGGATTCTCTGTTTAGCTGTTGGTTTGCTCATGCACTTTGATCTATGTTTTATGAGTAGGTTTGCATTTAGATAGTAGTTGCATCATAGGTAAGGCTAGGTTGCATGGTGTGATTTTCTCTTTAAAAAAATGCAAAAAGAAGAAAATCTTTTGAAAAACCAGTTGGTCCTTGTTTTATGATGATTATTAATGGCTGAAAATTCGAAGCATGATTGGATTTGAGATTGCAACAAACTTAGGACATGTTTTAGAAAGTTGTCAGGATGCCCAAACTTCAATCTTTTCACAACACTCTTGCATTAGGGATAGCTTAAAATTGACCCTTGAAATTGCATGGTTGTATGGCATACATGAGAATGGACAAGAACATGAACCTAGATATCCCACAAAAGGCAAATAGTGAAAGAATGCTGAAAAAGTGAAAAATCATGTGAAATGCATAACCATGAGCTTAATGAAAAGATGTGCCAAGGCTTTGAGCACCGCTGTATGGGCTTGAGCAGAATTGAGTGCAAAAAGCATACGCAATACGGCCCGGCATGTGCTTGTAGTGGAAACTGTCCATGAGTCGAAGCTCGAGGATAGATCCGAAAGGGGTATCTCAAAACCCAATGCCTTGGACCAACGGGGACGGGAGCCATTGATCGATTCCTCGCTACACGGGCCTAGCTTTTGGACATGGCACTCAAAGTCGTGCACCACCAAATAAAGAACAAATTAAAAGAAATGAGCTGAATTGTCAAGGGCAATGTCTAGGGGAGTGTTTGAGTCTTTTGATTGTTTGCTTGACCAACTTATCTATTGATTGGGTGCTTGAACTATGTTAAGAGTGTTTTGCACTAACACTGCACAAGTGAGGGCTGAATGATTGTGAAAATTTGACATCCTAAGGTAGATGCATTCGAAGTGAAGATTGTGTGATGAATAAGAAGCCATTTCTGAGAATGTTTTGGGACCAACTCGGTTTAAATCTTTTGATTGCATGTTCTTAGCTTTGCTCGGGACGAGCAAAAATCTAGGTTTGGGGGTGTGTTGATACGACGATTTGTATGATTTATGCATTCATTCCCGACCTAGAATCATATGTTTTCGGCCATCTCCCATACATTTAGAGGGCAATTACATATCTTTTCTGTATTGGGAGTGAATTGCTGTAAATGATAGCTTTTAGAGCTCCACACATGAATTAGATACTGCTGGGAGTTGTTTGATGTGCAGGGAATGATGAAGACTGGGCTTGTTCGATGCAGTTCCTTTTGTAGAGAATTTCTCCTTCTTCCTGTGTGAGAAATAGGGAAAATAATATATCATCGGAAAGCTTGTCGAGTCAGGATTCCAACGCATCAAGCAGATCTCAATTCGGAGCTGAAATGAAGAAGTTATGGCCGAAAGAAGAAAACTGCGCGCGGAACAGGGGATAGACCGCGGTCCCAGACCGCGGTTTACTGAGGCACTTTTCCTAGACCGCGGTCTACTCAGAGGAATTCGCCGAAAAAGACTCAGAACACTTGGAAGAATGGTGGGGCCCACAACCTCCTATCCCACACTGATTAAACCAAGAAAGGAGGGAGTGCAAATACTCTATATATGGTGGTGTACCCCCACAAACAAAGAGGGAGATACATACATACATAGATACATACATATATATACATATATATATATAGGGGATACAAGAGTAGAAGAAAAAGGCACCTACTACAACACGAGACAAGGGACCGCAACAACCATTCGGGAAGTCGGGATTGGGAGATTCGACTCCATTATCTAGAGTTCTTTCTGTCCCTTTTCTTTTGAATTTCAACATGTTGTCTTCTCTTTTAACTCTTGTAGTTTATTTGAATATGTTTAACTAAACCCCTAGAATCCTAGGGGGATCAATGGACCCATTTCTATGTCTTAAGTAAAGCTCTTATCTTTCACATGTATGATTCTGTCGAGGTACGCCTCCTTGGTGTTATTTATGCAAGTTCGTACTTAATGCTTTCTTTTGGCTTGATCACCCACGAGATTGAACTTGAGACCGCGAGGAGCCTCGGGAGAGAAAATCGATGTCATGCTAGAAGTTGCATAATCTAGGTTAGCTTATGCCGGAAGGTGAGTTTATCCGTGCGAGCGCATCGGAAGATGGTGAGCACCCTAGATAGCCATTTAGGGTTGGTTTAGTTTGGCCTTCAACATTAATCGCCTAGGAATAGAGTGGATTAGTGTCTTCCGCTTAAGTACATTCGTATGACATCGGAAGGTGCATACGATGGAAGTGGGGAAACCCTAAAACCCTAGGTTAGTAACATGACAGAATTCATTGTGTGAAAGAGGATTCTTGCTTAATACTAGAATTGGTGAAATTGTGAATCTTAGGAGCTTTTCATCGATTGATTTCCATCTATTTATTGTTTATCTGTTTGCTTTCTGTCTTTTAATTACTACATGATTCTCAACTCATCTGATTGACTTGGCTTGGAAATAGTTGTGCTAATTTTAGTGCTTAGCATAAGAGTCCTCGTGGGAACGATACTCTACTCACTCTGTCCTACTTGTCTGCGATACGTATACTTGCGTGCAATATCTTCAAATACGCAACAACTCGTCCATATGGCTTCGCCACATCATTCTCCGTCTACCACATGTACAGCTTAACATGACAAGTCAACAATTCTTATCAATTTTAACAAATTTTGTGACGGCATGCTAATGGGATAAACATTTTAAAGTTCATGCATTCTTATGCCACACGAAAAAGTTTATTCAAAAGTGAGAATTTGGCCAAAGTACATGCCTAGTTAAATTATTAGCTCATATTATTAACCTAAGATTCTAGGGTTTCCCTACTACATCCTTATGCACCTCTTGATGTCACAAGAATGTACCTAAGTGGAAGACACTAACCCATTCTATCTCTAGGTGATTACTGTTGAAAGGCCAATAAAACCAACCTTAATTGGCTATCTAAGGTGTTCACTATCTCTCAATACACTCACAAGAATAACCTCACCTCTCAATGCAAGTTAACCTAAACTATGCACTTTTTAGCATGATTTCAATTCACTCTCTTGAAACTCCTCTCCATCTCATGATCATTCTCTTAAGTGGCCAATCCAAAAGAAAGCATGAATAACGAGATATGTGTAAATAAAACCAAAGAAGCGTAGCTCAATAGAATCATACACATGAGAGAAGAACTCAACTTAAAATATCAAATATGTTCCATTGATCCTCCTAGAAATCTAGGGGTTTAGTTCAACATAATGAAAGGGAATACAATAGTTGGAAGATGAGACAACATCATGAAAACAAGAAAGAAAGGGTTAGAATGAACTCTAGATAGTAGTGGAGTCGCGTCTCTCGATCAAGCCTTCAACGATCTTCAAATATGAGCTCTCCTTCTTACTGCAAGTTGCAGCCTTCTCTTGCTCTTCAAATACACTAAAATATGCTAAATGTTGATAGAAAGTTGTGTCCAAGCTGCTGAAGTGGTGTCCCTTAAATAATGACAGAATTGGAATCTGTCGAGATATTTCTCAAATCTCTAACTTTCTTTCCAAGGTGCTGCTTAATATTTCAAGTCTTTGACAACTTTCCTCTTTATTTCCATACCATTAATTGTTGAAACATATGTAGGAACACTTTTCAAAGCTTTGTAAGTTGTTCGAAGAAGGAAGATTGTGTTCTGCATGGACAACCTATAACACCTAGTAGAACGCAATCTATAGACCATGGATGCCCTATTCTGCATGCAATTTCTTTTCTTTAGGCATAACTTCTTTGTTTCAGCTCCAATTTGCGATCACGTGTGATGCATTAAGATCCTTACTTGATAAGATTTTCATTGATATCTTATTTACTATATTCCTCATGTATAGATGTAAGAAATTTTCTCTTAAATTTGCTATATCAAACATTGCATCATCGAGCAAGCCAGTTCTTCCTCTTTCTGCACATCTTCTCTTCATTTCTTGCACATTAAACCACTCCCAGTAGTGTCTAATCCACATTTAAAGTTATGTAAACTATCATTTACAACAATTAAATTCCAAGAATAAAAATATATGCAATTGAACTCTAAATATTTGAAAAGTGGCATAAAACTTGAGAATGTAAAGATATGCAATTAACCTCTAAATATATGGAAAGTAGCATGAAACTTGAGAATATAGCTCAGAAATAGACAAATAAAACATACAATTACAATATCAACAATCAACAATCAACATCAACAAACTTTCTTGGAGCAATAGTAGCTTGCAAACTTGGGCTTCCAAAACAGGGATTAGAGGTAGAAAATGTTGTCAAAAGCGTGCTAGAAATTTGTATGCAACAAATTTTGAGTTCAAAAATTACGATAAGAAATGTTGAGCGATAAATTAACTTGTATCTTATTTTTTTTGTGGGTATAATTTCTCCATTAAAATTTTTGTAAAAGAAAATACAGAGCAATACCCTAACTTACTTTCTTGTACTTGGTTTCGAATGAAGATTTTGGCTTTGTAAAAAGCGAGGAAGATAGCGAGTCCACCAAGCCTTTGTGCTTGATCCATCGAGATCGTATGGATCTCGAGCAAAGGCTTGTATAGCTTGATCTCCAACAAGTGCTAGTTGTGGAGACACTGGGGCCTATGGGCTTGATCTAATGGTTTTGGTTTGTGGTCTTGAGTACGGGCTTGTATAGCTTGATCAAGTGTTGGTCATGGAGCCATCAAGGCCCATGAGCTTGATCCATTGAATTTGCTTTTCGATCTCAGACTAGGGTTGAATGTGGAAACACTAGTGCCTATGGGCTTGATCTGATGGATCCCGCTTGTGGCTCAAGTAAGGACTTGTATTGCTTGATCTCAAGAGAGTGCTAGTCGTGGAGTCATTGTGGCCTATGGGCTTTATCGGCTGAATTCACTTCTTGATTAGTCGATGAAGATCGTGGGTCCATTGGGCCCTTTGGGGCATGATCTGATAGGTCTACTGAGTTCTTGAGCAAGAGCTTGTATAGCTTGATCTTGAATAAGCACTAGTTATGGAACCATCGGGGCTACGAATTAGATATGTTGAATCTGCTTATGGCTCCAGAATGAGGGCTTGAATAGTTTGATTTTGGTTGAGATGGAAACACCAGGGCCTCTGGCTTGATCCGATTGGTCCAGCTTGTGGTTCGAGTGAGGGCTTAAATGGCTTGATCTCGAACAATTGTTGGTGGGGGGTCATCAAGTGCTATGAGTTTGATCCCTTGACTCCAATTTTTGGAAATAAGGGCTTGAACAGCTTGACCTTGGTCGAGGTGGAAACATCGGAGCCTATGGGTTTGATCTACTGGGTTTGACTTGTGGCTCGATCAAGGGCTTGTATATCTTGATCTCAAACGATTGCTAATCGTGGAGTCACTAGGTCCTATAGGCTTGATCCACTGAATCCAATTTTTTATCTCAAATGAGGGCTTGAACAGCTTAATCTCTGTCAATAAAGATCGTGAGTTCAATGAAGCCTTTGGGCTTGACCCAACAGATCCGCTGAGGACTAGGACAAGGGTTTTTGTAGCTTGATCTTTAATGAGCACTGGTCATAGAGTCACCATAGCCTATGTGTTTGATCCGCTAAATCTGCTTGTGAGTCTCCAACGAGGACTTGAATAGCTTGATCTCAGTCGATAAAGATCATCATTGGTCCATTGAGGCCTTCGAACTTGATCTGATGACTCTTCTAAGGTATTGAGCGAAGGCTTTTGTAGGGGCTATAGCTTAATCTGGAACAAGCACTAGTTGTGGAGTCGCTAAGGCCTATGGGCTTGATTTGTTGAATTTGCTTATCGGTTTCAAGCAAGAATTTGAATAACTCGATTTGAGTTAAAACAAGCCACCAAACCTCCTTCATAACATCACGCATAAAAAGTAGGTGCTCTCACATTTCCTGCTAAGGCTTACAAGAAGTACATAGATGAAAGGGCAAAGACGAATCCTTCTAGAGAGCCTGGCTCTAGTGTTACTAGTCGATCAAGGTAAGCAACCCAACAAATGAAGTAAACTCTCGGAATATGTCCTAGAAATCAAATGGATTTCGATCGTTGTAGAAGGGCCCTTTTCCCATAATCCACTTATACTTGCTCATTATGATGAATCGCTTATTAATTGGTGGAATCCATTCAAGAATATCACAGTCAGCAATCCTCTTATATAACACAAGTTGTTGGATCTACTGGGCCCGGGGATTAGCACTACATGGCCAATGCCCTTATCCATTGTGCATAACGGAACTGACACGAGCAATAGAGGAGAAAAATATGTATAGGTTACCAACTATCATACTAGAAGAAAACCCGTGAGTCCATCCCAAAATGGTACCTAACTAGTAATCGAAAGTTTATCGGCGGATCCTAGTGACGCACAAGAGCCTTCAGGCACTGAGATTAACCTAATATTAAAAAAAAAAAAACAAACAAACAAACAAACAAACTTCGCTCCGAAGATGAACATCACTAACGCCTACCCCGTCCTCGCCTTTAGGTTTGCACGCAATACCCCAATTGACCTTCGCTATAACAGAGCCACTGTCACAACCAGTCCAAAGAAAATTCGTCGACAACGCATCTGAACTTCATTAACAGCCTTAGTTGGCAAAACAAAATAGGAACACCAATAATTAACATGCAAATGAGCACCGAATTAATCGATTGAAAACGCCCAACACAATTGAGGAACTTAGTATTACAACTCCTGATAAGAGCGATGGTACGCTTTAATTGCACATTATATTTATCTTAAATTAATCTAAATTTCATAATATTATAGTATTTTCCTTAATTAATAAGGCAATTCATGCAATTAAATTTAGGAAAAATATCAACCTTAGTGAAAAAAAATTACCTTAAAAATATTTCTAACTTTCTACTGATGTTTAGGAAAAACTTTCATATTTTCTCAAATTTTCAGAAATTCATTCCGAATTTATTACTCAAATTGAGTCACTAATAAAAAAAAAAGTTTTACATATTCCATAAATTTCTCGGAAAATATGTTATGATCTTCAGTAATGTCAATATCCACAAAAAATGAGAAACTATCACATACCTTGTAAGTTACCCGAATTTTCAAGAAATCATATATTTTCTGTTTTCATATTTTTAGAAAACATTCCATAATTTATTGATTTTCAAAAATTATCAAAACATAGAAAATCGAGTTTGGATTATAACGGCAATCGGATATCAGGTGTGACCGTATATTCAAACACGCATCACTGTATGCATGTTGCCGGCCACTTTCTTCTTTTATTTTATTGAATCTCCATCGTCGAAGTGTGCAAGTTACACACCACCATACAACCTCGTCCTGGAGTGCGCCATTTGTCCACTCACAGTGAGTGAGTGACGTCTGTTTCAACTTTTGGTTTCTTAATGAAAGTTTAGAGCGGATCCCACTCTCCCTTGCGAGTGTGGCCGAAAATATTTGTCCTGTCCTTGTTGCTCCTCATTTCGTTCAAACTCAAAAAATTTTCCATCCACTGAATACTTTAAAGGATCATGATTTTACAAGTTAATATTGTAATGGGACAAATAATATACTATTTTAATCATCTTGAAATAAGGATTCTGACAATATAAAAATCAAATACTGAAGATCCAATACTGAGCCATGAATAGTACAGTGCAAAATGGAGCTTGCACATCAACTTATCATATATTGCTAAAGAAACACTTCTTACAACTTTGATACCAATATTGGAACTTCTAGCATGTTCACATAAATATAAAAATTTCATATTCTCTTTGAAAGATAAATTTCGAGATAAAGGCTTCCGATATATCTTCACGTATTAAACAATCAAGATTGCCGTAGGAGATCAAGTCACTTACTGACTACCTGTATGAACAGATTTAATATGATAGATCCTCATTATGAAATAAGCAAGAATCATATTGTTGACATCATAAGAACCTCTAGTTTCTCTATAATGGGATCAAATTCACCTGAGGCTCTGACATGTGCTTGAATTACATGTTTTTCTCGGCGCTCAAAGTTGTTGGGATAATAGCCATATCAATGTCGGAATTTCAAAATGCGATAGCAACAAAAATAATTGAAAAGTAAAAGGAGAACATAAACACCGGATTTACATGGTAAACATTCTCATGAGAGAAATGTCCGCAGTGCAAAGCAACTAATTTGTTCGATCAAAAAAGGATATTATAATATCACAAAGATTTCTAATCCCAAACCCAAACCCCCATTACAATACCTCTCAGAAGAGTTTCAAATCTGATCTTTTAAGTTCTCACGCTCTAGTACAATCAAGAAGTTTATCAAAAAAATCACTCACAAGATTTGTCATTTTCTTACAAGACTCTATTCAACCCTCTCTACATATATAGACCTAATACAACCGAAAAGATCTCATATTTCCCAATTAACTTTTAGAAAATATTTCAATTTGGTTTTAGATGAAATTATAGAAAATCAGGATGTTTCAAACTCAAAATTAAATTATCACATTGCTTCACAATTTTTACTCATTAGGTAGGTCTTCAGGTCCCACGAGTATCCAGCTTAATATAAGATATTCTCAACAAATCTCTACCTTAACTCACATTGAATCATTGCCATCTTTCTTGAATTTGCTCACTCTGCTCAACCTCTCATGGACTCCACCTATTCGTGGATACGCTAATCAAGTTCAAGCCACCCTTGAACTTATTTAAGATGTCGAGCTTCCTCAGTATTCTTACAGGTTTCCAATTGACCAATCAACAAGTTGACTCTAACATGACTTCAACATTCTTCAAGACCACCACTCCTTGAAGTCTGATTCTTTCCGATAATCTTGACTGCTTTTCTCTGCCTATTCTAAGCATGTCATTTCTCTCATAGAAGTTGTCACCTCTCTACGACATCTTCACGACCTCTTTGACTTACCATCTCCTACCTACACAAGCTAAATTTTATGACTCTTCATTGACTCAACCTCTCTCCATGATGCCTCCATCTTCTCTCCAATCTTGTCCTTAAGCCACTCAACCACAACAGGTTATCAAAGGACAATCGCTTATTCATGAGCAATTTGGAGGTTTTACCAATAGTGCACAACGTCCTATATGCATTCACCCTTTTCATACTGATGTGAACCAAGATAGAGTTCAAGGAATGTAATCGAAGTCTTTCATGGTCCGATGATGAAAAGTTCAATTGAGACAAAGACGAGGACATATATACGCATATGATTAATAAGCAAGCTAAATAACTCAATATTATCCATGATATTTCAAAATGGGACAAATGATGAAGGCAATATATTTCAACTAAATATCAAGAGTGTTGGTACTTCAAGAAATATATTTCAATTGAATATTAAGAGGGCAAGTGTTTTCATGAAATAGATCTCATCTACATATCAAGAAAAAGATCATTTTCAAGAAAGGAAGTTGAGAAAAGCTAAAATGGCAAGAAGAACACATATAAATGTTGAGATATTTAAGATGTCCACTAGAATATATCATTTTCCTCTTTTAACAAGTAGAATATATTACCTTCCTCTTTATTTAGTTATGAAGAGATAGGTTATGTTTCTTATTTTCCCATAAGGTAATTCTTAGAGTTGCTTTTTAATTAGTTTCCTATTTCATGGGATCATTTAGGAATGTTATTTTCATGTAAATATTGCACTTTGACCTATTTAAAGGCTGGTACTTGCTTTTGAACGAATTCTTTTAGACCAAATTATACATTAATTAAGTGTGAGATTTTATTCTCTTGGTTCTTTGAAGAACTAAATGAACTTATCGAAGTTTTTTGTGGAATTCATCATCTACTTGTTAACCAAACCTTCCATAGTTGATTGCAGTGTCTTCACCATACCAAAGTCTTTACCTTTTTGTAGGTTGTGGGTCAAAGTTCCATCTTTCAAGCTTGATAAAAACATGTTTCCTGTAAATCTTAGTCGTATACGAGTTTCATCACATATTGGTGGGTTCTTCTCATACTTGATATTGGATTTCATCACGTCGTTGACGAGGTTTGCATCATTTAATATCAAAACCAATTTCTAAATTAGTTTCTATTTATCCTTTAGCTTATCTTTGTTTTCTTTTATCTTTCATTTTTTTACTTTTGTCTTTGTTCACTATTACCACAAAAAGAAAAAAAAGGTAGCAGGAAAAAAGGAGGCAAAATAAAAAGAAGGAAAGTAGTTCTAGAAAAAAAAAAAAAGGAAAAACAGAAGAATAAGAAGCTAAAAAAAAAGGGAAAGTAGTAGCAGGAATCAAAAAGGAAAAGAATAAAAGAAGAAAGAAAGGACAAGAAAATCAAACAATCTTACTATTCTCTTTGTCGTTTATAAGTGCTCATATTCAAATTTGTTTCGTTTAATATGTTATTTTCAATCCATAATTGCCTCATGCTCTTGATTTTTGGTACTTTTGGAACTCGACCCTATTTTCATCTTTCAAATCTTGGTGAAACTGTGGTGGATTGTTACAGGACATTTTGATTATAATTTGTTAGTTCAAAAAAAACCAAAAGGGAATATATGAGTGGAAAGGCATGAGTGGTGAGATTATTAGAGGGTAATTTTGGTTTGAGTGCAAAAAATAGTGGAAAAAATTGACTGAATATATTCTTGACTGAAACACGTGAGGAATTGTTTGGGAGGTCCTAATATTTTTGCAAATTCTCATCATATCACGTTATCGAGAGGAAAACTCATTCGAAGAGGTATAACTACAAACATTTGTACGCAAACTTGGGAGGATAGTGGAAGGGGAATTTGAACAAATCCACAAGAAGATGGACAAGTTGGAGGAACAAGCAAGAAAGGGCAAATTTCAATTTGGTCATTCAGATAAAGAATGGATAAGACTGAGGCAAAATGATAATCTAGGTGACACAAAAGTGAAGCTTTCAATTTTTTAAAGCAAAAATGACCTCAAAACTAATCTTTTGTGAGAGTAAGGAATGGAGATGGTCTTCAAACAATAAAACTACTTCGAAAAGAAAAAGGCACAACTTACTTCATTTCAATTCTTCGATTATGTTGTTATTTGGTGGGATCAACTTATTATAAGTAGGAGATGAAATGGAGAACAGCCCATTGAGACATGTATTTAGATGAAGTCAATAATGAGGAGAAGATTCTTTCCAAGTTCCTATCGCCAGGAGTTATACAACAGGTTACAACATTTAACTCAAGGATCCAAGAACATTCTTCATTACTACAAAGAGATGAAAGTTGCAATGATCCAAGCAAATGTAGAAGAGGACTTAGAAGCCACCATGGATAGGTTCTTGCATGGATTAAATTATGAGATTGCGGTTGAAGTAGCGATGCATTATATGGGAAGTTAAAAGATATGCTACTCTATATCATGAAAGTTGAACTACAGTTGAAGCAAAGAAACATTGATGAATGAAGTTCAAGTATGGCTTCTACAAGCTCATGGAGGTTAGCCCACAAGCAAGACAATGTGTCATCACCTAAATCTTATTTTGAGCTCTCCAAGGATGTTTAACAAGTTGCGAGTATTACACAAATTCATGAGAATCAAAAGACTGATCAAGAAAAAGAGTTTGATAAAAAAAAAGTGCGACAAAAAGAAAGAGTGCAATAAAAAATAAGAGTGTGCTGAAAATATGAGAGCTAAAAATGAGAAAAAAGAAATAAATGAGAATTTGAGAGAAGAGAGAGCTTAAGTCTGAGGTAAAAGAAAACAAAAGAAAAGAAACTGAGGACATAGACAATGAGAATGCTATATCATTGGTCAGTGCAAGAGAGAAAGAACAGAGTTTTACAAACAAAATTGAGATAGAAAAAGTATTACTTTCAAATCAGAATTTTATGATAATGTACAAGGATTCTTTTTTTATCACCAATTATGTTGAACTCTTGCTGAGCAATATTAATTCTATCTGTAGAAATTCAAATGAGTGTGTCAAGGGTTAAGTCCAAGCCGACTAACCATTAGAGGGCTTGAGGATCAAACATGGAGAAGATTTGTTTATTTTCAATTCATTAATAACATCATGGTAACACGTCCTAGTCCTACTCCTTATTTGAATGGTATGTTAGATGGATTGCATGGTGCATGGTTCATTCCAAAGACTAATCTTAAAAGACAATTCCATCATGTTAGGGCAAGTACAAATCACGAGTTGAATATTCCATACAAAATACCATATGATTTGTATAAGAGATTGGTGATTCCTTTTGGAATGATTAATAGACCTAATGCTTGACTTATAAGCTATAATTTATATGCATTTATCTATTTTGACGACATTCATTATAGTAAGAGTCTAGATGATCGTGTTGAACATTCTATACTTAATTTAGAGGCACTAAGGAAAGAATCACTATTTACTAAACTTGAAATATGTACTTTTTGTATGGATAAGGTTGTGTTTCTTTATATTATTATGAGTGCATTAGAGATTGAGAATCTTGTTGAAGAGGAAATGGTAATCCAAGATAGAAAATCATCTACTTTGGTAAGTAAGTAATTTCCATGCCATGTCTAGTTTCTATTGGAATTTTATTTCATGTCATATAATGAATGATACCACACATGATTTCTTCTTTAGAGAGATTGTAAGAATACATGGTATAAATATTTTACATAATTTAGAGAGATTGAGCTACTCCTGGAAGAATTTGAGGAAACATGGAAACAAGTTATTGTTTTTAACTTATTATGTAAAAATTGATAACAAAGCATGAGAAGAATATTCAGTGCATATTGAGTTTTATAGCAATAACTTTGATTGTTTGAACATAAGATTTTCAGCTTTTGAGATTGCTTACTTATTTGATGTATATCTTTTGAATCTAACTTCTTTACCTTCAAGTGAATGTGTTTACTTAAGTGGAATGATAAATGGTGAATTTATTAAAACAGTTCATGTGAAAGCCATGCAACATAATAATGGCCATAAAAATTTGTTTTTGATCCAGAAGGTTGTGATTCATTGCACAGGAGGAAGAAAAGGATTCACACTCAAAGGCGTTCAAAGCGCATCCTCATGGAGATTGACCATTCTAAGTTCTTAAGTGGATTACTAATAATACTTACAAGTCTAAATAATAATGTGAGTATAAAGACAATGATACTTCCAAATTTGGTAATTTATCTTCATTTAGTACAGGGTATGATTTGAGGACAAATCTTTTTCGAGAGGAGGTGAATGATGTGAAACAAGATAGAGCTCAAGGAATGCAATTGAAGTCTTTCATGATCCGATAATGAGAAGTTCAAGTGAGACGAAGAAGAAGACATGGATATGCATACAACTGATGAGTAAGTTAAATGACTCAACGTTATCCATGATATTTTGAAAGGGAACAAATGATGAAGGCCATATATTTCAGCCAAACATCAAGAGTGCTAGTGCTTCAAGAAATATATTTCAATTGAATATTAAGAGAGTAAGTATTTTGAAGATATATATCTTAACTACATATCAAGAAAAAAGATTATTTTCAAGAATGGAAGTTGAGAGAAGTTAAAAGGGAAAGATGAGCACATATAATTGCTGAGATATTTAAGATATCTACTAAGATATATCATTTTCCTCTTTTGACAAGTGGAATATATTACCTTCACATTTGTTTAGTTCTGAAGATATAATTTATATTTCTTATTTTCCTATGAGGTAACTCTTAGAGTTGCTTTTTAATTAGTTTCCTATCCCATGGTGATCATTTAGTAATTTTATTTTCATGTAAATATTGCACTTTAACGTATTTAAAGGCTAGTACTTGCTTTTAGATGAAGTTTTTAGACCAAATTATTCATTAATAAAGTGTAAGATTTTATAATTGATTTTATTTTCTTTTTCTTTAAAGAACTAAATGAACTTGTCAGAGTTTTCCGTAACATTTGTTATTGACTTATCAATCAATCCTTACATAATTTTTTTTTGAAAGTTAGGCAATATTACTAATTTAAAAGCTGTCACATTTACAAAAGGTTGCTCAGTACATCAACTGAGGTCAATCTACTATTTTGGATTTTTGATCCAACATCTGTATTGTCACTAATCTACTTCTAAGCATGTGCAAAATGCGACTATGACAGACATCTATTGTAGATGAAGAATTCTGAAAGATCCGGAAATTCCTTTCCCTCCATATGATGTATATGTATAAAGTCCATGAGAGTTTGAACATCGTTGCCTCGATTCCTCTTCCTTTCCACTTTGTTTGTGCATATTCAAATTCCTCTTCCCAGGATCCAATAGGTCGATGTTGCTGCAAGGAGAGTTGGAGTTTTTCAAAAACCGCCTTGCTGTATTGGCAAGAGAAAAATAAATGATCTCTTGATTCAAGATGGTCCTGGCAAAAGACACATGAGGCTTCAGTAGAAGTGGTCCATTGCTGCAAACGAGTTCTGGTAGTTAATCTGTCCTGAACTGCGAGCCATGAGATAAAAGACACTCGGGGAATGTGCCCGGTGAACCAAATTAAACGATGCCATCGGACTGCATTTGTTGATGGCCTGAGAACGGCCAGTGCGTTTGGGATGGAGAAGGAGGCTTTGTTCCAACAAAGAACATCCGTTGGTGCTCTTAAAGTAGAAGAGGATCGGTCAGAAATTTCCTTTGCCTAGGGATCGCTGCTTCGAGGCCAATGCCATTCACCGTCGTGGAGAACTACTGACAGGGCATCATTCTCCCTTATGTGAGGGAAACAAGCTCTTCCTCGAGTGCGTAGGTCGCTGAGAGGCCCGAGGGGATGCCAAGTATCGTACCAAAATGAGATTGAGCAACCGGAGCCTACCTTGTAGGTAATATGTGGTCTAATGAGCGGCCGAAGTTGTAGCAATTTGCGCCAATTCCAAGAGCAATTCACTGGTGCCCTCACTGCCCAAAAGTTTTGATTTTTGAGGTGGTATTTGTAGCTCCATGCCACCCATAAAGAACCTGCCTGAGATAACAACAGCCATATATTCTTAATAACACAAGCTTTATTCCACAAAGAAAGATTTTTGAGTCCCAAGCCACCCTCTTTTTTCGGACGACATATGATCTCCCAACTTACTTTGGCTCCTCTCGCACTCTCTGTGCTGCCTTTCCAAAGAAATGACCTACAAGCTTGCTCAATCTGTTTTATAACATTACCGAGAAGTATGAAGTGTAGACTCCAATAAGAAACAACACCTTGGATTACTGATTGAATAAGCTGAATTCGGCCTGCATATGAGAGTGATTTTGAGGTCCAAGAGTTGATTCTTGAGGTAATTTTCTCTATCAGTAGTCTACATTCTGCTTTGGACAGTTTACCCGAGATCAAGGGGATGCCTAGGTACCTGATAGGGAGGGTGCCAAGAGCAAATCCCGTTATGTTGAGTGCTTCTGAAATCCGTTGTTGAGATATGCCTCCGAAGAAGACCTCTGTCTTTTCAAGGTTTGCTTGCAGCCCAGAAATCAAATTGAAGTTTTGTAACACTCTTTTGATGGCCAGGAATGAGGGGAGTGAAGCATCTGTGAAGATCATAATGTCGTCCGCAAAGCAAAGGTGGGTGATGCCCAAACTCTTGCATTTAGGATGGAATTTGAGTTGTTCTGCTGCAGCTGACTTGTTTAGGAGTTGAGAGAAGACTTCCATTACGAGGACAAATAGGTATGGGGACAAGGGGTCCCCTTGTCTCAATCCGCGTTCCCCTTTGAAGAAGCTTGCAAGTGAACCGTTAATGGCCACAGAATACCAAGGGGAAGTGAAGCAGTTACTTATCCATGTTATAAACTTTTGCGGGAACCCTATCGATACAAGAAGATTTCTCAGGAAGTCCCAGCTGACGGAGTCGAAAGCTTTCATCAAATCCACTTTCACTGTGCTTCTTGGCGAAATATGTTTTCTTTGATAACCTCGGACCAATTCGTGGGCAAGAAGTATGTTGTCCGTGATTCTTCGGCCACTAATGAAAGCACTTTGATTTGAGCTCACAAGGAAAGGAATTACCTCTTTAAGTCTGGCTGCAAGGAGTTTAGCGATGCATTTGTAAAATGTGTTGCAACACGATATCGGTCTATAATCTTTGATTGTATCGCATATAGCCTTCTTTGGAATTAGCGAGATTATTGTGGAGCTTGCTTGAGCTGTGAGTTGTCCATTAGCAAAGAACCATTGCATTGCATCCACGAAATCCTTTCCCACGACTTCCCATGCTTTTTTGAAGAAACAAGCTGTGTACCCGTCAGGACCAGGCGCTTTGTCATCAAGAAGTGAGAACATAGCCTTTTTAATTTCATGAGATGTGAAGTCCCCAGATAGAGTTGTGGCTTGCTCAGGCTTCAGGAACTTAGTGAGAAGCTATTGAAGTTCAACTATGCTTGTCGAGCTAGGGCAAGTAGTACCCATTAGACTTTTGAAATAATCCACTGCCTCCTTTTTAATATCCTCTACTTGAGTAATGTGGGCACCTTCTCGTGTTTGTAAGCTTCTGATTGTATTACGCGCTGCCCTTCCTTTAATAGCTTTGTGAAAATATGAGTTATTTCCATCTCCGAGTTTTAGCCAACGAACTCTGGCTTTTTGTCTTAGCTGAGCCTCTTCCTTCCTTAGGTACAGATCGAGTTGATGTCGACTGCTCTTTTCCATCTGAAGAATATCAATTGAATTATTCCCAGCTAGAATTTCTTTTTGACAGTTCTCAACAGATTGGCAAAGTATGGCTATTTGCTCCTCTTCCTTCTGATAGTTGTAGTGGTACCTCAATTTTACTTTGAGTCTCTTCAGCTTTGCATATAAGATTTGTAGAGGATTTCCTCTAGCTGGTAACTCCCAGGACTCTTTAACTAGAGGCACGAAATCATGTTCTTCAATCCAATGATTAAAGAATTTAAAAGGCTTCGGTCCTGCATTCTGATAAGAGGAGAGTTTTAAAACAGCAGGTGAGTGATCAGATATACCTGGCTCGAGGAATTTGACAGTGGAGATGGGAGGCAAGGATAGCCAATTCTCATTCACAAGTACTCTATCAAGTTTACGGCTCTGGTGACCCGTTGTCCTTCTGTTGCTCCAGGTAAAGAAGCATCCTTGTGCAGAATGATCTGTTACCTGTATTTCATTCAGGCATTCCTTGAAGTCAATCATAGTTTGGTCATACCGAACTGTCTCGCCTATCTGACTGACTTCCCCAGGATGAGTAACAGCATTAAAATCCCCCAACAAGCACCAAGGGGCATGGGTTACTTGAAGATGATGAAGCTCTTCCCAGAGAGTCTTCCTTTCAGCTACACTGTTTGGAGCATAGACTACTGTAAAGAAGAAAGTACCTATTTCATCCAATGAAGTGCTGCAGTGCAGAAAGAATGGGTTTCTTTGATGCACAGTGATGCTAATTTCAGGCTTCCATAGAACCCATATGCTTCCGTTTCTTGCTAAGTCACTATTTCCTTCGAATTTCCAACTTGACCATCTCCTTAGAATACCTTTCTCTCTGGAACTTCTTACTCGAGTTTCAAGAATACACATTACATCTATCTTCTGCTTCTTTACAAGGTCCATGATGGCACCTTGTCTGATGGGGTCATTCAGACCCCTGATGTTCCAGCTGCAGATATTCATCCGGCTAGCAGGGCAGGCAGCCCTTTAGCCTTTTTCCGACCTTTTTTGGGTTTCTTTGTCTCAACCCTGCTAACCTTTTGCTGGTTTTTTATCTGCTCTGATGCAGGATCTGAGTGGGATGTTTCGCCAGCCTCTGATGTTTGGCTAGTCTTTGGGTGCTGCGTGTTTCTATTTTTTGTGTGCTTCGACTGTAGCTTCAGGCTCTCCAGGTCCGGGTTCAATTGCACAGTGGGTGTGTGCTCAGCACTCGCACTGCTCTGTTCTCTTTCAAGCAAGGAGGGAGACATGTTGACTTCTTCCTCACTGTCAACTGATCCTGTGTCTGATGGGTCAGTTTGCTCCTCATCTTTTTCTTCACTTTGGCTTCCAATTTCAAGGGTAAGGCTGCAGCTATGCCCGAATTGCTGGCATTTTTTTACACTTCTCCGACATCCATGGGACTAGAACAGGTATTTCTACAACATTACTGTCACCAAGATCTACTCGTACGAATTCTTCAATTTCACCAGCGAAATCCACCTCTACACAGATTCTAGCGTCGTCAATGTGGGAGAGCCTTTGAGTACCTTTATCCATGTACAATGGTTTCCCGACTGCACTTGCTATATAGTTGAGACCTGTGGTGTTATAAAGGTGGAGAGGGATTCTTCTGAGAACGATCCATATTGGGATCTTTTTGAGGTCGATTTCACCATTCGTCAAGTTAAGGGACCATCTTTGCAAGATGAGAAGTTTGTCTCCGATTCTCCATGGCCCGGCCTCCAGCACCCAATCCATTGTCAGCCTGTCAGAGAATTGGAAAATGAACATTTTACCTCGCGTTGAGATGGTGACTGGTCCCTTCTTTGCCCAGGTACGATTGACTGTTGAGGCTACTAAACCATAAGCCGGTGAAGGGCCAATGAAGGTGCCAACTAGGCTCATTTCCCATTGCTTAGAACCTTGTTCCAGGACTTCTTTCGGCATTCTGACTGTTTTCTTTCCATCGTATTTCTCTGGGGCGAAATACTCCATCTTAGGTTGGGTTTCTTGTTCAAAGAAACTTTTCCAGCTTTTCTTTACATTGTCGCCAGAGCTTGGGTTGTTCTCCTTTCTCGCCGCCTGTTCTTTTTCGTGATTGGCCATCTCGGCGGCCGGAGAGGCCAACTCCGTCGTTGCTTTGGCTCAGAATCCCTAATTTGTTTAGACACTCCGATACAATCTACGGTTGTCCGTCGCTGGCAGGGCAGATATGCGGTTGAGATTGAGGCGCTTGTTAGCCTGCTAACTTACACCACGGAGCATCTCTCTCTACAATCTCTCTCCTCCGTGTTAATTCAGGCTTTTCGTGATCCTTACATAATTGATTGTAGCGTTTTCATCATACTAAGATTATTACTTTTCTATAGATAATGGATCAAGGTTTCACCTTTCGAATTTGACAATGACATATTTCTTGAACACCTTAGTGGTACATAGGTTTCATCATATGTTAGCAAAGTTTTTATCATACTTGATAGTAAATCTCAAGACGTCATTGAAGAGGTTCGCATCACGCAATCAAGATTGTCAAAATATTTTTGGGAAGCAACATACTCAATAATTGTTGCAACTCCACCCTTTACCTACAAGACATAAAGTCCTTTCTACATCATCTCTTTCATGATTGGGGAAATGCCCCCACTTGGGCAGTCACAAGGGCTATAAGTACGCACGAGGCCTAACTTGAAACTTTTAATCATGTTTGATTTAGAATCACCTCTGATCGTTTAAGGACTATTTCTAAGGTCGATAAGAAATTTGTTATTTACTTTAGGGATCATGATACTAACTACTTAAGTCATTAGTTTTTCGATCTTAAACCACCAAAGTTTGAGTTCATGGGTCTTGTCATGTTGGAAATGCTCACAAGCCAATTCACTCACCCGAAATCAATATGCATCCCTAAGTCTAGATTGTTTGTCTGCTTGTACATTTTAATTTGTTTAATTATTACCATATTCAAGGTTCAAATCAATGGTCCAATAACGAAAATCAATAATCGAGACCACGTGCAGAAAGTAAAAGGTTCCACTGTCCCAATTTATGTGCAAAAAGTAAAAGGTTCCATTATTATCATGATTACAAACATTCATCAACTCTCTCACATACTACCCACCCCATATAATTGTACGCTCAAAACAATGGAAATCCCCAGCCCCACTTTGATCACAAAACAAGCAATCAAATAACCGAGGAAACTAATATGCAAAACTCCAAAGTGAGTCGCAAATGCACAAAATCCCCAAGTGTTGGACCATTGTGTGAAATTTCTAGAATGGACGCCCGATATGCAAAGTTCCTAAAATGAAGGACCAATAGAATGCCCTAAATAATGACTAATATGTAAAATATCCTAAGGGACCGATATGCAAAATGTCCTAAGAGAGGGATTGATATGCAAACATCCTAAATGGACAACTAGTGTGCAAGATGTATGAGATGTAGTACCTAAATATAAAATTCACTAGATGAGGGACTGCGATATGAAATACATGAGATGAGGGATTGCGATATGAAATACATGAGATGAGGGACTACCAAGACAGGGACTTAAATGCAGAGACTTGCAAGATGATAGATTAAAATACCCGACTCACAAAACTCATGAAACTGAGACCTAAAGACTCACTCATCACAATGTTTCCCCCGATTCAACTCTCTCATTTCTCAACTTGTTCACCACAAATTATGAATAGAGCGATGCTAAAGGCCCCTATGACAAACATGACTCATGTAACTCGTTCATATTCAATCCTGCCACTCAAGGAAACATATGAAAAATTCACCAACAATTCAATCAGAATCAAGCCAATTTAATCAGAAACTAATTCTTCTAAACTCAACTTAAGCTCAAACCAGACTCAACGTAGCACATTCATCGCCAAACCCAATCCCATGCAAGTCACAAATGATCCAATTACAAGTAATCCAAACTCATAGTAACTGAGACACGAATAAGACCTCTCAATACGATGAACTCATCTCAGCGAAAACCTAAATAAGACTACAGTTCAATCACGAAGACGCACATATGTTTGAACAAACTCATCTAAATTATCTAGACTCCACTAAGATCTTGTGGTATTCCTTCCTTCACAGTAGGAAACATGAGCATGCATTGATATCATTAAGATAAAAAAAATTCTCTGAGCAACATGTCTGCATGCCACTACAGTATGTCGAATAGACAAATAAATCCAATAATGAATCGAGAGCAGCGGAAACACTAACTGCGTGACACCGTTACCAACTACCAACCTAGCGGATGGAACCAAGCCCCAACCATGCTATGCTAATTCAGTAAATGGGTTGAAAAGGAAATGTGGTGATTGACAATGAGTAACAACTACCCCAGGAACAATCTTGCTAAGTTATTAACACTGAGGACTTCATAGAAGAGGCAAAATCAATGGGCTAACATGATATCTTCACCCAATACCAACTCATTAATGAGATCAGTGCAACCACTCCAAAGCCTGTAGGAGTTCACTTTAACAACACACCCACATAAACAACAACGTGCAGTGCAAGATTCAAACCCACGACATAAACAGCATGCAATCCATGAACTCTGTTTTGATGTTTCAGCCAAAGAACAACTAACCATGAATGATAACCCATTAAACAACACAAACCATCAACAGCACATGATAGTAAAATGCAAGATTTATAGGACAGAGGCCTAATTTGTAAAGAATGCAAAGTTTATGAAACTGAGCTGTAAAGATCCAATTTATTAAGACCTCTAAAATAAACATGGTTAAAAGTACTCATGTTCAATGTCATTGTTCAAGCAAGTCCATAAACAAGCCACTATTAATCTGATTGAAAATCAAACCCAACGTATGTCAATTTTAAGCACAAATGAAAGTAAGATGCCAGTGAGAGCAAACCGAGTTCTTCTCAATATAAACAAGATGCAACTCAGTCACATTTAATTACCATCAAACCCAGGCTCAATTTTAGTCAAACAAGGTTTATTCAAAAACAAGACCCCTTTTATTAATCATTCAATTCGTTTAATTCCATGGATTTGAAATCATTCAACTTGAAACTAGTTTGGGCTAGTGCTTTTTGATTGAATATCATCAAGGGAATTCATCCGATTCAAATGACGGTAAAGACCCATTCATGTTTAATTGGAAATATTATCGACAATGAATAAAACTTCAGTGGTCGATTTATCAAAGGATTATGGTAATAGCCAACAAGGATATCCAACCACCAGTTCCGAGTCAGGGAAAGCTAGGATAGCTGAATGATGACAACAGAACCTGGGGGCTGCCAGTCGTCATCCCTGATTCAGCTCCTTACCCTGGTTTCCCCACGTCAGCAAAGTTCCGAACGGGAAAATCGGGTATAGCTCGAATAGCATAGCACGGCAAAACCAGCGATTTCATGATAGTAATGCTTGAGGGCTAAAAAAATTCACACAAGGGTCGATGAAATATACGTGAAACCAGCCTGAGAATCACCAGAAGCCGAACCAGATGCCGCAACCAACACATGTACCAAAAAACACACATCATCAGGAAGACGAGCACCAAGTCGACCAACTAGCTGCAAGCATCGGAAACTCCAAGACCAAGGGTGAAATGACTGACCGACTATTCCAAGCCAAATGAGCGAAGGTAAAGGTCGTGAGATTTTACCCGACTTACTGGGTCAAGGTGGGCGGTGAACAGAGCATCAAAGTGTGCGAGGCTGAGCGGTAGACGGGATCCAAATCGATCAGAGAGAGGCAGTGACGACCGGGATGGAGCAGGAACAATGTGGCAGCCTTGGGGCTGGTGGTAGTGGCGATGACAAAATCAGGCTCGGAGGGACCAGCAATGACTTCGGTGGTGGTTTGCAAAAACGCAAGGCCATGAGCTTGCAGGTGGCTCGGGAACGGCGGAAAGAGGACTCAGATGGTGTACGGAATGGAGAGGGAAATTGGTCGAGCGGCTCGGGCTTGGCGTGTGGTGTTAAGATTGGAGTGGAGACCCAGTGGCTGAGAGCTGCGGGTTCGGGATGGTTGGCTGGCAAAGGCCGGTGAAGCAGAGGAAGCAGAAAGAACAGGGATAGTGCTCGGTGTTTTAGGGCGAACCGGCCAACGGAAGACCTGTAAGGATGGTCAGGGGCGTGTCTCCGGAGATGAACGGAGGACGCCGTCGACTTAGGATGGTGGCTTAGCTCGACAAAGAAATCGAAATGTCCGGGTGGAGGAAGACTCGACGGAGCGGGGTGGTCTCGGCAGGAGTGTCGGGCCTGTGCTTGGAACCGGGGACGGAGGAGGCGGCGGTGGGGATCGGACGAACGAAAATCGGAGAAGGGAAACTGCGGCGAGGCACCGTAAAGGTCATTGGAGCTCCTTCCTCTGATTTTTGAGCTCTCCATCCCTTCTCCGGAGCCATCGAACTTCTACTCTGCGAGCTGCTGTCCTTGCTGAGCTGCTGAGGGTTTCCTCTCCATTTACGCCCCCGGAAGCTTGCGTTTCCCCCCACTGTTCTCGTGACCCCAAAGGCTTTTTGAGCAAAGCCCAAAAAGAGCATTCCTCGTTGCTGTCCCGTCCAAAACCATAGTTCTTCGATCTTATGAGAGCTATAAATTTTTTTATTTTTATATTTTTCTTAAATTTACTCAGCTAAGATTTATTAGGAGAAATAAATTAAGAAAAAAACCCTTGAATACATTGTATATAATTTTTTTAACACCGTTTGATTTTTAGCAACCCTATAAGGCTTGAAATTCATTCTTCCTTGACCTTATTCTCAATTTTTCAACACTACGTTACATTTTTTTATTTGATCTTTAATGTGTCAGAGATATAATGATGATAGTTTTACTCAATTTAGATATTCTAATAATTAGTTATGATTTTTTAATAAAATTGGTCGAGATCAAATCAATTTAATAAAATCGATCAATTTTACTTTAAAAATATATTTTCTTCTCTTAATCAAATTTTAGAGTCCATGATACTTCGAATAGAGATTAGTTCGAAACTCTTTGCAATGAATTCAAATTCACTCTACGATGGATCTAATTAAATCCTTGATTTTAATCTCAAACATCATATCAAATAAAGTATGGGCACGTGCTCGCTCAGTTTTTTGAGATTCAAGTTCAAGTACTTTCCAGGCTAAAATGAGGTGCCTACAACATGATTACAAGCTCTCCCTTTTAAATTTTCAACACTCTGCCCGAGCCTTATACTTATACCTACATCAATCAAGTCTTTCCGGAGAAATCAAGTTTCTTTTAAATTTGAGGACATGCTTAACATTAGTTAAAACTCTCTCATACCATCAAATATCTTGATTCTTACATTCCCAATTTTTGGCAACTGCACATGTTTGCCTATTTCCCGCATGAATCTTCTCACCTACAACGGAATGATAAGTGGTAAATGATCTCTTATCATGAGACACATGAAATGTGCTACCTTAATCAATAACCCAATCTGGACTCAATCGGTCCAATGTTGTAAGATCCTTTGCATTAGTACTCATATCTATTGTTGCCATCAAGATCTCATCCTCCTCCTCTTTCTCTCATATTTTTGTTGACTCGACTTGCTTACTTTTCCTTTTAGGGCAGTTCACTTGATATGACTCTCATAGTCATAGTTCCAACAAGTCAACCTTCCACAAGATTTTGTTATGAGCATTCTCCCATCGCCTTTCTTAGACTTAGTCCTCATAGTAGCCCTTCAACCATACCATTTGAACTTTCTGTCGCCCTTTTCTTTAATTCTTTCAAGTTCAGCACCGCCTTGATGTCTTTCAAGGAGATACTTTATCTCCCAACATCATGTCGATAAAATTTTTATAGGAGTTTGAGAACGAGCAAAATAGAATCAATGTTTAATCCTAATCCGCCATCTTCACATCAATGGACTTGACATCTATTATAATCTAATTGAACAAATCGACGTGGTCTCCTATTGATGTTTCAAAACTTATCCTCAATTGGTACAACCACTTCTTCAAATATAACATGCCAGTTAGGGTCTTCATCATGTACAACAACTCCAGCTTACATCAGAACTTTGAGTCGAATTCAATAGGAGGACCTTGTCTGATAGATTGAGTTGTATCATGGTTAGAGCCTTCAACATGATAGATCTCTTTTCAATATCCATTAGAGTTGGGGTTGAGGCATTTTCTCCATCTAGTGTTCCTTCATGGCTGTGCTACACAAGTAAAGTCTTGATCTTGATGCTCCATAATTCAAAGTTGTTCAAACCGTCAAAATTCTCCACCTTGAACTACACCGTTGACATATTTGGGATCAGCTCTGATATCAATTTATTGGGTTAATGTCCATATCAATATGTCAAAATCTCAAGTATGCCAACAAAAAAAATTGAGAAGTAAGAGGAGAAATACGAATACCAAAATTACATGGTAAAGCCCTCTCGTGAGAAAAACATCAACAGTGCAAAATAAACAATTCGTTATATCAAAATAGACTATTACAGCAAAACAAAGATTTTCGATCTCGTATCCAAGCTCATGTTTCAAGCTTTCAGAAAAAGAGTCTCACACTCGATCTCTCAAGTTTTGACGACCTAGTGTTATCGAGAAACTTATAAGATTCCTCATGTTTCCTTACAAAACTCTATTCATTCCTTTATATAGACCTAATACAACTAAAAATATATCATATACCTCTTAATTAACTTTTTTTTAAAAAAATGTCAATTTGATTTGGGGTGTAATTATAGAAAATTAGAATATTTCAAATTCAAAATTAGAATACATCACTTTCCTTCACAATTTTCACTCATGCGGGACTTCTTCGGGTCCTAGGATTATCTAACTTGTTGCGAAACATTCTCAATAATTGACGTAACTGACCAAGAGCAAAGGTCCTTTCAATTCATCAAATTGGTCATGTAATTAATGGGAGGAGTTACAAGAATTAATTTTATGTAACCTCGACTATTATTACTCACATATGTTCTCAATATTATTTGCACAGAGCGTGATGCCACCATCAATGGAGAGAATATTAAAATTAGATTGGGTTTGAGTTGAGTTTGGTCAGGTTTCACGGGAGAATCAATTTTCTAATCCCTTCATAGCCTTATTTGAATGGTAAGATTATATTGTAAACTCCGACATTCACACGATATGAATTAGATGGTTGTTGAAGAAAATTTAGTTACCGATCTTGTCCTGATTTATATGTTGTATATCCAATGAATAAAATGATAAAATTAGATACTTTGAGAACTACATAATAGGAAGAAATAAGAAAATCATACGGACGTCGTCAATTATAAATATATAAAAGTACATATATCAAATGTAGTTAAATTAAGTGACTATTTCTTATGCATACACTTCCAATAATTTAATCGCATATGCTAACTGTTACAATAAAATTGAAAAGCAAGTAAATCAAGCACGCAAGTATACGTATCGTTTCAAGTAATAAAGTGGTGAATAAGATATTGTTCCCACGAGGATCTAATTCAATAAAAACTAAACAATAAAGTAAACAACCAAACTAAGATATGCAAATCAAAATTAGAAAGAAAACAATAAAAGTAAATTGAAAGCAATTAGAGAAGACAATTAATTTTAATGGACATAGGACTCATAACTTCCCCAAATCCTACTTCTTAATTCAAAACTGAAATCTATATGCAATTGATTATAGTGTTACCATCCTAGGGTTTTATCTCCTTGCCTACTTCTCGGCTTAACAAGAATGTGTTTCTAGGATAATACTAATTACTCTATTTCTAGACAATTAATATCAAGAAATACATTAAGCTTGAACTCTAATTTGGATACCTAACGTGGATAGGCTAATCTCTCAATACTTCTCACATGTAATCCCGACTTCTTAGCGTGAATTATCGTAAGTTATACTATCTCAGGCTTGATTTTGACTCCATCTCTCGAGTTCACCGAATCTCCTACTATATCTAATTGGCAGCCAATCAAAAAGCATTAATTACAAGAATAATATCCATAACACGAATGTAATCAATTGCATATAGAAAAGAGAAGAATTTAAAAAATAGAAAAGAATTCCATTGCTTGCCCTACAAAATAGGGAATTAGTTCATAATGAAAATCAAAACAACCACCAAGAAAGAGCTGGAATACATCATAAATCAAGAAAAATAGAGAATGGTAAGAAAAACTCATGACAAGTCGAGGTCAATCTCTCGAGTCTTGAATTGTCTTGAAGCACTGCGCCTTCTTTCTTCTTGATCACGAGCTTCTTGATTTTCTTGATAACTAAAGAATTCTGAAAGTATGTGATTGATGGATCAAATGAATTTGAATCAACTTGTTTGAAGGTCTATCTATATTGCTTGGAAGATATTTAAAGAATATCTTTACAATATATTTTTTTCCTCCTTCCACTCTTAAAAGATTCTCTCTTTCCCTGTTGATTTTAATGGAAATCTTTCCAGCCCCAAATCTTTCTTATTCTGTCAAGAAATATTATGCGTCGTGTTTGAGTTAATGAACTTCAATTCGGTAATAGACATCCTAGAGTTTGCTGCTGAGCTGTCTAGGACCTGGTCCATGCCACAGTCATTCTTCACTATCTCTGTCGGTGCCATGATCCCACTACGTTACTCTTCTGATCAACCTCATTCTTCCTTCAGGATTCATATTTTTATGGCTTGGTTGGTTTTCAAATATGTACCTACATCACAAAATACTTCAAAAGTACCAACATTATTAAAATAAGCCTAAATTCTAACAACTTGTTCAATTCCAACTCGTTATATGCAACAAGAAAAGATTACCAAATCAAGCAGTAAACCAAGTCAAACTCGTTTAATTCATTTAAATTTAGGCTCAAAAAATATGTTAATAATCAATCTTTTATGGAATTAACACTAACATGCTAGTTTATTTACACAAAAGTTTAACAATGAGATTATATACACGTATAGAATATGTGAGAACATAAAACATGTATGAGTAAGCTAGAAATAAGGAGATATAAGTAAAATTCAGATTACACATTGACTTAATAAAATCAATATAAAAGAATATGAAAAAAAAAACATGTTCAAGTGGAAAACACTAGATGCCAACCTTATTTGTTAATAGAACTACTAAGTAGGTTCCATAAGTACCCAAAAGCATGCATCTATGCATGCACAGCCCCACTCTCTTTCTGCCTCTTCCATGTGGCAAATTTTTTTGCTTTTATTTGCATAGAAGCGGAATCTTGAAAATTAATACAGGAAAACTTCATGCAAGTGCCGTTAAGCCACTTAAATAAGTCACAAAATCATAAATACAACCATTTTTAACTTTATCCTACCTTCCTAATCCAAAATTTTCAACAACTCCACTTCCAAAAACACACTTCATTTTATTTAAGAAAAACTCGTACAACTCATTAGAAACTCAATCACACTTCCCCTATCTTCCTCTTCCTCGCTCTTGACGAAACTGACTTCTTCCATATTACTAGCCGCCATCAAAGAGTTTAGCATCAACCACCTATATTCTCATTCCTAATCACATTATGACAATCATCGAGGAAGGCCTAGTTCAATGACGTGCAGCCTCTCTAGGATGCTTGAGGAGAAGGCAAAACACAAGCACTTACTCACAGCTTTTGACATTGGGAAATTAGCTAAATCACGCGAATTTTGTATATTTTGTAATTTTGTGAAGTTCTGAAAGAAGGTTAATTGCAATAGTAGCAGCAATAGTTAAAAAAGGTTAATAGGAAAAATATCTGCGTGCAATATTTAGGTGATAGAGATACATACTCATAAGCATGTACATAGATCACATGGCTTAAAATAGATTTTACAACATATATTGTTAACTAGGAAATGAGAGCACTTCTCAACTTGACTAAGGGAAGCCGGTGTAGGAGGGGTGACATTGATTTCTACCTAAATCATTGTGAGAGGAGATTTGTGGACATTCTTAATACTTGCCTTGAATTATATGAGTTGTGAGTGTTCTTATTGAATTATTTAACAATGGCCTATAATATTTGTCTTGAAATTGGTTTCTATCACGATTTGACCACCAAAGATATCGCTTATACGAGGAACATCACTTTCTATTTAGTGCGTTGGGATTAAATATGTCAAAACATGTTTAAATGATATTTCAATGTCTTATGTACAATGAAAGGTTTTTATACGTGGCTTTCTATAGGATGCCTTGTGGATTATAGTTATTGAAATTGAATTTCAAATGTGTACGTACTTAAATGATTTATGTGTGGCTCACGCCAATTATATTGGTCTTACGTAGCGGCTATGGTTAATCGCCTCACCTTGGCCACATAGGGTTATGAGTAGAGTAGAGTTTTCACCCACTCCCATGGTCGCTCATATGGAGTCCGAATGTGAGTGATAGGTCGTGAAGACTGCACAAGGTTATTTACCATAATGATATGTTCAACCAAATCCTTAGTATAGTAAGTGTGTAACCCACATGCATGGGAATTATACTTACAGTTAAAAAAATCAATGGTGGATAGTTGATGAACCTCGACGGGGACACAGTCATTACAAATTTTTCTAGCCATCCCAAATGTAAATGGTATTTTCGAGGGACATTGTTGTGTTTATGTGAATTGCATATTTACTATCTTCTATTACTTTTGCACAACTTAAGCTTTCCAAATTTATAACTTATTTACGTTGTTTAAGCATTTAATATCTCCTTATTTTACTCACCTCACAATTCTTTTTTCCGTGTGCACCTGCGATGGACTACTTGCAAACATTGACTCCATTGGCAAGTCTATACCTATACATATCAGAAATTTCATTTGATCCATCGGGAACTATGTTAAACTTGAATGCTTTTGTTTAAGACTTATTATGGATGATATATCAGTATGTAAGAGACTTATTTATGAATCTATGTAATGATGTTTTCTTCATTGCTATATGATACATAGCGAGCACTGCATGGTTCTAAAGAGTCAACTGAGAGTGTCTCTTTGAATATGCAGTAGCTATCCAAACGGGAAGAAATGAGTGAAAACATGGTTATTTTTGAAAATAATTCATGAAATACAGTTCGTTTAAAAATTTTACCAAATTATCATTTTTTAACTGCATGTTGAAGATGCAGTTTTATTTTTAATGTTTAAATTTTTTTTCAATATAAAGGGAACCAGTTCCCTTTTTTTTAAAACAAGGATAGCATGTTGAAGATGAAAGTTAGATTATACATGACGTATAAGAATTCGTTATATAAATTACTATTCAAGTATTGATACTTGTAAAATTTACTCTAAAAATTTTGTAAAAATTTTACACGTGTAAATATTTGATAGAGATTTACAAAATAAGCTCATTGTAAAATTAATGTGTAATATATACAATGAGCTCATTTTGTAAATTTTTGCCAGATCTTTACACGTGTAAAATTTTTACAAGATTTTAAGAGTAAATTTTATAAGTATTAATACATCAATGGTAATTTATACAACAAATTATTATGTGTTATACATCCAGAAGTTACGTGAAAGCCTTCGGCATATTAAAATCTTTGGTACACAATATGATACATGAGAATTCATTATATAAATTATCATTCAAATATTCACACTTATAAAATTTACTCTTAAAATTTTGTAAATATTTTATATGTATAAAGATCTAATAGAAATTTACAAAATGAACTCGTTGTATATTACACACTAAATATTTAATCTAATTTTCCTCCTCAACATGCCTGTTTTCAAAAAAAAAAGGAACAAAGGGAACTCCTCGAATATGAAAAAAAAATACAAATTAAGATGCGGTTGATTAAAAATAAAACTGCACTTCAAGATGTGGTTCATTTAAAATAAAACCACATCTTCAACATGCAGTTAAAAAATGGTAATTTGGTAATTATTTTCAAATAAACCGTATTTTACTAAATATTTTCCAAACTAGCCCTATTTTCACTCGTTTCTCTCCAAACTGGCCTTAAGGTTGGGTTGTGACAATTATTCTCTTTTCTTTTCTGGTTTTATTTTTTTTTTAAGCAAAACTTACAATAACTCGTACATATGTTAAGCTCTCATTTTATTATACTAAATATTATGGCTTAATTTCCCCATTTAATAACTATGCATGAGATCGAATAAAATCTCTTCAAATTGAATACATCATCAATTTAACAAAAAAAGGGAAGAGGACAAGTTGAAGGAGGTCCACCGTCAATCAATCTCATGATGGCAAGGGGAAACGGAGAATCTTGCGGTTCTCATGGTGGTTAAGGATAGAGATGCAGGTGAGGCACAGGGAACGAAAATTCTTCCCTGTACAGGTCGAGTGAAGAAGACACACTCTGGTCGGGCTTATTTTTAGTATGGATCAGGCCGTTATAAGAACTATGAGCCATATGAATTGCATCCACATGTATAATGATAAGTGTGGTTATTCCCCACATTCCTATTATTTATACAGTATAAGAGCATATTTTTTCATGTGCTTATACTACGTCAGGCCCAATGTATAACTCATGGTCAATTAAGGTCGAGATCGAAAGAAAAATGCCAACTCGTGCCAAGCTTATCTAGTACCAAAGAGAAAGTATGGCTCATATAATTGTTAGTCAAAGGATGAAAGAAAATACATGCCTTATGGTAGTTTACACCCTAAGATCAAAAGAAAATTGTTCTACCTAAAGTCAATTGTTGAGGGCATGTGGCAAGTGTAGGCTATGTTGTCATGTGAGATAAGGTATTGATGAATTAAACCCTACATTGATTGGGTTAAATAGTAAATTTTAGTTTACAAGAGAATTGGAAACCGCCACTAATACTTTAGATTTTTCAGTGGAAAAGGGTTCGGATTCTTGTAGGCGCAGTTGAAAGTTTTACATTATAAAGGGATAACATTACTATCCATAACTCTTCCACTTTTCATCACTAAATAAGGATTTCTTCATCACTCCGCATCTCTTTCTTCTTTAACTCTCTATAACCTTTAATCTATATATTCTATCACAGTCTATAAGGGATAGAAAAAGGAAAATGAATAGGTATAAGAAATTCTACTAATAAAAATTGAATATCATTTTTATCCCATTGTCCCATGCCAAGGGTGATGTGTCACTGAATTATATCCAAGATTTTGTTGCTTCGAATGATTTGAATTTGAACTGTGTTTTTATAGGTCACAAGAACAACATGTTGACCTAAAAAGGGAATTGCATTACAAGTTAGGATTCTATGTTGTCTATACTATCATATGAAAGGAGGTTCCATACTTGGTCTCATTTTTTCAATATCACAAAATATCCTCTATCTTTATTAGGATGGAGCTTAAAGGAGGGGAAGGGAGAGGAATAGGGATGTGAAAAAAAAAATCAATTCGGGGAGAACCAAAGCCAACTATCTAATAGGAACCGAATTGGTTTGGATAGGTTCTCCTCGAACTGGTTCTACTTTAGTGCAACTTTTGACAAAAAACAATTTGGTTAACTTTTGAAATATAATTGAAATTATTAACCAGTTGAAACTGAATCAAATTTATTTTAATATAATAATATAATAATACAATTTCCAAACCAATTTGATTTGGCTCAAAGTGGTCTTAAAATAAAACAAACTATTTTAAAACAAATTCAATTCTATTCAAACCGATTAAACAAATTGGTTTAAACCAATTCGTTTTTCACATAAACTAATTACAATTTGTGCTTATTATATTGAACAAAACTGAATTTGGTTCTTTTGATTCGCCTTGATTCAAAAATGGTTTGGGAGCCGAATTGGTTTTTGCACATTCCCTAGAGAAGAATGGAAGGGATGAAAGGAAGAGAAATAGAGTGCAATGGAGAGAAATTTTGACTTCGTTTAGATATACTTCATAAGAGGAGTGGAAAGGGAAAATGGGAGGGAACGGAAAATTTTAATTTAATGGATTATATTAGGGTAAATTATATATAAAATTATACAATTTGTTCCTTTTCTCAAAAGAAGCAAAAAATTTTCAATTTGATATATAAAATCATTTTATTCCCAAATTAAGTCAAATCTTTTAGGTTTTAAAAAATAAATCATATAATTTTATTTTACCCCCAAAATAAGTTAAATATTTTAGATTTTTAAAATACAATCATATCATTTCATTTGTTAAATCAGACTAATATATCGAAATATAAAGTTGCATGCTTGGATAATATATTCAGCTTGGTCTTTTCTTATCATGCATGTATATGTCGAAAAAAATAGAGTAATTTTATTTAAAATTAATTTAAAAGTTTTATCCTAAATTAAAACTAATATTAATTATGATAAAATATGAAGAGAACTTTACATACAAGAATTTGATATAAGTTTGAAAAAAATTTATGATATACTTTTATTATGTAATGAAGTAAAATGTTATGATTGATTGGTCATCTAATATTTACTTTCAAATTAAACAAGTTAGCCTAATTCAATAGTAAAATAAAATAATGTGGTTTTAATTCTTAAATTATGAAATTCTTGCTTGGAGATTAAAAAATCATATGATTTTATTTTAAACTTTAAAAGGTTTGGTTTAATTCAGGTATCAAATAAAATTATATGATTTTTTAAAAATTTAAAATATTTGACTCTTTTTGAGAAAATGAGTAAATTACATGGTTTTTATGTAATTTATTGGATTATATTATCTTTCTCAAGAGGAGAGAAAGGGAAAAGAATGAAAATCTCCAAATAAATTGAATATATTATCTTCCTATATGACTTTGATTATAAAAAAGGATAATTTTAACATTATATTCTTTTTTTATCTCTTTCACCACCATTTAACCTCAATTTAGCATATAATTTCTTTCCAACCCCTTCCTTTCACCATGAAAAGATTAAAGCGGTTGTTCTCCATTATTTTCATGAAGTCCGTGTAGTAATCATCCTTTTAATTTTTAATGATATAATCTCTCCTCCATCTCACTCAATCTTTTAGTAATGAGAGTCAACCTTTTAAAAACCAAAAAACATCTTCTCTTGTAAAATCTTTCCATATAATTTTGCAATTAACACTATAAATTCATATTCACCCCTGTAACATAATTAAGTTACGGCAAAAACATATTTTTTGATTCATCTCTAATATTTTTTACACTTGCAATATCAATCTCTTCTTTTAATATGGGTATTTTTCTTTCCCATCCGTGTATTGCACTGGTAAGCATATTGTGCACGCCACTAACTGCACTAATGTTGTGATGCCTTAAGGGATTGTGTGGATTGAGGGCTTGTTTATAGAGAGAAAGGTTATGGAAGTTTAGGGAGGTGGGGAGTTATCTCAATCCTTCATAAATCTTTATAAATTTCTATAATCCTTCTATTTTAATTTTTTAAATAAGGATTGAACTTACACTTTCATAAATCTTATATTAGTCAAATATGAGTTGGACTTACACCTCCATAACCCTTTATAAATCTCAATCCAAACAAGCCCGAGGGTTATGGAAGGTTAACAGAAGTCATTCAAGCAAACCGCAAAACATTATCGTTGCTGCGCAGCCAACAAATGACATCAGGCAGCAGGGTTAAAGTCAACAGAAAACAAAAAAGCATCGTTGCGAGGGCGTGCTGTTTACTACTGCAAGTAAGTGTGCCTTGTCGTCGGTTAATATTACTTCAAAATAAACAACTGTAAACCCTAATCTCTCTTGCCATTTAATGCCCCTCGCTCTCCTCTCCCCCACGCTGCGGCTTCTCTCTCTCTCTGTCTAGTTCTCTCTCTCTCTCTGGAGGAGGAAGTTGCAGACTTGCTTCTGACTGTGCTAGGGCTTAACGAGCCAAACTCTTATCGAGATCAATTCACCAATCGATTCAAATCCGAATAGACTCTGCATTCCTTTTCTTTCCTAAGGTTTTGATCGGTCTGTTTGAATTCTGCGAAAATGGATCTCCCGAGTCTCGCTGTTGTGCTTCAAGCCGCGCTTAGCCCCAATCCTGACGAACGCAAAGCAGCAGAGCAAAGCCTCAATCAGGTTTCTTTCTAATTTGTCCGTCTTATTCAATTTCTCGTGATTAGCTTGAATCGTCATAAGTTATATGTTCAGGGATCGTGCTTGAACTTTGGAAGCTTGATCCTTACTTATTTTGTGAAACGCTTTTCTCTGAGGCATCTGAGTATATTAACTCTCACAACTGAAGAATGAATCTTCCAATGCCTTTTTAGATGCTCCGTACTTTTGTTTACCTGTATTATTATTGGGAATGATTGTAATTATGACTTACTGTTTTGGCAGTTCCAGTACGCTCCGCAGCATCTAGTACGGTTGCTGCAGATCATTGTGGATGGTAACTGCGAAATGGCAGTGCGACAGGTTGCTAGTATTCATTTCAAGAACTTCATAGCCAAGAACTGGTCGCCCCATGAGCCTGGTATTTTCTTTACTTGATTGAACCTGATTAGTGAAGAAGAGCTTTGTATGCAAATACTAAGTTAAATTCTGAATTCAGATGAACCACAGAAGATCTTAGAAAGTGATAAAAGTTTGGTTAGAGACCACATTCTGGTGTTTGTTGCACAAGTTCCTCCTTTGTTGAGGTACATTAGTTGTTTTGGTTCATTTCTTGATTGACCATGTAAAATGTCTACTTCCACCTTCCGTGAAATAAAGTTTTATATGTGGAGCTTTGTTTTATTTTGTTCAGGGTACAGCTTGGTGAATGCCTAAAGACTATAATTCATGCTGATTATCCTGAGCAGTGGCCACATCTTCTTGACTGGGTCAAGCATAGCTTGCAAGATCAACAAATCCATGGAGCTTTGTTTGTCCTAAGGATTCTTGCCAGAAAATACGAGTAAGCATTAAATAATGGTTTTATATTTCTTTCCTTACTATATTCTAGTAAATAAATTTTATTATCATAGCCATTCACTAACGCAATTAACATTGTCATGTTTGATATTTATTTTATTCCTCATTGCATTTATCTTTATCTTATTGTCATTAAGTTTACAGATGCTAAATTCCAATGTGGTGCCAGATTTTGTGGTAGGTTTTGGATGTTGATCTCATAACTGGATACTTCTTTGGTATTTGATATAGATATTTGACGCAGAAAAAATTTAATTACTCATATTGATTAATATCGCTGGTTAAACTTTGCAGTAAACTGGTAAATATGACATTGCATCATTATAATGAACAACCGGGACAACACCATCTACAAATGGCACGGGACCCTTCTGTCCACACTGAAAGTGAAACAGATTCAATTCAATCTCAATAACAATATTGTCAAAATATCACACTGACAATCAACTTGTGACTTTGACTTGATGCTCAACTTACCTAAACTGGCAGAATATGACATGTCATCATGAACATGTAAAAGCAATAAATACATCAACTTTCCTCTTTTTTGGTTGTGAACTCATTTTTAGTTGAGATTAGTCTCTCTCAAGATCTGATTCTGTTTGCAAACTTTCTCAATAGGACACCAAAATACAACCAAACTTTGTCATCACTCTGTTGGCCCTCTTCCTAAAACTATACACACACTCAACTGGTGAGGCCCAGAAACTCATAAATATTAACCTTGTGTTTAAGTGGAGATGAAATCAATTAGCAAACTAAGGATGATAAAAGGAGTGCACTGACAAAAGTAGGTCTAGAAGCCTTTATATGCCCTTGCAAATCTGTATTGCATGGCAGTGTTGAATCGTGGTCCTACTAATGAAAGTACTAATCCGTTACTGCTAAGGAATAAAATAATATGTTTCTATGCCCAAAGAGTTGAGATATTAAATGAGTCTAAGGTGAGGACTCCAATGAATTGATCAGTGGAGAAGTGGGCATAGGGAATTATTTGCATGACTGGTTTCCAATTTTATCTTACTTTATCTTTTCTTTGGCCAGTATGTTGGTTACCTTATTTTAATGGATAAAAAATGTTGGAGTGGATGAATGTCTTTTGCAATAATGAATGACTATTAAGTAGAATCAATTATGTTGAAACTTATCGCTGTTACTGTGAGAATGAGGAAGGAAGAGAACCCAAAACTGCACAACTACCAGAATTTATGCTTAATGATTCCTGCACTGTAGTATGCTCTGATGGATAAATTTGTTGTGATGGTTGGTTAACTGAAAGTTTGCCTTGTGTAGTTGAATGAGTTTGAAGATGGACAATTTGGCATACAAGTTGATATTTACCATTTCTTAGAAAAGCTAAAAGAGTTTGAGACATTGATTTTTTTTTCTGTTAGATGTTGCTAAAACAAGGCCATGCTAAAGATGTCGCATTTTTGAATGATAACTATTCTATTAGGTTGGGGTCATTGGCAATGGAAGTAGTTCCTAAATTCAAAATTATCTATTGCTCAGCCTCAGATAGTCTTTCTACTTTGATTCTGAGCTATTTGACTAGTTTATAGTTATTGTTTTTGAGCATGTTTATGATGTCATGATTGCTAGAGTCATCTGATTTATGTTAATAAAAACTATATTTGGGTGAAGAACTTCTGTAAACTAAGGCAATTGACTGGGACAAAATAAATTAGCAGATGTTACAAAATTCTGAAGGAAGCTGCCTCATTTCTTGTTACTTTTAAAGATTCACATTGATAGATAAGAGTTATGTTGTCTTGTCATCCAAAAAGCAAAGAACAATGTAAAGTAAAGAGCCTGAAAATTCTCTAGTCGATGTCACCGAGTTCATTTCATCCTACATTAGAAGGTTGCTTGAGGGAGGAAAAAGGAGTAACCCTATACTGATTTTTTCTTCTGCTACTATAAACGCATGCAAAAATCTTATCATTCATTTGGATCTAATATTAATATATACAAAAAAGATATCACTATAATTGTGTGTCCTCATGTTATCAAACATTAGGTTGCTATGACATTATATTATTAGAAATGCAGAGATATCCCTGAGGTACAGTGTAGAGATGTCATAACAGAAATTTGTTTACAGTTATCATTTCTGTTGATCCGGATTGCATCTTTGGCTTTGGTTCCTACCACCTGAAATTAAGAGTTGATTTATCTGCTGCCTGTTGCTTTGAATATTCATATCATGTAATTATATAAAAGTTGACAATTAGACTGGTAGTGCAAGAATTTGGACAAAGTACTGAAATTACCCCCTACATGTGTTTGTTTCCTTTATAAATGAAAAGCAGTGCTGAAGTTTTTGGCAAATCCATAGTTTTACCTTTAGATCTGCTCATGTAATTGATATGAATTTCTTGGTTTTTTAAATGTAGGTTCAAGTCTGATGAAGAACGTACACCAGTTTACCGCATTGTTGATGAGACATTTCCCACTCTGCTCAACATATTCAACAGGCTAGTTCAGATTGCTAATCCACCATTAGAAGTGGCTGATTTGATCAAGCTCATCTGTAAAATCTTCTGGTCATCAATATATGTATGATTCCGCTTGAATATACTTTTTATTACTTAATTCCTAATATTTTCCATCTCTGAACATTTCTGAAGCTGACATTGCCATCAATAATTAATTCATGTATGATTGCAGTTGGAGATTCCAAAGCAACTGTTTGATCAAAATGTTTTTAATGGTTGGATGCTACTGTTTTTGAATACATTGGAAAGGCCTGTTCCTCTTGAAGGTCAGCCTGCAGATCCCGACTTGAGAAAATCCTGGGGCTGGTGGAAGGTGAAGAAGTGGACTGTTCACATACTAAATAGGCTTTATACACGGTGGGTTTTAGATATCATGTAATAGTTGATGGGTCCGAGGATGATTCATATGGGACTTGATTTCTTACGTTCTTATTTATTTATTTATTTATTATTTTTTTACAAAACTTGCAGGTTTGGAGATCTTAAATTGCAAAACCCTGAAAATAGAGCATTTGCTCAAATGTTTCAGAAGAATTATGCTGGAAAGATTTTAGAGTGCCACCTAAATTTGTTGAATGTTATCCGCGCTGGGGGATATCTACCCGACAGAGTTACTAATCTCATTCTTCAATACTTAAGCAACAGGTCTGGGAAATATGATTACTATACACAATCACTTGTTCATTATATTTTTTATTTCAGCTTGTACCCCGTATTTTTGGAAGAAGTACTCCAGATATCTAGGCATAGAATACATGTATATTATGTGCTTCTTGGTATCTTGGTTGTTAGACGTAAAACTATATTACAGATATCTAGGCATAGCATGAAATAGATGTAGTTTCTTTGATTTTATTTTGGTCAATCGTTGCAATTTTTTATAATATGAAAACCTACGAGCCTTTTTTTTCATTGTAATCATGCTTTCTGTCTCTCTTGTATCAATAGATTACCCAATCCGCTCTTTAGTATCTTCTTTTCGGGTTGGCTTTATTTTCGCATGGCCATTGTCGATTCAAACGCCAATGGTGTCTATAGATTATTTATGCCTACTTGAAAAACTGGAGTTTGGGTTGAAAATAATCTCTGAGAGAGAGGTAGAAAGAGAGATGGAAGAGACATGGTGGAGACAAAGGGGGGAGGCTTTGTGAAGCTGGTATTGGTAGGTGCAATGAGGCATTGGTCAATGCAACAGCCCCTAGTGATGACAAAATGCTGCCAATCAACCTTGCCATCCAAGGGGATGGCCAGAGTTGGTGGGGAGCAATCTATTTTTGCTTTTAACCTTAGATACAAATTTGTGTTGATAATGGAAAATGTTAGTACACACTAGAACTAAAAATTTATTGGAGTTTGCCTCTTTGATGGAAGAATTAACTGACCATTTTTCATAATTTGTCTTGATAGTGGAAAATATTAGTGAACACTGGAACTTAAAATTTAATTGAGTTTGCCTCTTTGATGGAAGGATTAACTGACCATTTCTCATATTGTTATGGACTAGTTTGACCATTAATAAAGTTAAGAGGACAAAAATAGAGATACATTGAAAGATTTGAGGACAAAAAAATGCACACTGATCTCTGCAGGTCTTCTTGTTGTGGTATGTTATGGCAGTCTTTATCTTTTTGCTCGAAATTATGGTGTTGAGAATTAGTTATTTACTTGGTTCCGTGAGATTCATATTTTGTTGGATGTTTCTTTGTATCTTTCGACTTGAAATTTATGCCATATTGTTTATTAGAGTTTTTAGTCTTTTGCTTTCATTTGATTGCAGCATCTCAAAGACGAGTATGAACAATCTGCTGCAACCGAGGCTTGACGTTCTTCTCTATGAGATCATTTTCCCCTTGATGTGCTTCAATGACAATGATCAAAAGCTCTGGGAGGAGGACCCTCATGAGTATGTGCGAAAGGGTTATGGTAAGTCTTGTCAATCCTTTATTTGTTGACAAGTTACATAGATTTGCGCTGATGGCATTCCTTTTACTTTCAGATATCATTGAAGATCTTTATAGTCCTAGGACCGCCTCCATGGATTTTGTCAGTGAGTTGGTTAGAAAACGTGGAAAGGATAACCTGCAAAAGTTCATCCAATTCATTGTGGGGATTTTCAAGAGGTAGATTGATTTTTCCATAGCTTTTCTAACAAGGGCTGAAAGAACAATAATTAAAAAAATTTAAAATCACTTAATTTCGTATCTGGTCTATTGGTTCAGATATGATGAATCACCTGTGGAATATAAACCCTACCGACAGAAAGATGGTGCTCTTCTTGCTATTGGAACCCTTTGTGATAAACTGAAGCAGACAGAACCATACAAGTCTGAGCTTGAGCGAATGCTGGTGCAACATGTTTTCCCAGAGTTCAGTAGCCCTGTTGGACATCTGAGAGCAAAGGTTTGTTCCATTCGATTGATTCAATTTCATGACTTGTTTGTTCTCTTTTCATTTTATTATCATTGAACTTTGCATGTGCATTAGTTATTTTCCTCTGCATAACATGTATGCTTCCAGTTTGCAATCCAACTGTATGAATGTTTTGCCATCTAATTGAATGATCTTTTGGATGGTTTGTCATTGATTCAGGCAGCATGGGTTGCAGGCCAGTATGCTCATATTAATTTCTCAGATGCAAATAATTTTAGAAAAGCTTTCCATTGTGTTGTTTCTGGTCTGCATGATCCTGAACTTCCTGTTCGTGTTGACTCTGTCTTTGCATTGCGTTCCTTCGTTGAAGCTTGTAAAGGTGAGTAAAGCCTATCTTCACTCATATTCTTTTTAGTGGTAATTGGTAGTTTCATCTTTATTTTTCTTGCGTATACTTATATTCTTTTTTATATATGCTTTTCTGAAGTATTAATTCTCATACAATGCAGACCTGAATGAGATCCGCCCAATCCTTCCACAACTTCTTGATGGTATGTGTTTATGAGGATATGTTTTTACTACTGGCTGCTGCTATTGAAGTAACTTGAAATCCAACATGCAGAGTTCTTCAAACTAATGAATGAGGTTGAGAATGAGGACCTTGTGTTTACTTTGGAGACTATTGTCGATAAGTTTGGGGAGGAGATGGCACCTTATGCTCTTGGATTATGCCAGAATTTAGTGAGTTTACTTAAGAAAATCTTGGTGCTTAGCTTGTGTTTGATGTGGAGCTAATTTATAATCTAATTTCAGGCTGCTGCATTCTGGAAGTGTATGAACACTGCTGAAGCTGATGATGAAGCTGATGATCCTGGTGCCCTTGCTGCAGTTGGTTGCTTGCGTGCCATTAGCACTATTCTGGAGTCAGTGAGCCGTCTTCCTCATCTTTTTGTCCAAATTGAGCCAACATTGCTTCCCATAATGCGTAAAATGTTGACTACTGATGGTCAAGGTGGGTATGCTATTGCTTTGTCTCCCTCCCTTCCTGGGACCTGATCTGTCTCAGCTTGTTCTGCTTCTCCTCTCCGTTGACAAAGTCATTAAAATGTATTGTGCCATTACTCAGCTTATAAATGCATCTTTATTAACCAGTCTCAGTGAAGTTGATGATTATCTTTCACCATTGTATTGGTAAAAGAATGGATGCTAAACCTGGACTTTACATATGCATAAATATTCATGTTTTTGCATTTCAACTGCTATTTATTCTGAGGTCCAGTTGCCTGGATGATGTTCAATGAAATATAGTTGATCATGCAACACTTAGTCCTTCCTAGAGGAAAAATGTATCAGCAAGGCACTTCTGCTACTAGTTAAGAGAGATTGATTGTAATACTTGTCTAGCAATTGCATTTTGGTAGGACTTTTTTTTTTTGGGTGTTCATGAGTGGGGGTGGGGTGGTGGCACATTGGGGTTGCAGTGGTTCAATATTTACTCTTTTGAAGAGAGAGGACATGCTTAGCAGGATTCTTCGTAGCAAGTTCTTTAAGTAAGAGGTTGAATGAGTTTTGTAGGAACTGTATGAAGCTTTATGTATTATCTCTTCATCTTTGTTCAATAATGCTGTATTATCGCATTTAGAAAATTTCTATTAGATTAACTTGTGTCTCCGTTTGTTTGCAGAGGTTTATGAAGAAGCATTGGAAATTGTTTCTTATATGACCTTCTATTCGCCTACTTTATCAATGGATATGTGGAGCCTCTGGCCTTTAATGATGGATGCGTTGGCAGATTGGGCTATCGATTTTTTCCCGAGTATGTGGCATGTTATTTTCATGTGTATTCTTAGCATCTCTGTCTTTGCTTTTCTTTTTGTTTTTTTTGGAACTTTAAATAAGATATGTTATTAGTAAACGTAAACTAGGTGCAAAATGTACAGAAGATTGGCCATGTACAAAAAGATCATGAACATGAAATAGAATCAATCATATTCGCAAACGTATGATTCTCCTCTCTCTATATATGCTAGAAAGACTACTCCCATAGTCCCATGCCCATCTATCTACTATCAACCTATCCTATGTCTCTATCCCATCAAAGGCTCTTCTATTTCTTTCTTTCCAGATACTACAAAAAATATAAAAAAAACAAATCATTCTAACAGAAAGCTTCATGTTCCTCGATACATGTAGCCCAAACCAAGTCCTCAGCTCCTGCTCAAACGAATCTGCCTGTACCAATTGTATCCCCAAACTTCTATACACTGTCTCCCATAGCCTCTGGGTCCAATGAAAATGTAACATGTGATTAATCGATTCTCCCTCTCCTTTACATAAGAAACATCAATTAACCATGATTTTCCTTCTCCTCCTTAAGTTATCTATTGTGATGACCCGGCCCCACATCGCCTCCCACACAAAAAGGCAAACCTTTGTGGGAACTCCTTTCTTACAGACTAGTTTCCAATGATAGTCCTCAATGTCGGCCATCGAGAAAAGTCTTTCACAGACTTCCTTTATAGAGAATCTCCCTAAGCTATCTCCCTTCCACAATCTATCCTCCCCTCTTGAAGGCTTGGTTCTGTACAGTAGGTTGTAAAAATCAATGGAAGACTCAAGCTCTTAGTCTTGCGCTTGTTTGTTAACCTGAATATTCCGTGTCCCTCCATTCTCCCCCTCCTTCCATACCTCCCCTACTACTACATTCTTGTCCCTCGCCACATTGTAAACGTCGGGGAAAATCTCTTTTGAGTGTCTCCTCCCCCACCATATATCTTCCCAAAAAGAAACTCGACTCCCTCCTAACAAAATAGTTGTGTGAGCCTTGAACCTCTCCCACCCATGCGCTATACCCCTAAATACAATCATGCCCAGCAGCCCCCTCCCTCGTCTGGTATTTCATCCTGAGTTGTGAACCCCGTACTTGTCCACCACCGCACTTCTCCATACTTAGCCTGGATCCATATGTATCACCATAGCCATTTCCCTGGAAAGCCCTCTTCAATTGGACTAGAATAAAGTTCCTTCTTTCGGTCAAGAACGTAAGGAGAATCTTTTCACAGTCCATATATACTTAATGAAGAAAGAAGTAAAGAGCTTCGGTACTTGACGAAGCAGAGCTTCATTAACGTGTGTCAAGGATTTGATGCCTAGGCCTCCTCTTCCCTTCAATTTTTTCACCACCTCACAGTTAACCAAGTGGTACCTTTTCACGTACTCTATATCTCCCCACAAGAACCTAGCCTATATCATTTCCAACTTCTTGTCCACGTTCTTGGGAAGTGGGAATAGAGATAGATAGTACACCGGGAGATTGGCCTACATCGCTTTGTAGTCTGCGTCCCTTGGATAGGCATGCCCTCTTCCATCCTGCCAACTTCCTTTCAGATCTCTCAATTATAGGATTCCAAATGTCCTTTGCTTTGATTGCAGTCCCTAAAGGCATTCCAAGATGTGTTATTTGTAGGGTACCCAGCTTGTACCCTATTACCATCGCCAAAATATGATTTATATCTCGTCTTTTCACTAGTATTAGCTTGTTCCTCCTCAAATTAATGCACAAGCCTAATAATGCTTCGTAGCATGCTAGGATGAATTGAAGATATGCTATGTGTTGGCATCCTTCTTACAAAAATTAGTGTCTCATCTGCAAATAATAGATGTGTTATTCTCAAGGTCAAGTTCGTACCTCCCACTTTCGAACCTCTAAAAAGGCCCGCTTCAGAGGTCTTCACCAAGAAGCAACTAAGCAGCTCCATTACCTATATAAACAAGGATGGGGATAAGGAATCTCCTTGCCTCAGTCCCTAGATGAGCTGGAAAATGCCTAGGCTTTGACATTTATCATCTCCTAGAATGAAACCATAGAGATGCACCACTAGATCCACCACCTCCATCTTTCCCCAAAGTCCCATCCTTTCTAAAATTTCCATCAAACATCCCCAAGATATGTGGTCATAGGCCTTCTCCATGTCTAATTTGTAGATAATCCCCTCTCCTCTTGTTCTCGCATGAGAGTTCACCACCTTGTGTGCTATTAATGTTGCATCAAAAGCTTGTCGGCCCTCTAAGGATGCATGCTGGAAACTATTCACTAAGGGAGCCAGTGGTCAATATGATTTTGTAAATGGAACTGACCAAGCTTACGTGCCTGAAGTCCGATTTGTTCTTTGCTCCCTTCTTCTTCAGTATGAGGCAAATGAAAGTGGATTGGAGTTTATGCTCCTCTAGTACTTGCCTAAGGTGTAGAACTCATTAAACACTTAACATCCTCTTCCAGCAATCCCCAATTTTCCTTAAACAAAATGGTAAAGCCATCTAGTCCCGGAGCTTTCTTCTTTGCTATCCATGATTTCACCTTTGACTTCTTCCAGTTTAAATAGTCTCACCATTGATCGGGCCTTTTCCAGCTCCAGCTGCTTGAGCTCCGCCTGTTAGCCTTCGCCTGCACTTGCACAGTTGAGGGTAATGTTTCTTATAAAAGTTAAAGATTTATTCTTTCATTTTCCTCACATCTTCGATCATATTGCCATCAATTATTATCTTCCTCGGCAAATTGAAACTCTGGTTTTCACAAGCTGACCTATGGAAAATGTCGTATTCCTATCCCCCTCACGCAGCCATAACTCACAAGATGTCTGTCTCCATGCCATCTCCTCGCACTTACATTTGCTAGTTGTTTCTTAAGGTAAGCCGTCTAAATTCTTTCCTCCCTGATGCCTCCCTCTGCCTCCAATTTATCCAACTCCTCCAGATTCTCTAATAGATACCCTTTTACCTCGTAAGGTCGTTTGCGGACCTTCCCTTCCATTCTTTTACTTGTCTATTCAATAGCCTCAATTACCTCACTAATCTGAATCTGGTATTTCCCTCCACCACCAATGAATTCTACCACTCTTTGATCCTTTCTCTAAATCCTTCCTGAGTGGTGTTGGCCCCCACTTTATGATGTTCACCTACAGTAAAATCGGGTGATGATCCGATGCAACTCTTGGTTACAACCTTAGTGAAATCTCAGGCACTACAGTCTCCCACTGGACGATATTCAGAACCAATTAATCGTTGAAAAAGAGGCCTCCCTGATGTTGGTCTAGGTATATCGATCCTCGATTAAAGGCAAAACAACCGACATAAGCTTTGCCACCAAATCTCTAAACTCTCTTATGCATCTAGAGTCATGTGTTCCCCAATCTTTCACAAGGGTATAGGACAATGTTAAAATCTCCTCCCATGATCCATGGACACTCCCATCCCTCTAGTGCCCTCCTAAGATCCTCCCCAAGTGCACCTCTACCTGCCCCCTCCCCCTCCCTCTATTGGCCTTACCCTATGAAAAGCCACTGAAGAGAGCTCTCGATCAAGGAGAATAGACATGAAATTAAGTAATCGCCTCTTGTTATATCCACCAATTCCTTTATTCCTTCTTCCATCCTATTAGAATTCCCCCAGATGCACTGGCGCCTATAGTGCCCTCCATCCTGATGCTGTCATTTCCAAGGTTGGCACAACCTAATCCACGACGTCCATTTGCAATTTTGTCTTTTCAACAAGCAAACCAAATGCGCCCTCCAATATTTATCCAACCCCGCCACCTGCCTTCTCCGCTAGGATTCATTCAGACCCCTCACTATCCATGCTACAATATTGAACTCATTCATTGATAACGGTGCCCGTTCTCTCATCTCCTCCTTTCTCTTTAAGCCTCCTCTGCCTAATCTCCCTAACTAAGTCTCATATATCATCTTGCCCATCTACAATGGCCAGCCTCCACATCTCCCCTATCCTTGGACCTATATCCATAATCCAATTCACAACGGCTCCTTCCTGTCCCGCCTCTCTATCGGCCTAACTTATCCAATTGTCAAGGCTAGCTTCTATTGCTCCCTCACTCCTTTCAATTGTCAAGGGTAGCATCTGTCTTTGCTATTTTTGCACTTTGTCATGCTCATTTTCTTTTATAGACCTCTAATTTCTGTAGTAGTTTACCTATCGAAAGTAGATCTCACATATAAATGCTACTCAAATGATAATCTACAGATAACTCTTCTCTCTCCAACAATTAGATTCTGAATTCCCTTAGAAAGTGGCATTTTATCTGCTAACTGCTACAAAGTCAAGCAGCATATTTGGTTGAATATTGACTAGGATAAAAATTGACATCTTTCACTTGTTGTGTGTGGTACTTTCACTTCTGTCCATTGATTGAACTGCCATGTATTGTTTCTCATACATGTGCTGGTTGAAGCAGATATACTAGTTCCTTTGGACAACTTTATTTCAAGAGGAACCGGACACTTTCTCAGTTGCAAGGAGCCGGATTACCAGCAGAGCCTTTGGAACATGATTTCATATGTGAGTTGCTAATTCTACTGAGGCAAGTTGTTGTTTTGTCTTATTTGGCTTATTTGCGCCATGCTACTTTTTGGAGCAGGTTATGGCCGACAAAAACTTAGAGGACAGTGATGTTGAGCCAGCTCCAAAGCTCATTGAAGTAGTTTTCCAGAACTGCAAAGGACAGGTAGATCATTGGGTTGAGCCATACCTGAGAATTACTGTTGAGAGGCTGCGTCGAACTGAGAAATCATACTTGAAGTGTCTTCTGATGCAAGTGGTAAGGATTGAGGGATCAATCTTTCCTTTATTCTGCTGCTTGCAAGGATTTAGATAGATTTCATTGTGATGGTCATGCTGTTAGGTACTGCTACTTCTAGTGCTATATTGCTTGTTTTTGCTGTGTGAAAGTGGCAATATATTGATAGACCTTATTTTATATATTTTGAGAACATGGAAAAGCATAATTACCTGTTTTACAATTATATGTTCTGCAGATTGCAAATGCTCTTTACTACAATGCAGTACTGACGCTCAGCATACTGCAAAAGCTTGGTATCACTACAGAAATATTTAACCTCTGGTTCCAGATGTTGCAACAAGTTAGGAAGAGTGGTCTACTTGCTAATTTTAGAAGGTGTTTATTTACTATAATATTACAAATGAAGGGAGACCTTTTTTCAATCCTTTTATTGTGGTCATTGATTCTATGCAAGTGGTTTTCTTGTTGCAGAGAACATGATAAGAAAGTTTGCTGCTTGGGCTTGATTTCTTTACTTGCTCTTCCTGCTGAACAACTACCGGATGATGCCTTGGGGCGTATTTTCAGGGCGACCCTTGATCTCTTAGTCAAATACAAAGATCAAGTCGCTGGTCTGTGATTATTCCTGTGCATAGTTTCGTATAACACAAATGGTGGTGTGGTGCTCCCTATAAATTTATCTGGTGGTTTATTAGCATTTCTATTGTCCACAGAAGCTGCAAAGGTGGCAGAGGCTGAAGGTGATGATGACATGGATGGTTTCCAGACTGACGACGAAGATGATGATGTTGATGGGTCAGACAAAGAAATGGGAGTTGATGAGGAGGATGGTGATGAGGCTGACAGCATCAGACTTAAGAAATTAGCTGCTCAGGTTTGCTGTTTCTTCAGCCTTTTCTTGGTTTATGTTCAATGCTTGTGCTCTTTTTCTTCTTGTTGAGAAATAATCTCATGTTAGACAATTAATATATTGAAATTTGGAATATAAGGTAATTGTGGTACCACCACCTGCGAAGTCGACATGGACCCAATCTCTTATAGGCCGAATGGATATTTTATATGATATGAGAGCTGGTTACTGTGTGGTTTTGTACTTTGCTAGGCCATAATGCCAGGTTCTAACCAGTAAGCCCAAGGCTAGAAGAAAGATACTTGGCTCATGATTAGTTGTTGAACTCAAGTGTTCCCCAACAAATTACGAAAGAAAAAATGCCTGACTTTAAGCTAGTTGTTGAAATGGTATTTTTAAGGGCAAGTGTAAACAATATTGTCATGTGAGGGTGAGTCTTGAGGAGTAAAACTCACATTGGACAGTTAATGGATTGGAACTTGAAATATTAAGGGAATTGCGGTACCACCATCTATAACCTTAGGCTTTTAGGTGGATATAGGCTCAATCTCTTATAGGCTAGGCCAGGTGATATTTTACCCTTCCCTTTACAAGCTAGGACATATGGCTCTTATTTGCATCCTCTTAACTTTCTGTGGTGAAGAATCTCTCAAAACTTGAGATAGAACATGTCCATTGATGGACGTGCAAGATGTCAAATCCCATCTAAACATATGGTTGTTGGAATCTTTATCTGAACAAGTGTCGAATTTTCTCTGTACAACTTATGTTGCTGAAATCAAATTAAGAAAAGAACAATAGAACTTTGGATTGTGATCCGACTTCTGTTAAGCCAGTCATTCTTCTGATTGGGGACTTATTTGTGCATGTTGCTTGCATATTGTATTTGTTGGGAAGTTGACGTATAAAGGACTCTGGACATTAAGCTGTTTTTGTTGAGAGTAATAATTAGGAGTTATCTGTAAAGGTTCTTGATGCAGCTATTGTTTGGCTACTGGATGGTTATGTAGTTTTCATGATCAGTTTTGTCCAGTCATGGTTATGCACCTGAGATCCTTCATCAATTCATAAAAGATATGCTTCCCCTTTTTTTCTTATTCATAAATTCAATGTTATAGGCAAAGGCATTCCGTCCAGATGATGAGGATGACGACGACTCAGATGATGACTTTAGTGATGATGAAGAGTTTCAGTCTCCAATTGATGAGGTTGACCCCTTCGTTTTCTTTGTGGACACAATGAAAGGTGAGATAAAGCAATCTTTCTACCAATTTGATAGGTGATTTCATTTGGTACAGAATCTTCTGAAAGGAATACAAAGAGAGCGATATTATTGCTTGACGAACAAATTTTATACTTCTTATTCGTGTTTTTCCCGGCACTTCTTTAAGTGTTTGATTTTTATGATTGTCATTATTTATCTTGAAGTCATGCAAGCATCGAGTCCAGTGAGGTTCCAGAACCTCACACATGCACTGGAGTTCAACTACCAGGCACTTGCTAACGGGATTGCTCAGCATGCTGAGCAGAGGAGGGTGGAGATCGAGAAGGAAAAGATGGAGAAGGCATCTGCAGCAGCTGCTTCATGACATGGCCTCATGATTGTTTTGCTCTATCAGAGTGCTCTATTTGAGGCTTGGTTTGTCATCACTCGAGGGGCCGACTGGTTGGTACTTCCACATTTCTTCAAGTAAGGTCAAGTGCCCCTCTGGGCCTGTTGTCAGAAGGTTCAGTTTTTATGTCCTAATTCCTATCGAGCCACGTGCCCTTAGTTGATGGTTCATTAGGATAGAGTTGTTGAAAGTCAGGTAAAATGGGAAACAAATGGGGGCATTCCTCCTTCCTATCTGAGTTTTCCTTCATTTTTCTTTTCTTGGATTTGTGGCATTGTTTGGGAATGGGGTTTTCTCGCCTATGTGGATTTAGGGTCACCTACACTTGGGTCACTCTTTGTAGGACATAAGCTAGCCTGGTTTTATGCTGGTGGATGTTTCTGCTAGGATTGTCAGTGGTGGTGGTTGTATGTATATTTTTTGGGTTAGTGTAGGGTTAGATGGATTCAGTTCAATTTATATTTGTTCTCTGTGTTGTCCTGTTCCGGAAATTTTTGGGATATAGAGTCGGCGCATAAAGCAATATCCGCTGGGTTTATTTTTGTGGCCGAAGAAGTTTTGGGTGGGAGCTGTCAAGATGCAGGGGGTGCTTTTAAGGGTAAAGATTTCCTTGCTGATTGTTTGTAGTAAGCTCAAGACGATGTATTCTTTATATAAGCTGTGGTGGACACATCTCACTGCATCCTTATTTTTCCCCTCTCAATTGAATAGTCTCGCTGCATCTGATTGGGCATTTCTTTGGGGCTAGCATTGTGACATCAAGCTCTATCTATGCTACTGTTTCTAAATGACCGCGCCCTCCCAGTGCCTATGATCTCCTACTTATAGGAAAATTAAAGTTGGGTTTCATATGATATTCGTTTGTAAGCATATCAGTTTAGCTGAGCGTTTGGGACACGTAATGTAGGGTTATAACGAATGGAATCGAAGGGCCTATAATCTGAGCCAGCCTGGTACCCTTTTTTGGTCAATACACTCTCCATTAGCAGCTGCTGAGACGGAAAAAACCCCACGAGATCTTTGGTTTCGGCGGAAATGAGTGAGTGATATTTTGGGAATCTAATGTGTACTGTTAATGGAAATTTACGAGGGTTTTGGACCTCTCCACTCTTATATGAACTATTAATATAAGAAGTTTAGCTTTTAATAGTCACTATATTACAATAGAAGTGATGATCATAAATATGATTATTACACTCTTTTGTACCATCTTTTTCTAGTGAAAGAGGTTAAAGTACTGTCCATTTAAAAAAAAATTCTTTAAAAAATGTACATTTTTAACTATTTTCTAAAATACCTTTCGAAAACTTCAAATAAAATTATGTTTTTATTGAAAGACAAAATGCCTATTCGACGTTTTCTTTGTAAATTCAATACAGCTGAAAACATTAATTGGATTAGCGTTTTCTTCCAAAATTTTGCCGAGTAAAAACGCCAAAGAGACTGACTTTTTTAGGTAAAAGCAAAAGGCATTCAAAATAGCGTTTTCTTTTTATATAAGAAAACATTTTACAAAACAAGGTGGTCAATTGAAAATAGTTATGTATGAATGAGTTTGTTTTGTAAATCTCCTAGATTTTTACATATGTAAAATTTTTATAAGTTTTCAAAAGTTTATCTTACAAGTATTTACATCCGAATGATGATTTATGCGATGAATTTTTATATATAATACATTAAATATTAATTCAAAGTATATTTTGGCAGGAAATACTCAATATATGATATATAAGAATTCGTTATATAAATAACCATTCATGTGTTGATACTTGTAAAATTTATTATTAAAAATTTGTAAAAATCTTAGAGATTTACAAAATGAAGTCGACGTGTATATTTAGTGTAATATACAACCATCTCATTTTGTACATCTTTTCAGATTTTTATACATGAAAATTTTTTACAAAATTTTAATAGTATATTTTACAAGTGTCAATAAAAATGCCAATTGGGTTGAACTTATAAGAAAAGGCCAATTGGATTGCTGTTTGGTTATTGAATAAAAATGTCATTTCATTTGGCGCATTAAAAACTGTATTTAGGGAAATAATTCAAAATGTACCTTTTTGGAGAATTTTTTTAAACCAACCTTACTTTTGCCCGTTTCTCATCTTTTCTATTCTATTTTTTGGTAGAAACATAGGATGATATATTAATAAAACTTTAAATAGTTCATTGCATAGATTGGCCATCAGCCAGTACAAGTCTAGGGAATAGAGTCTTGCATCACAAATACAATGTTCTGCATTCCTACCATCGGCTTCTCCCATAAAGATCGTTCTCCTGGTGCTTTGTGGTCCCGTGCATAGCGTGCCATGAAATCATCAGCGACATTACCCTCCTGGTATATGTGAGACACCTTTTAGTCCTGGAATTCTCAACAGAGACTCGTACATTCCATAATTAAGGGGTAAAGTGCATATTCATACATGTTGAACCACATACTAGATCATACAATACTTTGGGATCGAATTCTGTGTGTAGAAATTGGATGCCTAATGACACCACAAGGTGAAGCCCTTCCCTAAGTGCCCATCCTTCAGCTGCTAGGCTGTTCGTGGTTCCTAGTCCATGCAGAAACCTTTCAGCCATCGGTCCCCATGACAGTTCCATCTTGTGTAGAGTTTGGTCCATCCTGGGGAGGGAGGGCTCCATCCCGTTAACACTTACTTCTTGGGGGAAGCTTTCCGCGAGTGAACCATAGCAAAGTATTCCTTCGCCCTCTCTATACACACCCCCTGTAATTGGTCATTAGGTTGTTTCCTTTCAGTCACCCACATGTTCCTTTATTTCCAAAGCAACCATAGAGCCTGTAGGAATGCATAACTCCACGGGGTTCCTTGGCGTTGTTCATATGCATGGCAGTTCACTGTTATCCATTACACCATCGGTAATGCAAAGGTAGCTTTCTTGGATACCGAGATTCCAAGATTTTCTAGGTCCTCTATGTGGTTGGGCAGTCCATGAGCACATGCTCTTGATTCTCCATCCCACAATTGCAAAGCCCACAGTTCACCGGGATGTTCATTCCTCGGTGGGCTAGGTGCTCCGCTATGAGTACCTTTCCATGACAACATAGCCACAAGAAGAATTGGATTCTCGGGTAACATTGAGATTTCCAGATCCAATCCCATTCACCCTTCTTATCCTTTGGATCCCAGCCACGAGCAAGCATATATGCGGGTTTTGTGGAATAATTTCCATCTATTAAGAAGCTCCATATCCACTGGTCTGGTATTGTACCCATTAGGCTTCTCAGGATGCTTTTCAGAATGTCCAATAGAGTTCTTGGGAGTTGTAAGGATAGCCCATTCCAATTCCAAGAGCCCTTTGGATCAAGAATTTTGTAGACCTTCAGGTTGGTCTCATGCCTTTGCAAGGGCCCATAGATTAAGTTCCAAATAGGTCCTTCGTCAAGCCATTTATCAGCCCATAAATTTATTTGGGCTCCATTTCATAGGACCTACCATCCTCCTAAGGAGCAAATCTCCTTCCCTACTATCAAAGCAACCCTATTTAAGCTATTCTTTGGCCCTACTCGTGTGGCCCTTGGGTCCAAGTGTTTAGTTTTCAACACTTGGGCCCAGGGCTTATCCTCTTTTAGGGCTCACCAAGTCAGACTCCCTAGCATGGCCCGGTTCCCGCCTTCGGTGGTACAGATGCCCAAACCTCCACTTCCTCTGGGTTTAGTCACAATATCCCATCGGACTACATGTGCTCTCTTGTGGTTTTCCGAAGAACCCCACAGAAAGTTTTGATTGAGGCGGTCCATCGATTTGTAAATGTTTTGTGGCAGCACAATGCATTGTATCACATGTGATGCGAACCTCGCCAATAACATGATGAGACCCAATATCAAGTATGATATGAACCTCACCAGCACGTGACGAAACCCGTATTTGACTAAGGCCTCAAGGAAACATGTTCTTGTCAAGCTCTAAAGGTGGAACCTTGACCTATTACCTATAACAAGATAAGAACCTTAGCATAGTGAAGACGTCACAATCAACTATGGAAAAGTTGATTGATAAGTCCACGATGAACATCACGAAAAATTTCGATAAGTTCGAATAGCTCTTCATAAAATCTCACACTTCATTAGTGAATAATCTTATCTCTTCTTCAAAATTCATCTAAAGGCAAGCGCTAGCCTTTTAATAAGTCAAAGTGCAATATTGCATCAAAAATAACCTTCATAAATAGCTCTCATGGGATAGGAAACTAATTAGAAAGCAAATCTAAGTGTTACCTTAGAGAAATTACAAAATATTACCAATATCTTCAAAACTAAATAAAGGGGAATATAATATATTCTACTTGTTAAAAGAGGAAGGTGATATATTTTGAAGCTAATTTAAATAAATCATAACTAACATGTGCAACTCCTGCCCTTTAAGCTTCTCTCAACTTCCTTTCTCGAAAATATTCTTTCTCTTTATATCCGATTGAGATATATTTCTTCAAAATACTTGTCATCTTGTCAATAAGCCAAAATATATTTCTTGAAACTCGCCCTCTTGATATTTAGCTGATATATGTGGCCTTCATCATTTGTCCCTTTTTGAAATGTCATGGATAATGTTGAGTCATTTAGCTTGCACATCGTTTGTATGCATATCAATATCCGCTTCTTCGTCGTGCACGAGCTTCTCATCATTGGATCATGAGAGACTTTGATTGCAGCCTTCCAGCTCATATCTTGGATCACATCAACATGGGTGGGAATCGAATTAGTATAGAGTTTATGAGGATGACTCTGCTCGCTGGAGATAACAATTTGGCTTGTCATCCAGATAGCCTTTCCTTAAATTTATCCACTAAAAAATTGGAGGATGATCGCAAGTACTTCCCAGGGAAGCCCAAGTACTTCCCCAGGTCCTCAGTCTCTGGTATCTGCAAACCTTGAGAAATTCTATCCCTCAATGAAATCAGTTTATTTTTTGAGAATAATATCTTAGACTTATGTACACTTACCCTTTGTCCCGACAACCCACAAAAGAAGGAGAGTACTTTTTTAATTGCTAAGATTGTCCTTTCATCCGTCATCCCACACAAAATGATATCATTTGCAAATAAAAGGTGGGATAAGGAGATAGAGCCCCTAGCCATTTTGATTCCAATTTCCACTCACTACCTCTTCCTCTATTAGAGCCATAAGAAACTCCATACAAATGAGAAAGAGGTACGACGAAATTGGGTCTCCTTGGCATAATCCCTGAGAGGCATAGAACTATTTAAGTTTTTCCCCATTTAGCAAGACTGAGAACCTTGAGGATGATATGCATTCCATAACCAACTTGACAAAAGTCTCGGGGAACTTAAAAGCTTTCAAAGTAAAGAACCCCTACTCAATCTGGTCATATGTTTTTTCCAAGTCCAGTTTTAATACCATAAGGGCTTTTCTGCCCTTTTACCTTCAATCTTGCCATTGCTTTCCCCATAGCAAAACCACGTTATCTAAGGCTCAACGACTTGGAATGAAGCTCGATTGGAAAGGTGAGAAGAATTTATCCAAGAAAGGCCTTAGCCGGTTCACCAACACTTTTGTGACCACTTTATGGCTAGTGTTGCACAAGCTCACCAATTGAAACTGGGACACCATTTCCGAGAATTGGGTTTTGGGATAAAAGCAATCAAGGTGTCATTTGTACCCTCTAGGAACTGGCCCCCTTGAAAGATTATTTGGGGAAAGCTTATCAGTGAACTCCCTACAATCTAAAAGTTCTTTTGGTAAAATACGAGGTGTAGGCCATCTTGGCTGGGAGTTTTCATCGACCCCAAGTCCTTCAAACCCAAGTATATCTCTAGAGAGGTGACGGGCTTAGAAAGCACTTGGAAGGCCTCCTCCTGAAGTCCCCTTAATGGCACTCTATTAATCATAGCATCTAGGTGCATAATAGTTCTCCCCGATGTGTAAAGACATTGGAAGTAGGAGGTTATATGATCTTCCAAGCTTTTTTGGTCTGTGAACCAGACTCCTACTTCATCTCTCAAGGCTGAAATTTTATTCTTCCTATGCCTCGCAATTATTGTTAGGTGGAAAAATCTAGTATTCCTTTTCCCCTCTAACAACCAGCTAGTTCTAGATTTTTTTCTGCCAAAAAATTCTCTCCTGTTCCAGGACCTCTCTATACTCATCTCGTAGCTCTTTTTCTAGCTTCATCATAAATAAGGACCAATGGCCAAATTTTTCGAATCCCTAGCAGGCGAGCAGTAATGCATTTTCTTTTATAAAAAAGGTTCCCTAATAAATTTTTGTTACAAACTTTAGCATTTTGTTAGAAAAAATTAATTGCCACAGGGAGGTATTGTCTACCTTCCTCCCGGGACCCCTTGACTAGTGTTAAAAAACTTGGATTCCTCATCTTCATTGGTTCGAATCTAAACGGCCTATCTTTCCTCAACTTATCATGAGGATTGGTGCTCAAGAGGATAGGAGAATGGTTGGAGTGGGCCCTAGCCAGGTGTAGGACTTCAGCGTTTGGGTACACCAAACTCCACTCTGTGTTTGCTATTGCCCTATCTAATCTCTCTTTTATGAGCCCCTCGGATGGCCTTAGATTTGTCCACGTGAACTTGGGTCCCTTGAACCCAAGATTGAATAGCTTGCAATTATCTAACATTTCATTAAACCTAAAGGCTCTGGATGCATCCATGGGCCCTCCGCCAATTTTTTTTCTACATAGGCAACTTCATTGAAATCTCCCATAACTATTAAAGGCAAACTATTGCTCTCAACTACTTTTTCTCTATTATTCCAAGATAGAAGTCTTTCCCTAACCTAGAACTAGCATATATTGCTGAACATAGCCAAGTATGGTTTAGGCTCTTTACTTGGACAATTGCATGAATTTCTTGCTCTGTTGAGCCCACAATATTGACCTCCAATTCCTCCTTGTTCCACAAGAGTAAGATCCTTTCTTGGAATCCTATTGTCTCAGTAGTGGCAAAGCCTCCGAAATGTAACTGGTTGGCCACCTCCTCTACCCTCTCCCTTATCATCCTCGTTTCGGTGATGATGAAGATATATGGATGGTGGGTATCTATCAAGTCCCTCACCGCCCCTATGGGGTTTTCCATTCCCCAGTCTGCGACAATTCCAAACCAACATAGCCATATTGGCTGTAGGTGCACACATCCCTTTGTTTGTCCTTTGATTTCCCCTCATATCCATCATTTGATTACCTAGGATAGGGGTTTGCCGAACTTTACTTATCTCTATTGATAGACAACACAGCTTGTGTCGGTCACCCTTTTTCCCTGAATGACTAGGGTTTGTAACACAAAGGTCACTGATGCAGTTCCTTTCCACATAACGACCTTTATCAGCCTCTGCTCTTCTGCCCGAAACAGCAAGTCCCCTCGATTGGGGAGGAAGCGTACTCGTTCTGGTATTTGGACCGTTCTGATCTTGGGTTCCATTCCTCTCCAAAATACCAATTAAAACAGGATCGGTTGACTGAAGTTAGCCCCCCTTCCTATAGTGTTCGCTAGTGTTCCCCTCCACGGATTGTGGGGGTTCTTGGTCTCGAACATTCTGAGGGTCCTGTTATGGAGGCTACAAACCCCATCCTTCCTGGAGGGGATCGGCTTCATTGGCGTTCATCCTTTTGGGGACCACCATCAGCCAAGGCTTGATTCCTTATGGCGATAGCTTGTACAGGACCTAGCATATTCCTACTTGTTGTAGCCATATTGGCTACTCTAGCCATTGGCTTAGGGTGTGCCTGAAGCTGGATGTCCATCGATGTGCTCCCACCTTCCTTAGTGAGGTCCATGCAATCTCCATCCTCTGCCTATTGAGACCATTGCTCTCGTCTAGATGATCCATTGCCATCCGCTTTCCCCAACCTCTTAAGGTTTCACCATTCGTACAGTGTATGGATAAAGCTTTGTTTGGGATGACCAGGAAGTTCTTAATGGTACCCAGAGTTGGGAAATTATTCTTTAGATCCATAATGGGATTGTTCTCTTTTTGTTGGCCAAGCATGGTTTGGGTCATTGGGCCCTCCCCCGGCCCCTGTCTATCCTGGACTTCCTCCATTGGGCTTAGTTCCACTCCTTCATCATTCTTTTCGTCTATCCCCTATGGACGTATGATGCCTACACTCGTTCGTGTGTGTTTATTAAGCTTTCTTCACTTCAGCGCCATGCACTTTGCTTCGCTTTATAGAAGAGAGAGACCGTTGTCTATCTTGAGAGTGATCCGCCCCTCGGCTGGGAGGCATCTACCTCATCCCGATCACAAGGAGAGGTTCACCATGATGGGGGGTACTTTTCTTTCCCTTCCGGAAAGAATGAAACCGTTGGTCCCACTTCCTTCCATTGGCTATTGACAGTCCTCTTTCTTCTAACATCAGTTGGCTTTCTATTTCTATCCGCCAGCCCACTACCCTTTCTGCCACTGCTCCCAGCCATTCTAGCCAGTTTCCTCCTCTTCTTCCACAAGACTAGCATCCAGGGACCCTTTCCTATGTTTTTCTATGGCAGCTCATTTCCCTTCCGGGCCACTACCTCAAGCTCCACTTGGTTGGTTTTTTCTTGTATGCTCTCTTCTATTTCCATCGATCGTGACAGACAGTGGTCCTTTCCATGGCTCACTCGTCCACAGTAAAAACAAATTGAGGTGAAGCTCTTGTATTGCACAAGTTGTTCCAGCTCCCAATCTAGATGCAAGGACACATGCCTGGGCAAAGTTTGCTTGGCTGCCCACCGCCATGTGATCATCAACCCTAATTAGTGGCCCAATTTGATTTGCTGCTTTCCTAAGCATAGTGGGCTTATAGTATTCCGGCGATGGCTTTGACAATCTAATCTACATTGCCACAGAAGACAATGACAACTTCTCGATGTTGAAATTCGGTTCCCAGTATCTAATGGATAGAAACTTGTAATTGAGGCACCACGGTCCCTCTCGAAGCACCCTAGACCGATCCTCAGAGCATTGAAATGTGACAGTGTGGAATCCATTCCTGATGTCCACTATTTCCACTCCTCCCTTTGGTTTCTACATTGTTATAAGTCGTTCCTTGAAGACTCGGTGTTCCAGGGGCTTTCCTACTAGTCTCACGATCAGTGAATTCCTCCATGGGGCATGAATATGAAGCTTCTTACCTCTGGTATGGAGGATTTGAGGGACTCTGTCGTCCACTTCTGGTTCCACATCGTCATCCGCCTCGTCATCATAATTGTCATCAATGCAGAAGGTTGCCTCAAAGGCTCCCGAAATCACTCCCACTAGTTTGTCATGGTAGGACATCCCCAGTTCCCTATTACCTTTGAGCATCTAGGACTCACCTACCTTTCCATCGGTTGGGTCTTCCCTCACCCGCTTATTACTTCTGGCTATATCCCTATGCTCCCCCTTACACAATTGATGGGGCTCGGCGAAATTTGGTTCAATCACTTGTAGTTCGTGGGTATCCATGAGAGAGTTTCTCTCTAAAACTCATTGAGAGAGAGAGCTCTGTCTATGCATTCACAACTGCTTTGGGACCCGATCCATCCATCTTTTCTACTCTTATTTCCTCTACACTTTTCTTCTTTTCACTGTATTTTCATTATAAACTAGGGTGCTGGCTCTCACTTCGCGGTGAGAATTGATGAGCATTGAGTACAAATTACCCAACTTTGGAAATTATTTTACAAAAAATGGTTTGCATCAAAATAACATTGTGAGTACTGAATTATCAAAAAAAAAAAAACATTGTGAGTACTGGACGCTTGCTGTAAATTTTTTTTCAAAAACATATTTTACTAAATGAGTTTTCAGTAAAAAAAAACAATTTAGATCCATGTTTTATTTACCAAAAAGTTAAAATCTACTTCAAAATGAGTTTTAAGGTAAAACTCGACTTCAAAATGAGTTTTTAGATAAAACTAACAAAATCAACACTGAAGTGGCATCATGTAAAGAGCATGCAAGTATGTCACTTCTTCAACCTAAAATACTTATACCTTCAATAACATCAGCAATGTGAACAAAGGGAAATTACACGTGGTACATTTGCTTTTATAAATATTTCATGTTGGTACATTAACTTTTTTTATTTCACTTTGGTACATGTTCTTTCAAAACCATTTCCAAATAGTACATTCCGTCAACTCTAGCTTAACACTGTTAAATATCGTTGATGTGGCAGTATGATGTGGATGTCACGCGTGCATAGATGCTTATGTGGTGCACTCATATAATATTTTAAACAAAAACTTTTAAAAATATATAGAAAATAATAAAAAAAATTGAAATAAAAGTAAAAGTTTTAAAATAATCTTAAAAATAGAAAAAAAAATTAGAAATTTAGAAAGGAATTAGAAAAAAAATTGAAAATGAGAAAATTGTAAAAATTACAAAAGTAAATGAACAATTTATCTAAGAAGAATTTATAATTTAAAAATTATAAAAAAATAATAAAATGCATGCACATGGAATATCATCAACGCCCACTTATACAAACATCCCCATAAAACATTATAAGGAGGGAGATTTGACCTGATGGATAAGCTTCGTCACCAGATCAGGTGACGAGGGGCATCGAGAATAGGGGCAGGAAGATAATAGATCGAGTTGAATCACCAGAAATAGTGCTAAATATTTGAAAGAGACCACCTTCTTCTTAAAATGATAGGAGGACATGGAGAACACCAGATATGATACTTCGACTATTGTCGTCACTGGATCGCCCCTTCCTTCTCTAGGAATAGCTTTCTCCTCCCTCTTGCTAGTGGATCTTGCCGCTAGGTGTGCCGTCATCGGAGCTCGATCTTTGCAAGGCCAATGCTTCTGCCTCTACCTGTCCTCCCTCTTATTGGTGGAATTCACTACCGAACTAGCTTTGCCATTGGATCTATTGTCATCGGAGCTCAATCTTTGCAATGCCAAGGATCGTCTCTGCTTCTCGCCCCTCTTGTCGATGGCTCGTACTCCTTTCTTCACCGTGAAGCTTGTGGATGCGGCGAGGAGTTGCTGCCTTACTTTAGATTTCGAGCTGGGGTTAGGGTTGATTGGTTGCCAGAATCTTCCTGCTTTGCCTTGGATTTTGCACAATATTGTAGATTTTTCTTTCTATTTTTCAATTTCCGTAACTTTCATAAATATTTTCAACCCTTTTTATGTTAAATTTATTTTTTTATAAATTTTCATATATTTTATTAAATTATTAATTTTTTCTCATTTTTAATATTTACAAATTTTAAATTTTATAATATTTCTACAATTTTTTAAAACCATGAGGAGGAGGCTAAGGTTTAGGAGAGGGGAAGTATTTGTTAAAGATGACACTAGGGTTTTCTAAAGAATTTTATAAATTTTTAAATACTCATTTTTTATTTTTTATGTTTAAGAATTTTATTTTTAAAATTTTATAATATTTAATAGAAATTTTAAATCATTTAAAATTTCTAAATTTTTTTATTATTTTCTATATATTATTAAATTTTTTTACTTTTATTTCATGTGAAATATTATATGAGCATGCCACATAAGTGTGTATGCTCACATGGCGTCAACATGATATTGCTACATCAGAGACATTTAATGGCATTAAGTCGGAGTTAGTGGAATATACTAGGGTTAGGAGAGGGGAAGTATTTGTTAAAGATGACACTAGGGTTTTCTAAAGAATTTTATAAATTTTTAAATACTCATTTTTTATTTTTTATGTTTAAGAATTTTATTTTTAAAATTTTATAATATTTAATAGAAATTTTAAATCATTTAAAATTTCTAATTTTTTTTTATTTTCTATATATTATTAAATTTTTTTACTTTTATTTCATGTGAAATATTATATGAGCATGCCACATAAGTGTGTATGCTCACATGGCGTCAACATGATATTGCTACATCAGAGACATTTAATGGCATTAAGTCGGAGTTAGTGGAATATACCATTTAGAATAGGTTTTGAAAAGAAATGTATCAGAGTGAAGCAAGAAAAGGTTAATGTACCACATGAAACATTTATAAAAGCAAAAGTATCACCCATCAACCCAAGAAAATGACTAAACAAATTTTTCACATATCATAAACTCCAAACACTTCAGAACTTCCATCAGTTGACAATACTATTTAAATAATCCAACAAGCATCACAAATTAAAGAACCCTAAAGTATCACCATCATCATTCATCTATTTACTGGCAATAAAAAATATTAAAATGTAAAGTGCAACATTATATATGCCTCCAACGATGCCTCTGGTACACATATATTAGGAGAAGAGCTGCCCAGGCCTGCTTCATTTGGTGTAGGTGCATCTCCCATAGGTGTCCCATTCCTTTTTCAAGGTTCTTTCTGGGTGACACCTTGACTCATGGCTTGATGTGCAGGATCTTGATACTTTTTGAGGAGTTGGTGGAGTCCCTAAAGCACGAGCAAATGGATCTACCACCTTAGATGCTTGGAACAACGTTTGTTTGAGATATTGAGAAGTAGAAAGAGAGGTAGATGGATCTCGGGGAGGAGGAGAATGAGGTGGAGCAGCTTCCTGGTGATGACACCTCTCAACACGGCCCCGCAATCCTTTCTCTCAAATTGTAGAGCTGGAGGAATCTGTCATTGCTCTTGCTGATCTGCATGAAATATTCTAACATCTCTGTGGCCGTTAAGGAGATGTTTTCCAACAACCACAATGTGGCGTGCCTCCTCCAACATCACTTGAATGAGTCTTTTAGAGTTTTACTTGAAAACTCATTTTAAAGTCGAGTTTTGTCACGATCTGAAAATTTGACAGAATTTCCCCTGAATTTTTTATAATCCAAACGAGAAAAATAATACCTGCTATAAAACATTTAAACTGACTAACCAAATTCACACATAACTTCAGAAATCTCCAAAAATAACATTTCTAAAATTGTACCAAAATTTCCGGGTCGCAACGTATAATTACAAAACACAAGTATTAAACTAATTCCTATAGACTATAAAAGCCGGCTAACCAAAACCTTCTCCTTCGGTCCCCGCTAACTAACTCTGCTCGTTGTGTCCACCAAGTCGACCTCAAGCTTTCTTGTCTGTAAAAATATTATGCGAAAGGCGTGAGCCGCATCTCAGTGAATATTCAATTCTAAAGTAAAATGAATTTATATACCATTAGTTAATCCACAATATATATCACTTAAAATTTCACAAATAAATTCATATTCATTTTACTTACTTTTACTATATACATTGCTTATATATAGCTGTACTTGTACGTACCTCAACTTGTTTCTGCAATTGACATGAGAATTTCCATCTTACACAGCTCAACTCACACCACACATTCACATACAGATTTCAATCGTACCCATATATATATACAACATCAATTCAATCAATAACACATGTAAAACTGATTTACAATCGATACAACCTGCACATTTCACATCAAGTACACTTTCAATCTAAAGACCACAAACAAACCGACGCACCGGACTTGACAAACAATTAATATAACCATGGGGTCACATTTCCCCTATGACAGAGTTCTGGCGGTATCGATACTCCTCTCTCCGATGATACCGTGACCCCGTGAAATAGTTAATATCGATCTTCCTCCCAATCTCTTGGTGCCCTTCTCTACACACTTCATACCCACGGGGGCTGCCTATTTTCGGCGGTAAGAGCAGTTTTAAATTATCTTATTTTTATACATCGCTGAAGACCAGAGGTAACTTACCTCAATGGACATCAGCAGTAAATTAACTCTCTTTCCACTTTCATTTATATTTTCATTTCTCATCATTTTTTTGGCCCATTTCTAATCCGCTGGCTTAGCGGTCACCATGGCTATACTCAATCAATTCACATTGATGTAATACAATCAGACAATAATACATTTTTCTAGAATCAAGGCACAGTCAAGTAGAGTCAACCAATCGCATCATAATCATATATCCAATCAGTAAGATTCAATATAGTATAATCATTGTAGTACAACGAAGATAATATAATATAGCTCGCATAACCATGTATGTGTATATATATATATATATTCGTACACTATATCACAGTACGAGTACTAGTTACAATTAAATCACAAAATCAGTCACTTACTATACGACATATCATATAATCATTTCATAATATATATTTATATCATTTTACAATAGAAAAAAATACTCACCGCCCCTTCCAAGCATTCATCACCGGGGTTCAGTCTTCAAAGAATCTATTCTTGACCATCCTCGACCCTGATCCTATTTTATTTCCCCATATCAGATTTGGCTTAGGCACTCTTAAACATGTTTCAAAGCAAAGAAAAATAATTACAAATAAAATACTTAAATAGTAAAAAGAAAAGGAAATTTAGAAGTTGATAACTCAATTGGAACTACAACTCTCTCATTTCACCAACCATCATTCAAAAATCATAAGTTGAATGTTCAATTCATTTAATGAATCTTATCATACTCCGAGGCCTCATTACAACATATCACCTTCTAAGAACCCAATTACCCACATTAATTATGTGTTATAGCTGTATCAAATTATTTAAGATCTCTATTTGACTAAATCTAATTCCATCTGTTTCTGCATGTTGCTTTCCCTCCTTTGCTCGTTTCAAAAAAAAAATCAAATAATTCATCCATAGGAAAACACGGAGTTTTAGGAACCCAATAAAATTCTTCAAACAGTCCCTAAAACTAATTTTTCTTTTTCTTCTCTTATTTGAATTTCATCATAAAAGCCCGAGAGCGAATTCCACCAACTTCATTCACAATAAGAATTCTAACTAGTGGTAAAGTCTTAGAATACATCATGTTATAATCAAAGAAGACCAAGAAGATTACTAACTAAAAATAAATTCACTTCTCTGTTTCTCTTAATATTTCAATCAATTCCTTCACCCACAATCGGAATAAAAACACTATCAATTACCGACCCAAAGAAATCGAAATGATACAAAATAGATAATTCATATACCTAACTAAAGCTATAAAAATAGCTTGGTTTGTTTCCCCCCTTCATTACCTGCTCACTGTCGTCCAGCATTTCGTTGTGCTCTGGTCGTCCTCTCCCTACTCTTCTCGATCTTTATCCATTCATCTATACAGTAAAATGATAAGAGCAACCCCCAATTTTTTTTTCTTTTTAATGCTGAAAGAAAAAGTTACTTACAGGTGGCGAAAGATAAGATCAGCTGGAAGAGTGGGGTTTGAATGTCATAATTAAATGGACTCAAAAGCTTTTAAGCATGTGGGCCATTTACCCGCTAGGCTTACTAGGCTTCAAGTCCTTTTAAAAAATTTTTTTTTCCCTAATTCCCATGTACTCATATATATATATATATATATATAGACACGCTTATAGATATGGAAGTTAAAATTTACGGTACTCACGAGTTTCACCTGAAAAGTTAACCTTTTATAAATAAAATGTGGATCTTAACTGAGTTTTTATTGAAAATTCATTTATAAAATATGTTTTCCAAAAAAAACCTACAAAGAAAACTCATTTTGCAAGTACGTTTTACTTACAGGACTTAGAGAATGAGAATGAAAATTCAAAATTCATAAAATAAATAAGATATTCCTTATCTCATACATTTTAAGGTGTTTACAAAAGGTTTTATTTATGAAAGGCAAGACAAAAAATAGAAGGATCAAGTGAGATTGTTTGTCTTTTTAATAGTTTGGTTACAAAAGTTAATATGTAGTTTGTGGTCTCACCAAGGTTTGTTGCCATCAAGTTTGTTGTCTCCTTCGCCTTAGTTGTTTAATTCTTTAACTCATCCTTCTTCATGCTATCAGACTCTCCTTAGGAACAGTCAACCAAATCGAAGGGAAAAGAAGAATATTGTCGGTTGATTGGTAGTGATATGAATGTTAATCTAGAAATTAAAAGAGCAAAAAGTGAAGCGAGTCTTAACAGTAGAAATGGAAGTGAAACCCAAGGAGAAGCTACGCTGTTATACTTATCAAGTGAAACTTCCAAACTCCTGGACTTAGGGTAGTAAATTGAGCATTCACACTAGTAGGACCTATAAAATGCAGATAGACTCAATTCATCAAACCGGACGGATGCTAAATGTCTTTCTAATTAAATGTGATAGGTTGTCAAGATCAAAACCTATCATGAACTGCACCGCACAATCCTGAGTAACACGTTTCTCTCTTGGGAACACAACAAGAAAAAACAAATATTCTAAACCAAAATCAAATGACAAGTCCATATGTCATAATTAACAGTTACTTGATGCCAAGATTTCTATAAAAAGGATCCCATTGCAGATCAATACTCCCCATATTTATCTCAGATGCTCTCCTTTTCTTATTCTAGAAATTATTGGCTAAGAGATCAAAGTAGAAACTAGTAGAAGATGTCCATTGGCCAGTAAATTCGTAGTGAAATTGGAAAATCTACAGCTTGAGGGGCTGAAAGATAACTAAGACATTGAAGGTAAGCTCTATTTGTTTAGGGAGAGAAAGAAGAGTGAGAGGGGCACAAGAATGAAGCGGTGAAGAAAAAGAGAGGACTGCAACTCTTAAATTTAAGAAGTGATGCCAAAACCAAGAACCGAACTGGGGGCGCCTGCATGGCAAGACATCAAAAAGCCATGGAGCTAAGCGTCAGCATCCGTCCAACGTTTGATGAAAAAATATAGTACCATATAAAGAGAAATTTGGACATGTTTCCTGGTGTGGTGAGCATGTATCCGCTTTCATATATAAGATAGATTTACTCAATCTTTTTTAAAATTTATTACTTTTATTTAATTTCTTGAAAAATCATGTACTCAGAAATTAATTACGATTATGCTTTTGTTAATTGTTTATGTGCTCACTTTTTATTCAATTGCATTAATAATAAAATTTATGCATAATAAGGGTAGTCCTCTAGTATTTTTATATGAAATTTGTCATCTGCTCGATTTCCATTGTCTCCCTCCCAACGAAGGGTAGATTCATAACTAAATCATCATATGTAAGAATTTTAGCATACATCTTGTTGGAAAAATGACACGTGAATGAGAAATCGGGTCCCATAATAAAAGGATAAGATTGGGTTTAAAATAAATTATATAGGGCTAAAATAAATGGAGCCCATATGTAAGCCCAAAAGACATATGTGGAGAATGGGAAGAGTTCTATCTCACATGGAAGAGGGAAGGAAAGTTGGAATGGTTTATAACGGAATAGTGCCCTTATATGGAGTAAACATCTTGGCCAAGTTATGCGACTCGTGTCTACCTTGGGAACCTGCATAAGGGGTGCGGTCAGAGGCCGACTTAGTTGAAATCATGTATCTGCAGGTGGCGAGCACGCTGAATGTGCATTCCTACTATGGGGCCTCGCGTAAGGCTGAATTTTACATTCACCTTTAATTTTGAACCGGCGCTATGGCAGTCGGGTGTATTGTACATACTCTTTGGCTACGACAATCAGCATTTAAGTCTGGGTTGTGACCATTGCAGCAATTGAGCCAAACATTAAACAGCAATTAAGGGTAGATCAAATCTGCCACTTAATGGGTCGATCAGATTAATTTCCACTGACTGCTAATTTGGCATTGAATTCCCGTGTCAAAGTCATTTATGACTACAGCTCTCGCAACTACGATAGAATGCACTTGACACATTTGCATATAATGACAATAGATAGACGCACTCTGCATTTGCACATCGTTCTCTCCTCTCATCGTTCTGCATCTTTTTGTGGTGGTTCCTGCGTTTGTTTGATTCACCAAGGAGTTGAAGTTTGGTGCTACTTCAACTCAAGCCGCCACTGTATCCTGGGAGATTAATGTCCAAGCATCCTCAGCACAATAGAGAGGGGGACGAATTAGTCTCAAGGATACTGTGGGATCCATAGGCCTCGATATCCAGTAACGTTTGCAATTCTGTATTTTGATTTTATATTATTACTTTCCGTAATCGTAGCGTGACTGTGAGTCATGAAGCTTCGTAGTGAAGTTTTGCAACTCTTTTGTCATTGTGACCATCAAGATCTGAAACTATTTATTATATTCCCTCCAACAATCTTAAGGCTAATTCAACTTGTCTTGTGATCTCGGATGCTTCTTATTCTACCCCTATCACTATTGCTATGACTGACGTTGCCAAATCTGTGGCTAAGGGCTCAAGCCCTGCCTCTGCTACGCCTCTGGGAGGCACAGGCTCCACACCTATTGTGGTTCTTGTGAGCCACAGTAGGAAACCTAAGGTGGGAGCAGAAGATGTACCTGACCACCTTGAACCTTGATTGGTTCTTGACTGAGAAAGCTCGGAAGCTTCCTGAGGGTCAATTAGATGTCCAGGCTACTCAAGTTGTCCACCCCTGGAATCATTCTGATTTCTTGGGCATAAACTATGTTCTGAATGGGCTGCAGGATTCGCTGTACATCGTGTATTGTACACTAAAGATAGCAAAGGCGTTGTGGGACTCCCTAGACTGGAAATATAGGACAGAGGATGTCGGCAAAAATAATTTTGTCATCAAACGATTCCCAACTATAAGATAGTGAATTCCAAAATGGTGATCAGTCAAGTACAAGAGATTCAGGTAATATTGGATGAGATTCATGCCGAAAGTATGACTCATTTGCACAACGTTCTCTCCTCTTATCGTTCTGCATCTTTTTGTGGTGGTTCCTGCATTTGTTCGATTAGCCAAGGAGTCGAAGTTCAGTGCTACTTCAACTTAAGCCATTGTTATATCCTGGGAGACTAACATCCAAGCATCCTTAGCACAATAGAGAGGCAGACGAATGAGTCTTAAGGACACCGTGGGATCCACAGGCCTTGACATTCAGTACCATTTATGATTCTGTATTTTGATTTTATACCATTACCTTCCGTAATCGTAGCGTGACTGTGAGTCGCGAAGTCCGTAGCAAAGTTCTGTAGCTCTTTTATAATTATGACCATTGAGATCTGAGACTATGTATTATATTTCCGAACACATCTCTAGCCCCCTTATAGTTGAAAATCACAAAACATAATTGCAGGTGGTGATGTAGAGATCTCTGACGACTAATCTCTAGCAAGGTTAGGTTTTAAACTCATCTAGAATATCATGCAGTTCAGCTGTTCCATTGCCCGTAAGCTAACCTAGCTTGATAAAGTGCTTGGACTGAGCCTTATTGATTAAAAAATCATAAATGCTCCTTTCTCACAATGATAGGGTGAGGCAAAATAAACTAAATATTTTAATTACTAATGATTAAGGTAACTGCTCCGATGATTAATATAAATATATTCGTTTATTACAATTTAATTGATATTTTCCACGTCACATAATAAGATGTGATCATTTAAGAATTTTTCCTTATTTACCATATAATAATCAGGTTACAGAATAAGGCCTGAGCCGATACAAACTAGAAGATTGTGTCGGCATGGCAGGATAGCTTGATTCGTGCAGGGCCAACCCACTAAGATCCATGACAAAGCTCGGTTATACAACTGGAAAAGATGAACTTTAAAAGATAATGATAATGGTAGACCTAATTACTAGTAGTTCGCTTACTAAAAAATTTCCTATCAAATTTTCATTTTTCTACTTCACTTGTGTAAAAGAATTACCCGGACCTGCATTAGGTTGAGTCTATTTCATCCAAAATCCTACGTCATGTTTATATTTTAACCCAGTCAATGTGAAATTGACTTTTCAATGTTGACCCTCGTATGGCAACACTTATCACATGTTCTTAAATAACTACACTCCACAGCTGACCTCTAGCCAGAAATATTTCTTCTAGTCTCGGACAAGAGAGACAAAATACCTAGGGGTGTGCATGAGTATAGAGTTGACCTGGAATCGATGGGAACATATTCTATTAGGTAGGTTCGGCGTAAATCTCAATGAAAAGGGTAGGTTCTGGATAACGAATCAAGGAATCATTTTCGATTCTAGTTCCTGCACACAAGGTACTCGGAACCGAAACCTATTAATTGATCCGTGTGATTAATTTTAATCATTCGTAATTTTCTCATTTGAACTTCAATTCATGAACCGTTTAAGCCATTGTATTTTTAACTAGATGAATTTCATTTGACATAATAATTATACATATTTGATAAATTTTTCATATCCAAAATGTTATTATAACTCAAAATCAGCAATAAATAACACTTAAATATGTTGTAAATATATTAAAAATTACATACTTAATTACGATAAAAAATTATTTCAAGTACTAATAACCATAAAATTTCTTTGAATGTGATTGTATAATATCCATAAAATTTACAAAAAAAAAAAATCAGTATTATATAGATAAAATAAAAAAATAATAAACATGTTACAATATAGTACCCAAAACTTGTGATATATTACATCTTAAGGGTATGATCCAGTTCCAAGATTCAATAGGATAGAGTTCGAATTCAAAATTTAGGGATCGAGCTTATATAGAGTAGAGTTCGAGTATTACGTATAAATAAAGGACACTCAGATCTGATCACCTCTAACAATACCACGAGGTAGGCCTTATTCTTCAGTCCTTGGGCTAACATTCAAGTCGATTATTTTTTCGTGTTTGATAAAGTGGCCACGAGCTAGTAAATTTTCTTTGATCTAGAGCATAACTCACTACAAGTTCCATACTCGGGTCTTGGGCTAGTGTGATGTGAGACCACATGATGAAAACTAATTGTGATACCATGTAAAATATCAATTTGGACCTACAAGTGTTGTATGAAATTTTTCGAGATGTGGAAAATCACTAAAATTAAAAAGTATAAAACTGATTGTAACAAATGATTACTCCACTATAACAATCACAAAGATAATATTGGTAAAAATATGGAATGAAAAGATGAAGTGATGGAAAACTCAAAAGAATCGACGACTTCAAAATGGAATTGTAGGAAAGGAGTTTTCAAGGATCTTGAGAATAGTTATTTTTTCACAATATTATAGTGCGACTTCAGTGAAAATATCCAACTTGGGGATCTGATGCTTGCGAAGAGAGTCATGGCCGCAAACACAAAACTCTAATCACTAGAAGTACAACCCAAGAAGAATATAATAGAAAAGAGAATGTGTATTTCAATAACTTCTTCTCTTATGCACTACACTATATATAGATGTTGAAAAGTCACGCATAAATGGACACATTCATTTAAATAGTCACAATTGAAAGAGCACAATTCCTTAATTGTACTGTCAATTTTCTCTCCATTCATGAAAGGTTATGTCCATTCACCAAGAGTGCCCTATCAGCATCGTCAGTCAAACTGTTTCATGGCATAAACTTATCCTTTTCCTCATCATATACCAAGTTTTTTTTTTTTTCATTTCATGGCTTGTTATATTATATAAATTGCCTTCAAGAGCATATCTTGTAAGGCTTGGGGCTACATTGACACCAATACTCTCTTCTTCTTTTTTTGTGACTTCGGTCTTGAATCTAGGGACCCCTTGGATTTTGCTTGCCCCTTTTTGAGACAGGTATGGAGCTTGTTTTCTTCTCTTTCCTAGCCGATCTATTCACGACTAGTCCAAGGAGCTTGCAGTCGCTATTTGCTAGAAGGGTCAAGGCTTAAATGCCGCTATCAAAACACGGTTTTTGTGCTATGCAATATACTGCATCTTGCAAGAGGGAAAATTCCAAATTTTCCAAGGTATGGCAAAGGACATAAGTGTCATCTTTCAAGTTATTGTTAATTTGGTTACACAATGAATTGCTTCTGTTAAAGTCCTTTTGAAGCTACGTACTAGTCATTTTGCTGCTTCTCCACAATTGACAGATTGTGTATAGTGTATAGCCAGTCAAAAGTTAGGTAGACCATTTGTAAATGAGAAACCTGCATAGACTCTACAAAGATGCATATTGAATAAAAATTTTGCTTAAATTTTTTTTTTTATTTTTATAACGATGAATTTATTCTCCTTAACTCATGAACATCCTACAAGTCTATGGATTCGGGTCAATCTATGTGCAAAGTATATATTTGAATGGCCTCACCAAGGGTTACGCGATCAAGAGGAGATTCAAACACCCCCAACCTCGTGAATTTCCACATGAGTCATACGCACATTTTATTCACTTAAGCTGACCCTTGAGGGTTTATTTGTTATCATTTTATCGTCAACTTTTCGCATTTTTATTATTTTGATCGTAATGTTATATTTTCCATCCAAAATATATTATTCATTTTTTTTAAAAATAATTTTTTGTCGGTATTTTCTTAAATTAAAAATAAAGAAAATAACGAGAGGAAACAATGGAGTGTCAATGGCAGCTGCCACTCCCTCCAAAATCGCTACATGTTCTTGGTTGGAAATGGATTGGCGAGCATCCCCTCTTCCAAAATCATGACCAATTCTACGTAGGAATGAGTTTCAATTTTGAAGGTTGTGAGGCATCGCTAATCAACAACCACCTCTTTAAATGGTTATCGTTAATGGCCCAGCACCATCCTTCCCTCCCCTTTTTTTTTTTTTTTTAAAAAAATCGTTATAAAATATTTATATTATAATTTAAAGTAAATTCCCTATTGTATCACATAGTACAACGACATTTCCTACATTATTATAAACTTCAATAATAGCTTTTTTATTTTTTTTTCATATTGTCATGATGACTATTACTATCAATATTTTTGTTAAAATATAACGTGGCAAGCTAACGCGGCTTATGATGCACAACTGGCATATAAATGGAGTGCCAAATCAATAATTCATTAAAAATAAATGAAAATTTAGATAAATTAAGAAAAATTGAAAATTTGGAAAAATGAAATAAAACATAAAAAAAATTTAAAAATAATATGAATAAAAATTTAAAAATAAATATATAATTGAATAAATATTAAAAGATTAATATTATATTTATCATAAAAAATTAGATAATAAATAATCTTATAAAAAAGGAATTTTTAAAAAAAATTATAAAATTATAAAATTACTCAGCTACATTTGTCTCATTCACGGTAGACTCAAGATTGAGCACTGGCCAAGAATTCTGCAATGTGAGACTTGTGGATGGGCACAACCTCCCTATGGTTGTGGATATGAGAAGCGGTTCAGCATCGTGCTTCTCGGCCGACTGCATAATGGAGCTAAACCAGGCCTGTCATGTGGAGCTCCGAGTCAAGTCGAGTCAGGCTTGCAAGAGCCCATGCGGTGGCGTACATGTCTCATCGGACACCTGCAAGTCATCCTTGTACTCAAAGATGTTTAAAGCAGCGTGCCCGAGATCGTATAGTTACTTACAATGATGCTACAAGTACATTTGCTTGTCCAAGTACATTGACGAGTTGTAGGTGTCCGATGAGGCGCACACCCACTAAAACAGTACCCTGAACCTCTGAATGCTTTGCAAGCGCTTTTGCAAACCTATTTCAAGTTCACTATGTAGTTAGTTGAGAGGCACGATCCTGATCCATCACTCATGTCCACCATCACAGGGATGATGTACTGATCCACAGGGCTCATATAATAGAAGTCTTGGCTGGCGTTTGACCCTAAGCTTATCATGATCTTCGCAAATGTAGTCAAGTAAATTTATAATTTAGGAAAAAAGTATGTTTTAATTCTCAACCTTTTACATCATGCTCATATTAGACCTAAACTTTTTTCAAGTTGAGTTCAATCGTCAATCTTTTGAATTTTTTTTTTCAATTTTTGCCTTACACATTGTATTTAATATTAAGAAAAGGTTAATTGAACTTTAATAATGCCAAAAAGTTATTTTTAAATAAAAACTTTAAAACAATTAAAAACCTCAATAAAAAGTTGATATGAAGATACGACTATGTTCATCACTACTTATGGCTAGGTCGTCAGTAGTACTAGGGGTGTAAATAGGCAGTCCGGGCAGGGTTTTTTCGAAATTATCGGGTCCCGGTTGTTTTCAGTTCGGTTTTTTCAAGTTAAAAAGCCGTATCGAGAACCGTTTAGGGGTTATGAAAACCATCCACTTCGGGTCTAGTTTTTTTGGTCAGTTTTTTCGGGTTTTGACTTTTATTATAATAATATATTAAATACAAAAATAATAAAATAAAATTCATTATAATAAATGAGAAACACTAATTAGAAATATTTTAGTGTATTAAGAAAATAAAATACATAAATATATATCAAGATTCAAGTTTAAAAATATTAAATATATTATTTGATTGTCAAAATCTAACAATAAAATAATTTATTACATATAATATAAATTTAACATAATTTCCGGTTCAGTTTCGGGTCCCGCCAGATTTTTCGGTTTGGGACCCAAATTTTTTGGTTCGGTTTTTTCCACATTAAAAACCACTTCAAATTTATCTCGGGACCCATATATCCGATTTTTTCGGTTCCGGTTCGGTCGATTTTTTCGGTTTTTCGGGTTTCCGGTTTTAAACTTACACCCCTAAGTAGTCCCATAAATTATCAAGGAATCTTACTAGAGAAGCTCAGAAATTGTAGAACAATAGAAAATAATCTTTTGATGTGGTGCTGAAGCCAATTGTTGTTGGAGATGCGGCATAATGGAGAAGAATATGTCGATATGAGGGCAAAGCCGGCTCAGAGGGAGAATCGAAGGTCTAGTCCGAAGAAGACAATCCTTATCAGTTGTTACTGATAGGTTAGTTAATATGATGCTCCACTCACCCACACAAGAAAGTCTTTAATAGAGCGGTTATGTCATGTCAGCATCGCTTACGTAGTGTATCCAATCACGACTTGGCATATAATCAATAATTATACAATTATAATTAAAAAATATTTAAAAATAAAGCCTTAAATAAACGGTGAACACCAATTAGAAATAATATATAAATGGTAAAAAAAATTAAAAAACTTAATAAATGGTGAATCATAATGGGAAATAATATATAAATAGTGAATTATTATTAAACGGATATACTATGTGAGCGATGCTGATGTGGTATAATCGCTTCACTGAAGACTTTTTCCACCCATACATGTTATATTTTATTCGCATGACAATTATAGAATGCTAAAATTTACAGTCAATTACAAATTGCCACATCACATATCCGATATCTTAAGTGTCCAATTAAATATGGTACTAATATTTTGGATAAAAAAAAAATAAGCTTGATACATCAGCTACACTAGTCATTTATGGAAAAATATATTCATAAAGATATTATCTACACAAAAATATCCTAGAAATAAATTAGATAATTATCTATCACAATTAAGATGGATGGTTAAAATTGATTCTAATCGGCTAATCAAACGCAAGTGTGCTGGGATCAACAAACTTAGGACATGAAAGGAGTTACAAAAACTTGTAGAAATCCTATGTACATTGGGTCTCTTCGAACACTTTGAAGCTCTACCAAAATGAAAATCCATAAGAACCTCATTGGGATTCACAGGATCAACTCCACAAGTTTGAGTGGTTCCATCTTGATTAAGATCAAGCTACTCAAGCCCTCGACCAAGACAACTACTGGACTCATTAGATCAAGCCTAAAAGCCCCAATGAATCCTCAGCCAACCTTCATCAGGAATACGTTATCCAAACCCTCATTCGAGATAAAAGCTGAACTCATTAGATCAAGCCTAAAAGCCCCCGGTGATTCCTCAATCAACCTTGGTCGGGAATACATTGTTTGAAACCTCATTAGAGATCAAAGCAACTCATTGGATCTAGTCTAAAAATCCTAATGATTCCACAGCCAACCCTTTACTAAGAACACTATGCTCCAGCCATTGACTGAGAAAACACTATCTTAGACTCATCGGATTAAGCCCATTGGCTCGATCATTCTACAATCTCCTTTGATCGGGAACATACTGTATAATCCCTCAATCAAGACTTCATCGTGTCAAAGAGAATTAGAGAATATTTTTTATATTTTCTTTTATAGATGTCCCATAGAGAAAATGTACCCGTAAAAATCAATACGAAAATTATTTTTTGCACTTATTTCTTGTCTAGTTCTTGGGAGCAAGAAATTTGTCACGTACTATAATAAAAAAATAATTTTAAAATTTATAAAATAATAAAAACATAATATTAGAAAAAGAAGGGGATGGACCGGCTGTAGGAGCCCGGCCGGATCTCCCTCTTCAATTTTTTTTTTTAAAATTTTCTTTTAATTGTTTGGTAAAGTTTAAAATTATTTCTAGGTATTACGACGGTAAAAATTGTCATGTGTTATCAGTTGTCATACCTGTAACCCTTTTTTTTTTATTTGCCTGAAGGGTTGTCATATCTGTAACTAACTATTACAATTTATAAAATTATTATATTATTTTTTAATTTAATAACAGAATATTATATTTCACGTGGACTTTTAGACTTTGGCGCGATTTTCGCCAAGCGCACCAAAAACTTGAGTATTGTACGGAAATACCGTATTTTATAAAAATAATTCTTTAAAAACAGTCCCGGGGAAAGTATTTACGTGAATACTGTCAAGAGATCGCATGTTGAACACGCGATCTCATTTTTAACTGAGATCGCCTGTTCAACATGCGATCTCGTCACGACCAAAACCGGTGCGTTTTGGGCAAAGAGAGACCGCAGGTTGAACCTGCGATCTCTCTTGGCCCAAAACGCACCGTTTCATTTACAGGGAAGAGAGATCGCAGGTTGAACCTGCGATCTCCCGTCGTTATAACCCCGCCCGCACGGCCGGCCGGGCATTTCCCTCTTCCTCTCATTTTCTTCTCCTCTCTTCTCCTCTCTTCTCATTGCGATCTCTGCCCCCGGGTTCCATTTTCGTTGTGATCTCTCCCGATTTCGGCATTTCATTGCGATCTCTGCTGCATTTCCTAAGGTATGTGAAGTTTTTTTTTAGTTTGCCCTAATTTTTCTTCAGTTTTGAGGGTTTTGAGAATTTTAGGGTTTGTTAAAATTATGTTGATTAAGTGCAATTTTGAGTTAATGAATTAATATTTACTGAAAGTAGGTTATGGGTTACGAATTATAAGTTATAATTATTGTCAATTTTGCGATTTCTTGTTGATTGTATAGATTAGGGTTTAATTTTAGGGTTTGTTAAAATTGTGTTGATTAAGTGCATTTTGAGTTAATGAATGAATTATTTGCTGAAAGTAAGTTATGGGTTACGAATTATTAGCTATAATTATTGTTAATTTTGTGATTTTTTGTTAATTATATAGATTAGAGTTTAATTTTAGGGTTTGTTAAATTTATGTTTGATTAAGTGCAATTTGGAGTTAATGAATGAATTATTTACTGAAAGTAAGTTATGGGTTACAAACTGTTATATATAATTATTGTGATTTTTTATTGATTGTATAGATTAGGGTTTAATTTTAGGATTTATTGATAATTTTGTAGTTATTTATTGATTGTATAAATTAGGGATTGATTTAGGGTTTGATGGAGTAAAGTGTTTGTGATATTGGTAAAATATAGTGAATTAGTTGTGAAATGGTGAAATATAATTAATTGTTTGAGAAGTAGTGAAATGAAGTGAAGTTGGTTATGAAATTTATAAAGTATTGTCGTTCGATTGTGAGATTGTGAAAAAAAATGAAGTGATTGTGAAATTGGTGAAATTAGTGAATTGGTGGTGAAATATAGTGAATCAAGTATGAGGTTATGAAATGAAGTGAAGTTGGTGAAATAAACTGAATTGATTGTCAGTTTATGAAGTGCAGTGAAGTGAAGTTATTATGAAATTAGTTAAATAAAATAAACTGAATTGGTTGTCAGTTTATTTGTAAACTTATTGAATGAAGTATTTGAGCAATATAGCACTTGTGCTATACACTAATATTTGTAGTTTGATATTTTCAATAGATTGGAAATGGTGAATCATGTTAAACTTGTGGTATACGCCCATGGAAATATTTTATGTGGTGAAGATGGGCCATATTATGATAAGCCACCAGTGAAGAAAATCAAAGTGAGATGTGACACAAGATACGATGAATTATTGGACAGACTCTGTAGAATTGTAAGAGTTGATCGTGCTATGTCTACAGTAGAGGTGTTTCACAGACATGCAACAGTTTTTCAGTCAACTTGTGTGCGTTATAGTTTGATTCCTATAACTGATGATGAAGATGTAGAGAATCTTATGGATGCTGCTGAACTTGGTGGTGAATTGCAAATTCCAGAGTTGTTTGTTCAAGTACAAGGTACCACCAGCATGGGATTAGAGCAAAATGTTAGAAATACTACCTCAGTAATGCCTTCAACTTCGGAAGCATATCGATGTGAAAATGATGTCAACATGAGTGAAGGAAATAATATTGAGGATGATGATGATGATGATGATGGTGATGATGATGAAAGAGAGGTCGATGAAGCATTACATGAATTGTCTATTGATATCGATGAAGTATTATTGGATGAAGAGATTGAGACCGGTGGCACATCTGCTGATTTTGAGTTTGATACATCAATTGATCCCTTGCCTCCACAGTGTGCAGAAACTGTGATGATTGATAATGTATTGGATGAGAGCTCGATACCTGACCATAATGACACTTCCCTTGAGGATCCAATTCCTTTTTTTAACAGAAGGGATGGTGGTGATGGATACATAATAATTGATGAAGCAGATGGAGAATGTTTTGACTATCTGAACTTTGGTGACGAGATTAAAAAGGGAATGCGATTTAAAACAAAAGCTGATTTGATTTATGCTGTGAAGGTACATCACATCAAGAATCACTATAACTTTTATGTTGATGAATCTGATAAAAGGATATGGTCGGTATTCTGCACTGAGAGGGACAAAGGATGTAAATGGCGACTTCGTGCATGTCAAAAACGTCAAGATTTTGCATTTGTTGTTACTATAATTGTAGGACCTCATACATGTGTAAATCCTGTCCTTAATCAAGACCATCCACAGCTTGATTGTAACTTCATGAGTCGGTATTTCTTAAATCAAGTTAGGGCATTACCTGATGTGAAGGTTTCTGTATTGCGGCAAACTATAGCCGATACATTCGGCTACTTGGTAACAAGGAAAAGAGTATGGGATGGTAAAAGGAAAGCGATTGAGACGGTCTATGGTGATTGGGACTCTTCTTATGCAGAATTGCCAAGTCTTCTGAATGCTTTGCAAGTTACTAATCCAGGATCCGAAGTGGCTTGGCATTGTACTCCAACAGATATTGATGGTCAAGTAATTTTTAGAAGAGTATTTTGGACATTTGGTCCATGTGTGAACGCTTTTCCATATTGTAGGCCGATTGTTAGTATAGATGGGACATTCTTGTATGGAAAATATTCACATAAATTATTGATTGCATGCACTATGGATGGTGCAAACCATATTCTCCCTTTGGCTTTTGCATTAGTTGATGAAGAATCATACGGCTCGTGGTCTTGGTTTTTGATGCACTTAAAGCATTACGTTTTGGTCGTCGTTCAGAGACTTTATGTCTTATATCTGATCGTCATGCTGGCATTGTTAGTGCAATAAGAGATCAGAGGGTTGGATGGCAGCCACCTTTTGCTCAATGGCGACTTTGCATTAGACATGTGGCTAGTAATTTTAACAAAGTCCACAAGGACCAGGTATTGAAGAGACTTGTTACTACAGCCGCGATGCAATGCCAACCTAAAAAATTTGTGGAGTATATGGATGAAGTTAAGAAGAGGAAAGAATCGGCACCTGATTACTTTCTGAACTTGGATGTGGAGAGATGGACACGGGCATACGATGGAGGCTACCGACATGGTTTTATGACAACAAACCTTAGTGAGAGTTACAATGCCGTTTTGAAGGATGCGAGGTCCTTACCAGTTGCAGCGCTTGTTAAGAAGATATTTTATAATTGTGTTCACTATTTTCAATCTCGTCTTGAGGAGGCAGCCGTCGGTATTAGTAATGGAGAAATGTTCACTCCGTGGGTTGCTAAGAAATTGCAAAAATGGCGACAAACATCAAATGCTCATACTGTCATTTCATTTGATCGAATCACTGGTGAGTTTGAGATTATGACGGGTGAGCGACGCACACGTAATGGCAGCAAGGGTGGCCATCTCCATACTGTTAATGTCAGTAGTCGAGAGTGCACATGTAATAAATGGCAGACTTACAAGATGCCATGTTCTCATGCGATGGCCGCCATGGCATCAATTCATATGGATAGCTCCCAACTTGTCGGCCCCTGGTATTCATTGACGCATCAACAACTATGCTATCAAGCTAAGTTCCATCCAATTGGAGACAAGGTCAGATGGCCTCAGATAAATTTTCCGACGGTTCTTCCAGATCGTAATCTTCTTCGAGGAATAGGCAGACCTAGGTCGAAAAGATATCATAATGAGATGGATATTAGGGAGTCTGCATTCACCATAACGTGTGGTTTTTGCAAACGCGATGGGCATAATCGAAGAAATTGTCCCGAGCGCAGAAAGGTTCAAGGTTCATGGTTCATGGTTCATAATACAAAAGATGTTATATTTATAGTACATGTATTGTTATTTTACATTTCATTTTTTTGACAACTAACAGTATGTTATATATGTCATTTCAGATGGACCCTGGTCCCAGAGATAGATCAGTACTCCGACTGCAGGATAGACATCGATCTGAGGCAGTGTGGGGGGGGCAGGACAGTGTAGCACTTGTTTGTCGTCGACGTGAGGCGACATTACGACGCGAGGAGGATGTCCTGCATATTGATGATCGTCTGGATCCATACTTACAGCAATCTGGCTTCTATGGCGTCTCTCGGATCCCCTTCATCCAGCTAGATTGGCACATCATCACAGCGTTAGTTGAGAGGTGGAGACCAGAGACGCACACTTTTCATATGCCACATGGAGAGGTTGCCATCACATTGCAGGATGTCGCGATTCAGCTGGGCTTACCTATCGACGGAGATGCTGTGACAGGCATCACTCACATGCCTTGGGCTGATGAGTGCGAGCGGCTGCTGGGTGTTAGACCTGATCCTCGCAGTATCACAGGTGGACGTCTTCGGATGTCATGGTTGCAGAGGCATTTCCATCAGTTACCTGCAGATGCTGATGAGTTCACCGTGATGAGATTTACTCGGGCTTATATACTACAGTTGATGGGTGGCATGCTATTTGCGGACAAGACCTCCAGTTTCGTTCATCTTATGTTCCTACCGCTACTGGAGGATTTTGCCGCTGCTGGGAGATATAGCTGGGGAGATGCATGCTTGGCCTGGTTATACAGACAGCTTTGCCTTGCTGCCGATAGTTCGGCTAATGAGATCGGAGGGGCATTGATTCTCCTTCAGGTTTGGGCATGGGATCGATTTCCACATGTAGCGCCCACTCGCATTCAGATTACCTGGACAGGTGGTCGACCTCTGGCATGTCGATGGCATGCTTCATTTGATGTGACACAGCTCTCTACACATGTCCTTGGACAGTACAGAGACGCCTTCAACAGACAGACAACGCGCCAGGTACTATCTTTAAATTGTGTAATTTCTGTAACATACATTAATTTTTATATTAACTGACTAATGTAATATCAATTTTCGTACAGATTGTATGGATGCCTTACACAGAGGAGATTCTCGGGTTACTACCACCGTACTGTGTAGCTGGAAGTGATGTATGGCGAGCCCGAGTGCCTCTCATATGCTTCTTCATTGTTGAGTGGCACCATCCAGATCGAGTGATACGTCAATTCGGGGGGATTCAGAGTATCCCACCTGCTTGTGATACCTCCCCTGTACTTCATCAGATAGACCTCAGAGGGAGGACAGACGAGGACTGGATTAGGAGGCATTGGCCTCTAATCCAATTGTGGATGCAGCGAAGAGATAGTATCGTCGAGCTTTACTATGACGATACATTACCGATGGGCGTTGATCATCACTACAGCAACTGGTACCATGGAGTCACCAGACGATATATCGGACGTACAGGAGCAATGATTAGCACTCTGGTATTGTTTACTTTTATATTAATATTACATTTCTGTTCCTATATTTAACTTCTTACATAATGAATAAATATTATCTTTTTTAGGTTGATTCTCTCCGACGCATCCGGTTCGAGTCAGCCACGTTACAAGATGCTTGGAGCATTGCTGACATTGGATTGCATGTTGCTGAAGATTATGAAGGTGTGCAGATGTTTCCTCCAGGACAGCAACAGCAGCCAGATATACCTCAAGCAGCTCGAGGTAGGGGACGTAGAGGTCGAGGTAGGGGACGACGCCAGGTTGCAGAGCCACCTCGCTCCCCTTCTCCCATTCCTGAGCCAGCACGCTCCCCTTCGCCTACTCTGGAGCCGACAGGCTCTCCTTCTCTGCATCAGCATGACTTGCCTGATATTATGTCATTTCACACACCTGATGCGATGGGTTCATCACAGTGGACAATGCCGACTCCACCTGCTCCTCAGAGATATCGTGAGCCATCTCAACACTCATCGTATGAGCCATCACATTATCCAGACTACGAAGGGCAAGAACCAAGTCAGGCAGCAGGTCCGAGTAGGACAGAGCGACCACCGGCACAGGAGCCCACACAAGTTTTCCAGAGGAGGCGACTTAGGAGGAGGAGAAGTCCGTCGTAGATTTTTTTTTAAGTATATTGTGTTTAGAACAGTATATTGATAACTTCTAACTACTGATGGATAATTTCATACTTCACTTCTAATGAATATTAATATTTTTCAAAATTTCATTATTGTTAATTGGTTAGGAAACTCGTCGATCACACGAGGAAATTAGGGGATTATGGTCAGCTGAGATCGCATGTTCAACATGCGATCTCAGTTGAACAGTGATGAGATCGCATGTTGAACAGGCGATCTCAGTTAAAAATGAGATCGCGTGTTCAACATGCGATCTCTTGACGGTATTCACGTAAATACTTTCCCCGGGACTGTTTTTAAAGAATTATTTTTATAAAATACGGTATTTCCGTACAATACTCCCAAAAACTTCTCGGGACTTTCTCATGGTTCTCAAATATAGAACTTCCAATTTCCGGCCAGAGAAGGTGTTTCTGTCGGTTTTTTGTCTCGTCTGTTCTCTTCTGTATAACTCTCCGCCCGCCCAGTCCCGGTCCTTGTTCTTCTTCCTTCCCTCCAATCTCCAATTCGATCAACTCCTCTCTCTCACCCAGTCATCGTGATCTCCGCTCACCCTCCGATGGATGCAATCTCGCGCTCCAGTGCGATCGCCAAAGAGCTCCTCCCTGATCCGAACAATAAGCAGAGCCGCAGTCTCGGACCCACCACTCGAATTCCTATCAAACCCAGCAGAATCCGCCCGACAAAACTCGAGGTGAAGTCTCATGCCCTGAAGCAAGATGATCGTGGTCATCATCAAGCGATCGACTACAGCGACCCCGATTGGAAACCAAAGTTCCAGAGGGATTTCGAGAGCCGCTTCAGACTCCCCCATTTGACAGACATCTTCCCTGATGCTGCTTCCATCCCTTCCACTTTCTGCCTCAAAATGAGGTCCATTTCGTCATCATTTTTACTCAAATTTCTGTTTGTGGGGTGTTTTCTCTAGGGGTAGGTTGAATTTTGTGTTTTGCGAACCGGTGTAGAATTTCTCTTTTTGGCAAAAAGCAGGACTCCGGTAACAGGGGATTTTGCAGATGGGTACCCATCCGATGAGAAGTGGCAAGGTTACATCAATAATAACGACCGTGTCCTTCTCAAGGTAACTGCTTCCTTTATCTTGTCTTTTTCGCTGTCTTTATGATTATCACTGTTGTGGCTTCTGCTGCATTAGTCTGTATCTGGCATAGAAAATTTTAATCATACATTTATACTTTCTGGAACAAGTTAATTCATCTCGTGGCGCAACATCATGAAAGTTTGAATTACACTTGAACGAGGTTGTGAATTTGGTGTCAACGTAGCTGTTTTCTGAGGGAATGCTTCCATCACCCAGCTTCTGGGATAACCAATTTTTAGTTACTGCTTTGTGGATGTCTGTCTCCTGGGATTACTGATCTGTATCTGTATATGCCCTTAAAATTTGTAAATATCCTCAGAATTTGCTTTGCCGGCAGTAATTTACTCTTTCTAGTTAATTTGCCTCCATTAACCTAACATTATTGAGCGCGAATTGGCCGCCAGTGGTTGCCAGGGAGCTCTTCTCTTGCCTTTTGTTGATACACAAATACTACTGTACTTGGTGAATCTTGAGGTCATACAATCTGTGTGATGGTTCCTCTTGAACTCATCACTCCTTGGCTGTATTCTGGTATATGACGTGCTGTTTTCATGTGAGCAGGTTATTCACTACTCATCACCTACATCAGCTGGTGCTGAGTGCATTGATCCCGACTGCAGTTGGGTGGAACAATGGTAGTTGCTTCCTCTTTGTTATTGATCCCAACTGCATTTAAAGTTCTGTACTTTTCTTGATTTGGAAGTTATATCATTTGCTAATAACATGCAAAGATATACTTGGTCTCCTAGCATTCCTCTAGACTTGAAATGTAAACCTCTAGATGCACTTCTGATGACAGTGGGAATGACCTAGTACTCTTGCAACTTTGGATAATGTCCCCAAGAAGGATGGCCTTCTGACTATGTTTTCAGAGCATATTTCCTTTATATTTTACACCTATATTGTGACATCTACTTTATAAATTCTTATCTGGAAATATAAAATCCAAAATCTGATTTATAAAAATATAGTACATGATTGGTCTAAGTACAAAAAATAGTAGCTCTAAAGGATGGAGATGGATGGCTCAATCTGGACTAGAAATGGACAAAATATAGCTAAAAATGAATAAAAGATTGTCTTTTGCAGTTTAGATATACTTTCTATTGCCATTTTCTTGTGCTCTAAGATAATGTTCATAAAAAGCAGATTGTATTATTGTGAAAGAAGATGAGACTTATTCTTTATGATTGTTTGCAAAACGTTCTCATTACATGTGCAATGTTTGGGACATCCCTTCAGTTAGAGCACTCTGTGTACTTTTACTTTTTATGTATTTTCTCACGGGTGCTAAAACCTGACCTGGTTAATTATGAAGCAGCAATTTGTTGCGAAATCAGTATATGTTTCCTGATCAATAGGATCATGTGAAATTTGTTTAAAATAAAGGGTTCATCGAGCTGGTCCTCGAGAAGAAATATATTTCAAGCCAGAAGAAGTTAAGGCAGCCATTGTTACTTGTGGAGGACTCTGCCCTGGTCTCAATGATGTCATCAGACAGGTTCACATTTACACAATATGTTGTTTGTTTGATGTTTTTCTCAAGTTATTTTTTAGGTTCCCAATTTCTGAATACATCTCATTTTATCCATTTGCATCATCGTCTTATTTATTTTGTATTATACATATGCCCCTAAATATTAGTTGAAACATGCATACAGGTGTCTCATATATTATCCAAGTCCCCACAAGTCATTGCTACTGGAAGGTTTTATAATTTTTTAAAAATAACAGATTGCTCAATCACTAAGCTTTCCAGTTTATTACTCTGATTGTTCCTCCTCCTACCCTGTCATCACTGGTAACTACAATGAGGTAGAGGTTTAGCATCTGCTTTACTCATGTTAGAAATCCTTTTTGTCTTGTAGCTAGAAGATGATTTTTGACTTCATAGTGCATGGATTTCGGCCTTTTGTATTCACCAAGGTCTATCCTTACTTCCTTCTACCATTATCTTGAGCAGATTGTTATCACCCTTGAAATATATGGAGTCAAAACGATTGTCGGGATACCTTTCGGTTATCGTGGTTTCGGTGACGGAGAATTGACTGAAATGCCGGTGAGTGCTGCCTTCAACTGATTTTTTTTGTGTTCTATGAGAGCGTAAATGAAGTTTATTATTTGTTTAATAAAAAAAATTGGCTTATCTTATTGTTTATCTTGAGGTCAGTTATCTCGTAAAGTTGTTCAGAATGTCCATCTTTCTGGTGGAAGCTTATTGGGGGTTTCCCGAGGAGGACCTGGGATAAGTGAAATCGTGGACAGTATGGAGGTAATTGAACATCCCACATTTGGAGGTTCCATTCCCCTTTTGGGGGCTTGTTTAACTGATTAGGTATCTTGATGTTCTCATCTGCATATTGGTCTCAGGAAAGAGGAATAAACATGCTTTTTGTGTTGGGTGGAAATGGCACACATGCTGGAGCCAATGCGATACACAATGAGGTACTGTTACTTTTCTGGTAATTTATTTTGGAAAATGGTTTCTTGTAACAGTGGCTACCCTCAGCAGGAGCGATAGCGAAGATTGATCAATAAAGATAGATTCCAAGTAAATGAACCAGTTCGTTTTCCTTCCCCAGTATGACATCCAATGTGATGAAAAAAGTCAAGACACTTTTGGATGTGACTTTGTATTGTCTTGTGATAAATCAAGGCCTTTTCTTTCTCTTGCCAAAGGATGCTGCAACCTACCCATTTATTTCTCCTGCCCTTCCTTCTTGTGTCTTGTCGCTTTTAGTGTCGTAGAAGACAGCTAAAGATAGCTGTTGTGGGTGTGCCAAAAACAATAGACAATGACATTTTGTTGATGGATAAGACGTTTGGGTTTGATACTGCTGTTGAAGAGGCGCAGCGTGCAATAAATTCTGCATATATCGAGGTATATACCTTCTCATTATCTCACTCTTGTTTCCAGGGATCTTCCTACCTCTCTATTTACGGAATTCCTTAAAATTGGTTGGTCACTGAATGCTGAAAGAGAATAAAAGAATCCTGTGACAGTCTTCAGATCAACATGTACCATAAAAAGCTGTTTTTAGTTCTCATTAATAATTTACCATAAGAATATTCTGATTGTTCCATATCTCTCTCTCTCTCTCTCTCTATCTCTATCTCTCTCACGCACATGCACGCACACACACACCTATGCGCACGCACACACACACATTTTTAGTTCATCTTTGATCTGTTTTGAAATCGTAGTGCAAAAAGGGGGTCCTTGTATTCCAGGAGGGTGAACCTTCTGTGCTAGTTGCTATTACAACGTGTTACCTTATTTGTAATGTCTCTTTTCTTTTCATAATTGTTTTGCCAGGCACACAGTGCTTACCATGGCATTGGAATTGTTAAACTGATGGGTCGTAGCAGTGGATTTATAGCCATGCATGCTTCCCTTGCTAGTGGACAGATTGATATCTGTTTGATTCCAGAGGTATGTGAGAAGATATCAATTTGATGCTAAAATTCTACAATATTAAGCAAAAAAGTTAACTTTTACTAATAAAATGGTTCTTGGCCAGGTACCTTTTCATTTACATGGACCTCATGGTGTGCTGGAACACCTTAAGTACCTGATTGAGAAAAAGGGGTCTGCTGTAATTTGTGTAGCAGAGGGGGCTGGGCAAGTGAGAACCCTGTTCAAATTGCTTGTACTAGAATCGCGTCATTTCATTTCTTGTTGAGTGCATTATATTTTCCTTCCGTTTATAACTTGTTATTTGTCTTTCAAGTTTGTCCAGGAGTTCTGTCATTGCTTAAATTTAATTTCTAATGGTTTTAGGAGTCCCCATTTCACCATCCAAGACTGTTTCAATGTGGCTCAAACTGCTAGTTGGAGATGGGCCTCGTTTATAAGTTTTTCTGGTTATATAACATCTTTTTTTCCCCCAAAAAAGTGTTAGTCTTTATTCAAACTTTAGCAAAGCACAACTCAAAGCAACTCTCTCAGACTGATACAATCGGGCAAAGGACAACCGTTTAACCTGCTTAAAACAGAGGAAATAACTATGACGACAACCTTTTTTCAGTTAAATTCATCTTGTTTTCTTTTCCTAAATTGGTCATACATTTAGCATGTGACTAGATATAGACAGGTTATCTTATGGTGTTCTCATATAAATAGTCCACTTGAGTATTTTCCAAATTTATACGGGCAAAAAGTTTTTCCTTTTGGAATTTTACCAGATCATATATTAAAAAAAAAAAAAAAAACAGATCATGTGTTCATTTGCTGGTTTCTTATTTCTCTCAAAATATTGGATCTTAATTTAGATAGTCTTGGATTGCAGAATTTGGTTGAGCAAACCAACGCTAGGGATGCATCTGGAAATATTGTACTGGGAGATATTGGAGTGCATGTACAACAAGCGGTTAGTCTCCACATTCTTGTTTTAAGAAAATTGTTGTGTAGCATGATCTTGGATACCTTCCCCTGCGAGCTCAATTTACTTCATCTACCCTATAATGAAACATGAGTGGATGTCTTGGTATTAACAATCATCAGATTGTCAAATGAGGTGGGAGATTGAATGATGATTTCTAAGGGGCATTGTGAATATCTAGAATGATACAACCAATGAGCTTCAAACAAGAATTTCCTTTTGTGTATCAAAACTGCAAAAGAAGCGTGATGAAAGATTAGATAAGAAATGTTGGTTCTTTCCTGATGTTATTCTGCAGTACCAAGTGTTAACACCATTCAGTATTCTGTTTGTAATGCAAAGTTTACCACTTATTCATGTAACAAGGTCAAGCCTTTCAGATGAATTGCAGTGCTATTTCAAGGTTTTCATGTTACCAGAGATTGTGGATGGCAGAAATTTATTTTGAGTGATAAATAGTTTTATTAATGAAGCACCAAGAAGGTGCATATGTTCATATAGAGAAAGTTACAGGACTGTACAAAAAGGTTCAGAAACATGACATAAAATTGATAATGTTAACGTGATCCCCTTTATACTCTTGTCTATGCCAAAAATTTATGTCCCTTATTCATCTTTGAGAATTTTGAGAATGAAGGCTGAAAAATCTTATTAATAATCACAGTAGTACAACCATATATATACATGTCAGCTACCCAAAAAATAAATGTTGTTACTTATTCTGTTTTGATAATAAAAGGAAACTAAAAGATAACAATCCTACTATCTTAGGAAAAATCAAATCATGCCTAACTTTGAGAAGATATTCAACACTTCCCCTCAAGCTGGGTTGTTTATGTCATACAAACCAAGCTTGCAAGTTAACACTTCAAAGTTAGTTCTGGGTATGAGCGGGAACATAATTCAGCTGAATGATTGCAGTAGCTATCTTCTCTTAAATGTCAATCAATCTCGATATGCTTAGTGCGATCATGATGCACTAGATTCTTAGCTATGCTAATAGTAGCTTGATTGTCACACATCATTTGAATGGGTGAGTTGCAGTTAACTCCAAGTTCACTAAGTAACCTTCGTAACCAGATTCCCTCACAAATCCCTGGTGCCAAGGCTCAAAATTCTACTTCAGCACTACTTCTAGATACCACAGGCTACTTCTTGCTTTTCCATGTTACTAAATTTCCCCAGACAAATGAACAATAGCCTTAGGTAGACCTTCTATTAGTGATGTCTCCTGCCCAGTCCACATATGAGAAAATTTCAACTTCCCTGTTTTCAGACTTCTTGAAAAATAAACCCTTTCCTAGAGTCATCTTGAGATATCTTAAGATTCTGTTCACTGCCTCCATGTGTTCCTTCATAGGGTTATTCATAAATTGGCTGATGACACTGACTGAGAAACCAATATCTGGTTGAGTATGGGAGAGGTATGTAAGACGTCCCACAAGATGTTGATATCTCCCCCTATCTACAGGTACACTATCCATCTCAGATCCAATTTTTTGTAGGGATCCATTGGTCTATTTGCTGGTTTAGAACCAAGCATGCCTGTTTCCTTTAATAGGTCCAGAATGTATTTTCTTTGACAGGCGAATATCCCTTTCTTTGATCTTGCCGCTTCCATGCCTAAAAAGTATGTGAGATTGCCAAGATCTTTAATCTCAAACTCTTGGGTTAGAAAGTTCTTCAATCGTAATAACTCATCTTCATCGTCACCTGTGAGAATAATATCTACGTATACAATTAGAACAGCAACTTTCTTTGTAGATGAGGTCTTAACGAATAGTGTATGATCAGCCTAATATTAAGTATATCCAAACCTAATCACTGAGTTTGCAAACCTATCGAATCATGCACGAAGAGACTGTTTAAAGACCATACAAGGATTTTCTTGGTTTGCAAACCTTGCTACCTGTCAGTGATTTGTCTAGGCTAGGTGGAATTTCCATGTACACCTCTTCTTCAAGGTCTCCATTCAAGAAAGCATTTTTCACATCAAGCTGATGAAGTGGCCAATCTTGATTAGCTGCTAGTGAAGAACTCTGATGGTGTTGAGTTTGGCCACTGGAGCGAAAGTCTCCTGATAATCAATGCCATATGACTGGGTGAACCCTTTGGCAACGAGACAGGCTTTCAATCTCAATGCTTCCAGCTGTCACGGGGCCAAGGGCGCTACCTGAATACCACTCAAGTACCTTGGTACCGCTAGGCGTCAACAACTCGCTCTGCTGATCAGCCACAGAATTTCCACACAATCGAGGCTCACAAGCCTAGAATCGATCGAAACAACACAAGTAGAAGTTAGGACAAAAAGTATCTTGTATTATCTCACAAGAAGTTACAAAAACCCAACATTACAAACTCTGATCGAGTATATGCCTCACAGCACTGACTGCTTGCATTCCCCACTCGATCCTCGCAATAGGCTCAACACCCACACTCTCCTCACAGTGTTTCTCACGTGCTCTCTATTGCCTGAATGTGAATGACTCAAACGAGACTCCACGCCTATTTATACACAAAGCCCACCAAGCAAATATGCCAGGTAATCTAGACTTGTCGTAGCCTTGTATTTAATCGTAAAAATCCACTTGCAGCTAACTGGTTTCTTCTCACGTGGTAAATCTGTGATGGTCCATGTCCCATTCTTTTCAAGAGCTCGAACATGGCTTTTCTCCAACCAGGATGTCCGAGTGCCTCATTGATAGAATTAGGAACGTGTACACTGTCTAGAGAAGACACAAAGGCTCGATAAGATGATGAGAGGTCCTCATACGATATAAAGTTCCCAATCGGGTGACTAGTGCAACTTCTCACTCCCTTTCTCAGGGCAATTGGCAAGTCTGAATCATCAACCATAGGTAGGTTACTCTCATGTCTAGCATTACCCATACTCGTGGAGCTTTCTGTTGGACTTGGACTTGTTTTAGATTCTCGATTGAGTGGAAGTTGTCATGTGCTTTATCTCCTTGCTAGGGTTTTTTCGTCTAGAAAAGACACGGAGATCCTTGACTGCTAGTTGTGGGAACACGGACTTTGGTGAAGGAGATGGAGGGACGGACTGTGTCAGAGATTGGGACAAGGATTGTAAGGATTGAGATCGACTCTCATTTTCAACTGGGGCATCAAGAGGAAGTAGAGGATTCATGTATTCTTGAGTTTGCAGTTCTTTGGAGTGTTCGGGTGTAATTGTTCGTAATAGTTTCCAAAACTGATGTTCATTCTCATTCTCCCCCTGAATAGCAGGTTTTGGATAAAATGATTGGTGTTCAAAGAATGTAACATCCATGGTGGTGTAGACCATTTTTGTTAGTGGAGAATAACATTTATAACCCCTTTGATTTGGAGAATATTCCAAGAAGATACGTCTAATTGCTCTGGGGTCTAATTTGCTTCTTTGGTGTGGATAGATATGAACAAAGGAGGTACACCTAAACACCATTAGAGGCAGATCAGTAGAGATGACTTGTGTATGGGGAAAGGACTAAAGAAGGACTTCACAAGGACTCTGGAAATTGAGGACTCTAGATGGCATCCTATTTATGAGATATGTGGTAGTTAGGACACCTTCTCCCCAGTAGATTTTTGGGACATTAGAAGAGAACATGAGGCATCATGCAACCTCTAAAAGGTGTCGATTTTTTTGTTTGGCAACACCATTCTGTTGAGGGATGTTGACATAGGAGCTAACATGCATGATACCTTGACTTGAAAGGTATGGATCAAAGAAAAAGGATGTGAAGGTTTATCTGTGATGCGAGAATATGAATTGCGAGTGTGCTTGGCTAATTGACAAATCTTACAATGAAAAGAATTCTCATTTTTATTGATGAACAGATCTAGAAACATTCTTGAGAGATAGTTGAAGTTAGGATGACCAAGACGATGGTGAAGCAACATGATTTCACTATCTTTATTGACACTGGAGCTAGGAATCGATTGAACGAAATTTTGTTGAGTCTTAGACAGGACACAACTTGCTCTTGGATCTTCTTTTATTGAAGGAGCACCGCCTTTGAGTTGATAAAGCCCATAAACTACTTTAGCACTGCCAATCATCTTCCCCAATTCCAAATCCTGAAATTCACACAGGTTATGATAGAACTTAGCCACACATTTGAGCTCACAAGTTAATTTACTGATTGAGAGTAAATTGCAGTCAAGATCTGGAACATGAAGAACTGAGTTTAGATATAAATCATAGGTGAGCCTAAAGGAACCTGTTCTTGCAACTTTAGCGTAAGAACCATCAGCAATGCAAACAATGGAGTTGTCTAAGCAGGAATATAGTTACTAAATAGAGAGCTGTCTCTAGTCATGTGGTCTGATGTACCACTATCAATTATCCAAGGTTTGGATTGAGGTCGTGCAGCTGTAAGTGTAGTGGAGGAGTTTCTTTGAGCAACCATGCATGTTCCAGATGCATTTGTTGAGAGTGAGGTCTGTGAGAGTAACTTTTGGAGGACTTCAAGTTGCTCCCTGCTAAAAGTACTTTTCTAAGAGGTTGTATATTCATCAGTAACAACAACATGAGCCCGTCCTTCTTTTTCTGATGATCTGCGAAATGATGGTTTCCAGTCGACAGGTTTACCGTGCAACTTCCAATAGGTCTCTTTTAAGTGGCCCAGCCTTTTGCAATATGATCACACCATGGCCTTCCCTTCTTTTGATGCCGATCATAGTTTCCAATTGTGTTGGTGTATCGAACAGCAAGAGCAGACCCTTCAAGAGGAGAGACTATGGGCTCGGATGACCCTAACATGACTTTCTTTTGACTTTCTTCATGCCTCACTTCAAAGAAGGCTTCATGAAGACTTGGAAAAGGCTTTGTTCCCATGACATGACCTCTAACTTCATCCAGGTTTTTATTGAGACGTAGAAGAAACTTAAAAGATTCGTTTTTGCTCCACGATCTTCTTGTACGTCAAGGTATCATCTAAACACTTCCAAGAGTAGGATGCAGGATTCAAGTAGATCTAGTTGTTGCCAGTGACGTGTCAATGTGTTAAAGTATTGTGTAACAGAGAGTTCACCTTGTCGAAGATCATGCAGAATAGCTTCAATCTAGAACAGTTCTGATGTATTCTCAGAACTGGAATAAGTCTCCCAGACTGCATCCCAAATGTCTTTGGCTGTCCCATAGAGTAAAAAATTCTCTCCAATCTCAATGTTCATTGAATTGATCAGCCAAGACATCACCATGTGATTCTCAGCCTTCCATTTTTTGAAGTTCGGATCTGCTTTGTCTGGAACCACCACTTCACCCATAAGATAATCATCCTTCCCATTACCACAAGTTAACATCATCACAGATTGTGACCATTGAAGATAGTTATGGCCATTGAGTTTGTGACTGGTAATCAGGATTGACGAGGAATCAGTTCCTCCATTTGATTGGATTGTAAGAATGCCATCGGATTTTGAAATTGAATCATTCGAAAAAGATTGAAATGCCTGAGATGTCATGCTGTACTTGGGCCTATTGAATTTCGGCTGATGAGGGATAGATGAGATGAGGTAGGGAATTCAATTAAATCAATAATTGAGGACAGGTTATTGTTTAGATGGGCGGCTCCGATACCATGAGAATTTTGAGAAAGAAGGCTGAAAAATCTTAGTAATCACAATAGTACAGCCATATATATACATGTCGGCTACCCAAAAAATAAATGTTGTTACATATTCTGTTTTGATAATAAAAGGAAACTAAAAGAGAACAATCCTACTATCTTAGGAAAAATCAAATCATGCCTAACTTTGAGCAGATATTCAACAATCTTTCTTTAACCCTATCATTTTGACTCTATCCCTTCAACAGCCTGTCTATTTTTCTTTTCTTTTCTTTTTTTTTTTTGCAGGAGTCAATATCCCTTCTATTTCTCTCTTTTTAAATAGTCCAAAACATGGAAAGAGGTATCATCCTAACTAACATCTTCTTGCCTCTTGAATTTCAAATCTCGAACCGAGATCTTATCTCCCTATCTACCGTACCGCTGTCGCCTAATCTACTCCCATTATCGCAATAGCCGCAGCCTAAACTGCTGTGTCCACTGGCAATGAAGTACTGAGTCTTCATCGTCTCTTCCCCTTCTTCGCACGTGAAGCATCTGCTGATCGGAATCCTCCCTTACCTTCCCAATCTGTCGATAGTGAGGTTCTTGCCACATACCACCTCCCATGCGGAAAAGCGCTCTCTCATTGGGGTTTTATATTCTTAAACCTGTCCCCACGAAAAGTTTGCACAGCCTCCCATTGGTATTAGTCTCTTGTACAAAGATTTCATAGTAAAGCTCTCCCATGGACCTCCTTTCCACCTTAATCTATCGCACCTCTTGTTGGTCTAAATTTCTATAAGTTGCCTTTTGTATGGGTCACCAAGCACATGCATTTGCCTCTGCAACTTGAGCTTGAAGCATCGTTCCAGCCATCCATTAGGTGAAATGCTTATACTAATTAATACTTTTTGTTTTTCTGGCCAATCAACTTATATTTACATACCTTCACCTAGCATGCTTATGCTGTTAGGTAAGTTTGTTATAGTTGTTTACAATCAACTGGGAGTATCATTGTTGAGGATGAAAATAAACGGTATATACCATTACACTAGGTCAAGACAAATCATAATCAAGTGTATCAAGGTACTCTGTATAAATTGTGGAAAAAGTTAGGCTGTTGCATTTTTGTTATTTGCCCTTGTCATCTCTAGTTTCAAGGCATTCAGTTCTTATGCCAATTTTTAATCTCATGTAAGCAACAGCTTAGCCTTAGAATGCATAGATTTTGTATCTCATATTGATGACACCCCTCTCCACCTAATTTTCCAACTTTGTATCGTTCAATGTTCATTATTGATATTAAGAGTTTTCCTTTAATCTTTTTTTTTTTAATCTCTCAGAAACTGAATAAGACCATAGAACCTTAATCCCTTTGAATAATCATATGGTTCAATTCGTGCTTACGAATGTTAAAATTGCTATGCTTACATTTGCATCAGAATTGCAAATTACAATTGAGTCAAGAAATTCTATTAGATCTTTACTGGAATTAAACTGCTTCATACATTTTAAGTATGCATTCGATACTTTTACAGTGTTTCAAATTTTCATTTATCTTTGGTACTGCCAGTGCATAAATGGCCTTGCCGCATGCTAGTTAGATCGATCGAACAGACGGTGATATTTTATATGGTTTTCTCGTTATATCTGTCACTTTCTGAATTCCAAATATACTTATCTCAGGGTCTCAATTTAAACTTCATACCACTAAATTTCATTAGCCCATCAGTTTGAAGAATCTACTGAACTGTTTCTTCTGTTGTTTCATCATTTCAAGGAATTAGGGGAAAGGGGGTAGTAAAATGATGTTTGCTCCTTAGAAGATTTCCAATGTTGAATCCTTCTGACATGTGGCAATCACAATTGGGTTTCTAATTCTTCTAGCTGTCCATTAGACTTCCGATCTGAAAGCATGGCAGGGTAGTACCAAATGGTGGATTTGGAGATCTTAGTGGTTTATCTCTTGCAGATGAAGAAGTACTTCAAGGAGATTGGTGTTCCAGCTGATGTCAAGTACATTGACCCAACTTACATGATCCGAGCTTGCCGTGCAAATGCATCAGATGGAATTCTATGCACTGTTTTAGGCCAAAATGCTGTGAGTTTGTCTACCCACCTCTCCAATAAAAAGAATCATAATTCACACTATTGAGAAGCAATGTTTGTCTTTTTTTCTCCTTGATTCTAAACTGTTCAACAAAGTTCGGAAGTTTTCCATGTAGAATTATGATAACGAACTGACGTCCTTTTATTCACTGTTATACACACACTATTTCCTAAATGAACTACTACCGACCCTGAATATGATGAAATGTTTAGGTGATGGCAGTTTGCTCATTTTAACTCTCAGGTTGATAGGAAAATACTGTGCTTGGATATGATCAAAATGGTCTCTATTCATTTTTTGGTTGATTTTCAAGGTCATTGGTTAATTAGGTTAAAACGAGGCATGTCATTTTTATAGCTTTTTATATATCTATTTATGGGTTGTGTTTCCCACTGTCCCTCTCTTTCTATATCCTCTGGTTTCATAGTTCTCTTTTTTCGGTTTTGAACCATTCTAACATCTGTCATTAGGTCATCTGGTAAACTGCATTAATTTGCAGTTGATTTATGCACGATTCTTCCTGCAGTTTCTGCAAAGCTGTAAATTGAGAGTTCTCATTGAAAACCACTTGGTTGAATTGGCTGTATTAAGTGCTGTTAATTATTCTTCATCATGAACCCTTGTCCTCAGGGCATGCTGATGAAAAAAACCCTTGTGTTACTTTCAACGCTGTAGTTAAAAATAAAATTTTCCAGTTCGTACTAGTTTCACCAGTGTTGTTGATTTCCAAAATATCTCATCAACTTTAGCGTACATACTCAACTCTGCCTTCAAACCAATAACTCATACCCACAAGTTCTGATAATTGACTTTCCAGGGTTTTAACCATATTTGGTATTTATAAAATGCTTTATAGCCTTCATTTTAGTGTTTGGCGGCAATGACAATATGGATGATGAATGACAAGTCTAGTGGCATCTTCTTGTTGGCAGGTTCATGGGGCTTTTGCTGGTTTCAGTGGCATCACAGTTGGCATATGCAACACTCACTATGTCTACTTTCCAATTCCAGAGGTGATATCCTATCCAAGGGCAGTTGACCCTAACAGCAGAATGTGGCACCGTTGCCTTACTTCAACTGGGCAGCCTGATTTTGTCTAAGACCACCTTTGTCCAGAATCCCTTTATAATCTATCATTGAATGTTCAGCGAGAATAGAAGACTCAGAAAGGCTCCTCTCATAAAAAATAATCAGGGACCATTTCTCGTTGCATTTCCTTCAGTAACTTAAATTGGTGGTATTTCAGGATGTTACGGGGAATAAGACGTTTATGACCTGAGAGTTCCAGCTATTTTGGAGCTATACATGTACCATTTTCTTTAACGCCCCTGGCTGGGAAACGGAGTTGGCTGGGAAACGGAGTTAGCTGGCAATGGAAGGTAATTCATTATCTGAGATGATATGTATTCACATGAGCTTTATTCGAACATTTCCTCTTTGTTTCTCAAATAATAGCTCATGCAGAAGTCTCATTTGCTTGGAAAGTTTCCTATTCTTCCTCCCTTGGCTATTTTGCGTCTCCAATTCCGAGTACTCAACAGGGTGGCAGAGGGCTTGTGTTGATGTGATTGTGTTCATCGAATCCGGTTTAGCGGCTACAAATGGAAGGAAGTAGGGGTGAATGAGTCTGGGTACCCTATATTTTTCATGATACTTGGATCCTACTCTAATTAAGATTGGTTCTTAAAATTTGGAACCAGATCTTACCCTATTGGTTTTAAAAACCGGACCGTACCCGAAACTTGCATTATACCACTAGTTTCGAGTACCTGTTTGGAACTTATTCTTCCATTAACAAATGAAAATAAAAATTTAAAATCATTTAAAGAATAATTTTCTTGCTTGACAAACCTGAAAAATGTTAAAAATATCTAATTGAATGCAATAGAAGAGAGGTTTTGTGTCCGTGATGTTTCAAAAAACACTGAGGATTTGAAGATGGAAAAAAATGCATAGAAATATTAAGATAAAAGATTGTAATTTTGTGTTTTAAATACGGTAAAAATATAAATATATATTTGTCTATTCCGGGTATCACTTTTAATAGAATTGAAATTAGAATCTATTTAACTGGTTTCTCATTTTTCCACCTGAAATTTACTGTATTATCATGAGAATTTATCCAGAACATACCCAATATGGTAGGTTTTAACTAGTTCCGGATCTACTTAGTACCTCCGCGAGCCCCTAAATGGAAGTGCCGTTGGGTTGAAAAGCGGGGGAAAGGGTCTCTGGTGCAGAGCCTGTCACTTTTCTTTTCCACACCCATGAAGTATTTTCAGTTATTGGAAAGTAAGACCCTTCTCCCCCAGTCCTCAGTTTGGAGAGAGTGTTTTAGAAACTTTAAAGAAGTGCTGGAGCTCTTTTAAATATTTTAGAAACTTTTGGTAAAAATAAAAGGCTTGCAACTATAGAGCAAAGGATGGCTCGGAGCCAGGCACGTGCAGCATCCTGGACCCCCTTAGGAAAGGGGAAAAGAATTTATTTTTAGTACTTAACCTTTAAGACAATGCTCCTTTTTTGCCCTGCATCTTTTTTTAGCTGATTTTATGCCAAAACTTTTATAAATTCGTCATTTCAATCCTCTGTTACGTTTATATTAAGAAAAAAAAAAGGAGAATGTTGGTTTTGGTTCTAAACTTTTTGCAACAATATTCATATTTGACCTAAACCTATTTTTGGATTGATTTCTATCTTCAATTTTTCAAATATTATTCAGTTTTAGTCTTTTATATTATTTTTAATATTAAAAGGTGATTATTTTTTTAATATTAAAAATATTTTTAATTGCAAATTATAAAATAAATAGATCAAATCCAACCATTACAGTTCTTGTAAAGTCACTAGCAGTATTATAAACTATTAATAACCTTCTCGGGAACAGTTTGCCATCAAGTCCTCACTAATCCCTATTTTCTTACATTGAGAGTTTCTCTATTTTTTATAATTGTGAAAATAATTTTTAGTTAAAAATGTATTTTTAATTATTAAAAAAAGCAAGGTTACCTTTCTTACTGTAATTCCCTTAACCTCTTTTTCCTGCCTCCTCCATTCTACCTCCTGCGTTTATCGCTCTCGTCGCACCACCTCTGATGTCATCCCTCTCATCACAACTCCGACATCCTCCCTCTCATCACACCACCTCCAGCATCCTCCCTCTTAACCCAGCTTCGACCTCCTCCCTCTTCATCAATGTTGTCGTCGCTTCGCCCTGCTCGTGAGTTGTTTGTCACGATTGCCATCTAGGTCAACATCACAATCTCCCCCTCCCCTGCATCGATCCCTTCTCTCCCTCCGTTCTTTGTTGACCATGGGGTTGTACCCCTCAATACAGACATAGGTCCTAATATAGTTATGAATAGGTACCGACACATTTATAAATAAGTCATGATATCGTTATAAATAAGTCCAGGTACAGATTCCATTACAGTTTAAAATAGGCCCCAACATAATATGAATAGATCCTAATATAGTTATAAATAGATTTAGATATAATATAAATAAGTCTGAACAGTTCAAATTATCAAACACGTTGTAAACTTAAATAGATTCCGATTTGTTATAGATAGGTCCCAATCGCATTATAAATAGGATTTGATGAATAGTGAGGGGTAAATGAGTAATTTCATTTCGTGGGATAAAAATGTCCAATCATAGTTTAAAATTAATACGTCAGATTTAATTAACGGTAATTATGCCACATCAACTTTGAATTAATAGCGGGTAGCAGATTGGACTAACTAAGGGAGGGATTATATAAGACTTAATTTACCACTTTTAAATATATATGATTCAATCGCAATAAACGACAAACATATAAGATTCTCGTTGTCATTTTCTCCAAAACAAACACAAAAACCTAGAAAGATATAAGGAAAAAGGGAATAAAGGGGTTCAGGAAATTTCCTCGTGAAAATTACATATGGGACTTGTTAGAAGTACTAGCCACAGGCCGGTTTGGGCCCGAAACTAGCCCGGTCAAAACCAGACGGATACAGATCAAAATCGGAACGGTCCGGAACCTCCTCGAACCGTGAGACCTAAGGTTCAGGGCCGGTTCCGGTAGTCCTAGAAACTGGAACTAGCGGGAAAGTTTTTTTAAAAAAAATTTAAATTCAAATTCCCCCCTAGCCCCCTGCACCACCTGCCCCTTGCACCCCACCCCTACCTGTCCCACGCTCCCTACCCTTGCCCCCCGCCCCCCTAGTTGTATATATATTTTTTAATTTAGTGTCCCCCCTAATTGTATATATATTTTTTAATCTAGTGTAAATAATTATTATATGATATAAAATATAAATAATTTCGTTGTATAAATCACTATTTAAATCTTGAAATTTGTAGAGTTGACTATTAATAATTGTAAAAATTTTACACGTATCAAGAATTTAACTGTGATTTATATAATGAACTCGTTATTAAATTAAATTTTATTTAATTTTAATAGAAATGGAACCAGTCGGTTTAGAACCGGATAGAACCGTAGTTTTGAACCGGAACCGTCCAGTTTCGAACCGTCCAAGGGAAGGTTCAGGGCCGGTTCCATGGGGCAACGGAACCAAAACCGGAACCGTCCGGTTCAAGAACCGTGGCTAGGCCTACTTGTTGGTCTCAGGTCAGGCATGGTTCACTAGACAAATTCCTTTATCTTTAATCTTAGTGTTTAGATTGTTGGGAGAAATAACAAATAAAAAATTTGCAGTCTTAGATTGTTTATTCATTAAGTTCATTATTTTTTGAGTAAACACCTAGTTTGGTCCCTAATACTTAACTTTGCCAACACTTTAGTTCCTAATCTTTTTTTTCGCTAACACTTACACCCAAACATTCATCATTTAGCCAACAAAATGGCCTAGCTGTTATGTGACCATCAAAATATCTGACCTGGCATAGAAGGTGTCTGCACGAGACAAATTGGCCGAACTACACTATTCTGGGGGTTCCACTGCCCAAAAATACCTAATTCACCTGTTCATTCGAAAAAACTAGTACTCATCCTGATTTCCTCTCAAAATCTCAGTCAGAATAACAGAAGACTATCGAATCTCCACCGGTGCTCGAGTTGCAGGAACTATCGCTCCTCTACCAATTGCTTGAACTCGCGAATTGATCTTCATGCTTGCCTACATCACAACAATGCAATGAAGATCTCGAATTGCAACTCATGTTGAAAGTCAACAATTGGAAGAGGAAAGGCAGGGAGGTGAATTAGGTGTTTGGGTAGTGGAATCTCCGGAACGGTGTCATTTGGCCAATGTAAAACACTACATTTAGCAAGTGAGTGTGACTGCGAATTTTAAAACTATTTATTGGATGTTGTCTATGCTAGGTTGGAAGTCACGTCGGATATTTTGATGGTCATATAACAGCTAGACCATTTTGTTAGTTAAATAATGGATGTTTGGGTCTAAGTGATGGTAAAAAAAAGATTAGGAATTAAAGTGTAGGTAAGATTAGATATTAGGGACCATACTGTAGATTTACTCTTATTTCTATTTGTGCCCACTCTCCAGCTTGACACAAGTGCCTTGACCCACTTTTGGACGCCGTGAAGCCTTCCATCGCCGACCGGACTGAATTATTAAATTTTCGCGAATCTGACGGAGCAACGTGACAACAAATAGAAGTTCAAGAGCTAAGTTAATAACTCGGACCAAAAAGAACTGAGAGTAAGGGACCCAAATGTTAAGCATAGAAGTTGTTCTCAAAAACAAAAAACAAAAAAAAAAAAAAGAAATATTAGAAGACTTAGAGACTGTCATCTTATTACCCTAAATACGTAAAAGAGTCGCAATCGCAGCGATAATTTAACGGTTTAAAATTCGCCCGCATACAATTTAGTAAGACCGAAATTATATGTCTAAATCTTGCTTAAAACAATATTACTAGAGCAGGTTCTTGAACTAGTATTTTAATGGATAACTTTTTAGACTATTATATTAGGTCTTTGTTGATTTTACACTGACCCGTCACTATTAGTGCTTGTTGTTCAGTCTATCTAATATGATCACGACCCTGAATATTATGCAATAGGACTGAATCGCCACTACCGCTTCTCTCCTTTTCACTTGGAAGGAAAAAAAAGGTAAAAGAGCCGCAATCATATGCACTGAATCAAAATACACATTGATGTACCAACTACGACGACAAATCGACTAGATCTCTAAATCCACAAGTAGTAATGGCAGAGAAGCGAGTGACAGTTGAAGGGAAAACCAATCCCTTGAAAGACGAAAATAAAGCATAAACAAGGAATTGGTTTAGAAGAATCATTAATGTTTCTATCTTTTTCCCCTGAACCCAGAAGTCATACAACAATTAACAACGATAGATCAAACAGCACCAATTCTTTACACAGAACACCAATAGCCTCCCTCAAATCGATCTGCCCTCCCATTCCTTCTTTAATAGTATGTAATGAAATCATGAACCCTAAGAATAACACCTTCTGCATCAAACGCTAAAAGCCACCCTCTGAAATTAACTGATATATGTATTCACCGATGACTCGATGATTCTGACTTCTTACCCTTCTTTGACTTGTTCTTATCTTGCATCTTCTTCTTCTTCGCTTCGGCAGTGACCCACGTGTAGTCAGAGGGTATAACAAATGGGTCTTGAATGTTGTCAATCCGACTGCTGGAGCAACCAGAGGAAGAGGATGGGCGGCCATGGTATGGTGACTTGATCCACTGGAACCAAGATGCGCTCGAGGACTGTGGGACCACGGCTGGGCTCTCTTGGCCTGGGGGACTCGATGGTGGAGTTGAGAACTCATCCAATGGCTGCAGCTCTTCAAACTTCGTGAAAGTTACTAGCACCCTGATTGTGGGGACGACTGGAATTGCAACCTGGTTTGGCACAAAAGGAGGACGCAGAATAAATCTTAGTGATCTAGGAAAATAACAGCCCACGAAAGCCAGGAAAAGATCCTAAAATATGAGATTCCGTAAGCCTGTACAATGCTGCATTATCAACATAAGCAAAAAGCACAGAGAATAAGTAGGCTATGTGCCACACGGTCTTCAAATGTAGGCTAGCCAAAGCACTAAGCAAATAGCAAAGAGAACAAAGAGGAACGAACAAGATACTGAGACTCAGACCATTTCAAGGATAAGCATATCATCGAACCCAGATCATAAGATGTCAGAGCATATGGAGGAAAATAGCAGCTATCTTTCCTGATAGAATAATGAATGCTTACAGAGCATTAAGTAAAAATTGGACATTTGACCATTTCGACTGAGCATGTTCAATTCAGTGCAGTTGATGAATGATACAACTTGAAGAGTCACTGCATTGAACATTAAAGGGCCAAAAGGAATCTTCTCTTTTGGTGGAACCAGAAGCCTTTTTAACAACAAACAGCTAATGCCCTTAATATGTTACAAGGACTCAACCATGTTTTAATTTTGATGCGCATCTACTGTCACAATTCTCTGTTTCCAGATGATCTTGAACAAAAATTAGCTATAGAACATGCTAGATTTTGATAACAAATTGAAAAACTGAACAAGATAATATTAGTGTACATTTCTTATCTAGAAGCAATTCCTAGCAGCTGTAATTATCTGCGCCAAGAACATATGCAGAAACTGATACAGCCTGCAATAGGAGTTCCTCCAAAGCCATTCAGAGGCTCCCCTAAATTCACATTGAAACTTTGACCCTGTGTCCAGTGCTTTAGAAACCTCTCATTAATTGAGAGGAGATCCCCCCCCAGGAAATTCAGTTTCGTCTACAAGACATTTCAAAGTGCAAATATTACACAGAATTGTCCAAACTATTAAGGTTAATCGCCAGCTTTGTAGGAGCTTGTTCAATGTCTTTCCAACAAGCTATAAAATGGTACAGTTTTTCCACCATATCATTTCCATGCCAATGTCCTCCAGGTCAGCCAAAAATCAATAGCTGATGCAGTAAATCTTATTAATTGAGTTCAATCATTAATGAAGAAGAAAAGCAGAAAACATGAAACCAGAAACAATCCAATCCTGGCGTGTTCCTAAACTAGATCTTAGAAGAATATCATAGCAGAGTGAATCAAACCTGAATTGAGCCAAAAAATATGCTCGTGGTTCAATATTTTGTAGAGCAATTATTCATAATAATCAAATCTAAAATAATTTTGAGATGCACTCCAACATAAACAATATACATGGCACGGGAGTGCCGCAGAAACTTTCACAATACATAAGAGGTGGTATTGTGAACTAGAACTAGTCAAAGCCAGACACAACATAATCAACAGAAAAATTGTTGGTTTCTCTTGGTTTAACCAGAGCCACACAATCAAAAGCAGTTCTTATTTGAAAAATATGAACTTTAAAGTTTATAGCCTCTCTAATAAAACATATGATATTTTTGCTCTGAAAACCACTCTGGCAGCATGTTAATGCTTATTTGACATGTCCAAAGCTCGTAAGGCAATCAGTTGTGTGCATGCCAACTACTGAAGCACTTTGTTGTCCTAATTGAAAAATTACTGGAAAGAACAACATAATAACATGCAACATCTTATCAGTAGCTCCCACAATTTCATGTGCTTTTATTCTTTCTTACATTTTCTCCATATAGCCAATCGAGAGAGAGTCCATTCAAGTTAGGTAAAACATTAATTTATAGTAAGGTGATATCAATTGGTTAGATCATCCATTGGTTGCCACGAAAAATAATATAATACCACCAATAGATTGCCCATTTCATCTGAGCATCAAATATTTAATGCCAAAGGCCACCTACTAGTACCTTAAGTTTCATAACAACTAAAACCTTCTTCATTCTCCATATGAAAGCTCTATTAATTATTTAATTTTTATCTTTCTTTACCCTTTTCCTTAAGATCAGCAAACTTTCAGTTAAATACTGGCAGCCAAATAAAGAGTTGCTCCTCAATTGTTGAAATGGACAGTGTAAACTGCAGCATATGGAGCAGACAGTTTAATATTGACCACTGAGACAACCAGACTCCCAAAGTACTCAATCTAAAATATATCCTGCAGGAATATGGACGTGTAGTCTACCATTGGGAGATGGAAAAAGAAAAAGAAGCTCCCAATCTAAACAGTGCATGTAACATGTACTAAACCAAGCAGTGCACTTAAAAGAAACAGTACCTTGACCGGAAAGGTCCCCTTCGGAAGTTTTGTCGTGAGCAATTCTCTCAAACGACGAATGGCCTTGACCTTGTTTGCAAGAATGTCAAGCAAGGGCAGGAGCTCTTCGGTCTGAAGGGGGAAACTAGGAGAAAGCCAAAGGATAGGCCTCAAACCCTTCTTGTATTCATTCTCACGTGCACCCTCTTTTCGTCTATAGCCATTCTCAGAAATTGCAGAAGAAGATGATGGCTTGCTATCTTTTCGCCTCATAACAATCTCCACAGAATGCCTCCCGGGTTTGCTCTGATTTCTCGAGGGTGAATCTTCAAGCAAATTTCCCACCTTCTCATCAACACAAAGAGAATTCCTCGGAGGCACAATTTTCTTCTGAAGTTCCTTAGGTTCCCGTTTCCTCCACCCAGAAAACCATCCTTTCTTCTCCTGTTTCAAATCGACATTACCACAAGCATTCATATCCTCGATGGGAATATCTCGATGCTCATAACAACTATGCCGGTGCATGATCAGGCTGTCACCATTCTCTTCTGCTGACTCCAACTTAAGTGCAGCCTCAAGCTGCTTCCTCTCCTCCTCAGTTAGAATCTCATCAAGCTCCTCACCTTCTGTCTCGTTCTCATTGCATGATGAGAAGAACTCATCATCAGTCATGGCACCTGGGACCCTCCTTGATTTTATACTAACAACCACGTTGTGCATATCATACACCTTGGCCTTCCATGACCCCACCATCTCCATCTTCTCCTGGCGCCGCCATGTTAGCTGCGGCAATAATACTGCCTGAGTGACATCAATCCCTGGCCTGAAGATATTGGTCTGTGACATTGCAGCCACTTCTTGTCGAACCTCTTCCTCAGTCGCTGGAGACCCTGCACCGTCCAAGGCATTCATCACCTCTTTGTCCTTGTGTGAGACCATACACAATGAACCAGATGGTACCCGCCCATCCTCAGACCCATCCCCTAGGAAAAGAACACTCTGATCAGCCCGTTGGATCCTGAACCCATCAAAACCAGCCAAAGTCATATCAGCCCGTAGATTTGCTCCCCTCTTCCAAATCCTGTACGTGTCTGAGGGGGCAATCCTAGAGATGAATGGGATCACTGAACTCTCAAAATGGAATGTAATTTCCATGTAGAAGTCCCGCATCCTACGCATCGTACCAATTAACCGAGGCAATCTCCTGCACCACTTGGCCCATGCAAGAGGTTGGTAGTGACGAACTATGATCATCGCAATGTTTTCCTCACGACTACATATGGCCTCTTGAAGAGCACTCCAACCTTGCTCATTTTGTAAGCTCCAGTCCGCGCCAGCAACCATTAGCATCTCAGTGGCAGTTTCATCCCCAAGTTTCACAGCCAAGTGGAGAGGAGTGTCACGATTCGGGACATCCCTTCGATCAATTACAGCAGAGATGGAATCAGCTTTCTCCTCCTCGGCCAATGATGCAGACTCAGAGTGAATCTCAGATGGGTTACAAAGCCGAGGGAGAGCCCCAAGGATCTTTCTTAGTCCAGCATAATCCCTGGTTACAATCACCCTGTGGACAGGGCTGTGAGCGTATCTAGAAACATCAACCCCTGCCATTCTCCGGAAATGGAAGGGCTTTTCCTTCAAGTATCCGCAATTTCAGATTCTGCTACTGTTTCTTGATTCAAGCTACCACAAATTCAAGGAGACCCTGAACCACTATTTGGTAACTGGTGAAATGAGACGAGGAACAACAAGAAGACAATTTATGAAGGGAGCAGACACGAACTCGAAGAAAACCCCTTGAGGGGTATGAAAATCCGACAAAAGAGAGCAGAATAGCGGAGATCAGAAATCTTGAGCACAGAATCTTTGTTAACTGGGAGATGGGTACGAAGCACGGGAAAGATTCAAAAGGTCCAACAAAATCTCACCTTCTACCTCCTCCTATGTAAAGAGAGGAGCCCGGCTCTCTCTGTTTCTCTCTCTCTCTCTCTCTCTTTGTCACCCTCTAGAAAATAAGGGAAAGAGGAAGAGATCCTTGTGATCCAATCCCAGATCAGACAAACCCCAGAACATGCATCATGTGGGGGTGGTGAATTCACACAGAGGAAACTTTACACATATTGTTTATATTAACGGAAGAACCAAACTAAATGGGACAGAGAATCAGTCAAAAAAGAATTAGGGGCAACTTCAGGCAGGTGTGGAATCAAGAAAGGTATTCGAGCAACGAAACCCCACCAGCCAAGCCAAACCAGAAAAGGCAATTTCTTCTCCAGCTTATATTCGCAAAAGGGGACATCATACCATCAAAAGAAGAATCGAAGAAGGGACCTGGAGAGAGAGGACACGGACCAGGTCAAAGAAGTGAGATTTGAAAGAAAGAAAATGGGATACTTCGAGTAAGAGAGAGAAATTCCAATACATGCAGAGGAGGAGGAGAAGAGAAACGGGTATTATGATCAGCGCGCAGGAAGAGAGGAACCAGGGTTCTTCTCAAATTCCCCCTTTCTGGCTTTTAACCTTCTCATCAGTGAGGAATGGGTAAAACACGAAGATGAGGAGCAGTCACAGATTCCAAAATGGAAAGGCAGCATGTGAGCCAGAAAGCAGGAAGCCAGCGGTCCTTTTTCCGTTCAAAAAATTAATTGGCATGAAAATAAACTATATATTCATAAAACTGTGCATGAACCCATATTATGCACTAAATTATTAATTACAATATATTAATATCTTTATTTTATAATAATAATTTATTTAATTTTATAAATAAATATTAATATTTTAGAAATTTTTTTAATTTTTAAAACATGGGTTTTAAATAAAAATAAAATATATAATTGGCAAATAAATATGAAAAATTGGTTATTAACTTTATAGTAGTATGATTTTAGCAGTAATTTTATCACATTATCTTTTATTTTTTACGACATCACATTATCTTTTCCATTGGTCTTGTTTTATTAATTAAAAAATTTATTTGGTAAGGGCATTTTAAGAAATTCAAAAGTGAGATCACTTAATAGGTGCACGCTAAACCCCTGAAGTGGTATCCGAATATGAGCCTAACATGAGTGTACCCTGGAGCTATGGTTGCGCTCAACATGCTAAGCTAGCATGTTATCAACTAAGTGTCTAGGTGATGGATCATGATGCACCTGATTGTTCAAGCAAGTCGCTATGATGGTCAAGGATACTTGATCACGAGATAGGTTCTGCGATCATGACTGTGGTTCTAGTATAAGGTTGGTGATGATGCTCAGAGACTACTACACGAATATACGCTAAGGATGCTTTGGAGTGCCTGATCAACGTTCCTCGATAGTAGATGCGCTATCATTTCATATTCATTTGTGTTGACATAATTGTCACTATAAATATCACAGACAATGTTCATAAAACCTATTAGAGCTGATGGCTGCATCTTGGGTTGTAAGAATACGTGAAAATCTCAAATTCATTCAGAGGATAGCGTATGCTTGTACTAGCATAAGAACGGGTTATCATAAAGGCACCCATGTCTGATATCTTTTAGTACGAGAAATCTATCGGTAAGTTGAAAGGAAGGTTGCTCGCCTGCATCAAATAGGTCGAGTCGTAATAGAGTTGGTCTTCGCTAACTGAAGCCATGCGGAAAAACGAGAATTGTACGAAAATACCGTATTTTATAAAAATAATTCTTTAAAACCAGTCCCGAGTAAAGCATTTACGAGAATGCCGTCAAGAGATCGCATGTTAAACATGCGATCTCGGACTGTCAAAACCCAAAACGTGTCGTTTCATTTAAAGGCAAGAGAGATTGCAGGTTCAACCTGCGATCTCTCGTCCCTATAAACTGCCCGCGAAGCCGTGGCCGGCCATTTCCCTCTTACTCCCATTTTCTTCTCCTCTCTTCTCCTCTCTTCCCATTGCGATCTCTGCCCCGGGGTCCGTTTTTGTTGCGATCTCTCCCGATTCCGACATTCCATTGGGATCTCTACTGCATTTCCTACGGTATGTGAAGTTTTTTTTTAGTTTGCCCTAATTTTTCTTCAATTTTTAGGATTTTGAGAATTTTAGGGTTTGTTAAAATTGTGTTGATTAAGTGCAATTTTGAGTTAATGAATGAATTATTTGCTGAAAGTAGGTTATGGATTATGAATTATTAGCTATATTTATTGTTAATTTTGTGATTTTTTGTTAATTGTATAGATTAGGGTTAATTTTAGGGTTTGTTAAAATTTTGTTGATTAAGTGCAATTTTGAGTTAATGAATAATTTATTTACTGAAAGTAGGTTATGGTTTACGAATTATTAGCTATATTTATTATTAATTTTGTGATTTTTTGTTAATTGTATAGATTATGGTTTAATTTTAGGGTTTGTTAAAATTGTGTTGATTAAGTGCAATTTTCATTAATGAATAATTTATTTGTTGAAAATAGGTTATGGGTTATGAACTGTTATCTATAATTATTGTTAATTGTGTGATTTTTTATTGATTGTATATATTAGGGTTTAATTTTAGGATTTATTGATAATTTTGTAGTTATTTATTGATTGTATAAATTAGGGATTGATTTAGGGTTTGATGGAGTAAAGTGTTTGTGATATTGGTAAAATATTGTGAATTAGTTGTGAAATGGTGAAATATAATTAATTGTTTGAGAAGTAGTGAGATGAAGTGAAGTTGGTTATGAAATTTACAAAGTATTGTGAGTTGATTGTGAGATTGTGAAATAAAATGAAGTGATCCTGAAATTGGTGAAATTAGTGAATTTGTGGTGAAATGTAGTGAATCAAGTATGAGGTTATGAAACGAAGTGAAGTAATATGAAATTGGTGAAATAAACTGAATTGATTGTCAGTTTATGAAGTGAAGTGAAGTGATTATGAAATTGGTGAAATAAAATAAACTGAATTGGTTGTCAGTTTATTTGTAAACTTATTAAATGAAGTATTTGAGTAATATAGCACTTATGCTATACACTAATATTTGTAGTTTGATATTTTCAATAGATTGGAAATGGTGAATCATGTTAAACTTGTGGTATACGCCTATGAAAATATTTTATATGGTGAAGATGGACCATATTATGATAAGCCACCAGTGAAGAAAATCAAAGTGAGATGTGACACCAGATACGATGAATTATTGGACAGACTCTATAGAATTGTAGGAGTTGATTGTGCTATGTCTACAGTAGAGGTGTTTCACAGACATGCAACAGTTTTTCAGTCAACTTGTGTGCGTTATAGTTTGATTCCTATAATTGATGATGAAGATGTAGAGAGTCTTATGGATGCTGCTGAACTTGGTGGTGAATTGTAAATTCCAGAGTTGTTTGTTCAAGTATAAGGTACCACTAGCATGGGATTGGAGCAAAATGTTAGAAATACTACCTCAGTAATGCCTTCAACTTTAGAAGCATATCGATGTGAAAATGATGTCAACATGAGTGAAGGAAATAATATTGAGGATGATGATGATGATGATGAAAGAGAGATCGATGAAGCGTTACATGAATTGTCTATTGATATCGATGAAGTATTATTAGATGAAGAGATTGAGACTGGTGGCACATCTGCTCATTTTGAGTTCGATACATCAATTGATCCCTTGCTTCTACAGTGTGTAGAGGCTATGATGGTTGATAATGTATTGGATGAGAGCTCGATACCTGACCATAATGACACTTTCCTTGAGGATCCAATTCCTTTTTTTAACATAAGGGATGGTGGTGATGGATACATAATAATTGTAGAAGCAAATGGAGAATGTTTTGACTATCTGAACTTTGGTGACGAGATTAAAAAGGGAATGCGATTTAAAACAAAAGCTGATATGATTTATGCTATGAAGGTACATCACATCAAGAATCACTATAACTTTTATGTTGATGAATCTGATAAGAGGATATGGTCGGTATTCTACACTGAGAGGGACAAAGGATGTAAATGGCAACTTCGTGCATGTAAAAAACGTTAGGATTTTGCATTTGTTGTTACTATAACTGCAGGACCTCATACATGTGTAAATCCTGTCCTTAATCAAGACCATCCACAGCTTGATTGTAACTTCATGAGTCGGTATTTCTGAAATCAAGTTAGGGCATTGCCTGATGTGCAGGTTTCCGTATTGCGGCAAACTATAGCCGATACATTCGGCTACTTGGTAACCAGGAAAAGAGTATGGGATGGTAAGAGGAAAGCGATTGAGACGGTATATGGTGATTGGGACTCTTCTTATGCAGAATTGCCAAGTCTTCTGAATGCTTTGCAAGTTACTAATCCAGGATCCGAAGTGGCTTGGCATTGTACTCCAACAGATATTGATGGTCAAGTAATTTTTCCAAGAGTATTTTGGACATTTGGTCCATGTGTGAACGCTTTTCCATATTATAGGCTAGTTGTTAGTATAGATGGGACATTCTTGTATGGAAAATATTCACATAAATTATTGATTGCATGCACTATGGATGGTGCAAACCATATTCTCCATTTGGCTTTTGCATTAGTTGATGAAGAATCATACGGCTCGTGGTCTTGGTTTTTGATGCACTTAAAGCAATACGTTGTTGGTCGTCGTTCAGAGACTTTATGTCTTATATCTGATCGTCATGCTGGCATTGTTAGTGCAATAAGAGATCAAAGGGTTGGATGGCAGCCACCTTTTGCTCAATGGCGACTTTGCATTAGACATGCGGCTAGTAATTTTAACAAAGTCCACAATAACCAGGTATTGAAGAGACTTGTTACTACAGCCGCGATGCAATGTCAACCTAAAAAATTTGTGGAGTATATGGATGAAGTGAAGAAAAGGAAAGAATCGGCACCTGATTACTTACTGAACTTGGATGTGGAGAGATGGACACGAGCATATGATGGAGGCTATCGACATGGTTTTAGCAAATCTTAGTGAGAGTTACAATGCCGTTTTGAAGGATGCAAGGTCCTTACCAGTTGCAGCACTTGTTAAGAAGATATTTTATAATTGTGTTCACTATTTTCAATCTCGTCTTGAGGAGGTGGCTGTCGGTATTAGCAAGGGAGAAATGTTCAGTCCGTGGGTTGCTAAGAAATTGCAAAAATGGTGACAAACATTGAATGCTCATACTGTCATTTCATTTGATCGAATCACTGATGAGTTTGAGATTATGACGGGTGAGCGACGCACACGTAATGGTAGCAAGGGTGGCCATGTCCATACAATTAATGTCAGTAGTCGAGAGTGCACATGTAATAAATGACAGACTTACAAGATGCCATGTTCTCATGCCATGGCCGCCATGGCATCAATCATATGGATAGCTCCCAACTTGTCGGCCCCTGGTATTCATTGACGCATCAACAACTATGCTATCAAGTTAAGTTCCATCCAATTGGAGACAAGGTAAGATGGCCTCAGATAAATTTTCCGACGGTTCTTCCATATCGTAATCTCCTTCGAGGAATAGGTAGACCTAGGTCAAAAAGATATCATAATGAGATGGATATTAGGGAGCCTGCATTCACCATAACGTGTAGCTTTTGCAAACGTGATGGGCATAATTGAAAAAGCTGTCCCGAGCGCAGAAAGGTTCAAGGTTCATGGTTCATAATACAAAAGATGTTATATTTATAGTACATGTATTGTTATTTTACATTTCATTTTTATGACAACTAACAATATGTTATATATGTAATTTCAGATGGATCCAGGACCCATAGATAGATCAGTACTCCGATTGCAGGATAGACATCGATCTGAGGCAGTGATGGGGGGGGGGGGGGGGGGGGGGGGGGGACAGTGTAGCACTTGTTTGTTGTCGACGTGAGGTGACATTACGACGTGAGGAGGATGTCCTACATATTGATGATTGTCTGGATCCATACTTACAGCAATCTAGCTTCTATGGCGTCTCTCAGATCCCCTTCATTCAGCTAGATTGGCACGTCATCACGGCGTTAGTTGAGAGGTGGAGACCAGAGACGCACACGTTTCATATGCGACATGGAGAGGTTGCCATCACATTGCAGGACGTCGCGATTCAGCTGGGCTTACCTATCGATGGAGATGCTGTGACAGGCATCACTCACATGCCTTGGGCTGATAAGTGCGAGTGTCTGCTGGGTGTTAAGCCTGATCCTCGAAGTATCACAGGTGGACGTCTTCAGATGTCATGGTTGCAAAGGCATTTCCATCAGTTACCTATCGATGCTGACGAGTTCACTGTGATGAGATTTACTCGGGCTTATATATACTACAGTTGATGGGCGGCATGCTATTTGCGGACAAGACCTCCAGTTTCGTTCATCTTATGTTCCTATCGCTACTGGAAGATTTTGCCGTTGTTGGGAGATATAGCTGGGGAGCTGTATGCTTGGCCTGGTTATACAGACAGTTTTGTCTTGCTGCAGATAGTTTGGCTAATGAGATCGGAGGCGCATTGATTCTACTTCAAGTTTGGGCATGGGATCGATTTCCACATGTAGCGCCCACTCGCATTCAGATTACCTGGACAGGTAGTTGACCTCTGGCATGTCGATGGCATGCTTCATTTGATGTGACTCAGCTCTCTACGCATGTCCTTGGATAGTACAGAGATGCCTTTTACATACAGACAGCACGCCAGGTACTATCTTTTAATTGTATAATTTCTGTAACATACATCAATTAACTGACTAATGTAATGTCAATTTTGGTACAGATTGTATGGATGCCTTACACAGAGGAGATTCTCGAGTTACTACCGTCGTACTGTGTAGTTGGAAGTGATGTATGGCGAGCCCGAGTGCCTCTCATATGCTTCTTCATTGTTGAGTGGCACCATCCAGATCAGGTGATATGTCAATTTGGGGGGATTCAGAGTATCCCACCTGCTTGTGATACCTCTCCTGTACTTCATTAGATTGACCTCAGAGGGAGGACAGACGAGGGCTGGATTAGGAGGCATTGGCCTCTAATCCATTTGTGGATGCAGCGAAGAGATAGTATCGTCGAGCTTTACTATGACAATACATTATCGATGGGCACTACAGCAACTGGTACCATGGAGCCACCAGACGATATATCGGACGTACAGGAGCAATGATTAGCACTCTGGTATTGTTTACTTTTATATTATTATTACATTTCTTTTCCTATATTCAACTTCTTACGTAATAAATAAATATTATCTTTTTTAGGTTGATTCTCTCCGACGTATCCGGTTCAAGTGAGCCACATTACAGGATGCTTGGAGTATTGCTGACATTGGATTGCATGTTGCTGAAGATTATGAAGGTGTGTAGATGTTTCCTCCAGGACAACAACAGCAGCAAGATATACCTCAAGCAGCTTGAGGTAGAGGACATAGAGGTCGAGGTAGGGGACGACGCCAGGCTGCAGAGCCACCTCGCTCCCCTTCTCCCATTCCTGAGCTAGCACGCTCCCCTTCTCCTGCTCTGGAGCCGACATGCTCCCCTTCTCTGCATCAATAGGACTTGCCTGATATCATGCATTCCACACACTTGATGCGATGGGTTCATCACAGTGGACAATGCCGACTCCACCTGCTCCTCAGAAATATTGGGAGCCATCTCAACACTCACCGCATGAGCCATTACATTATCCAGACTACGAAAGGCAAGAACCAAGTCAGGCAGTAGGTCGGAGTAGGACAGAGCGACCACCAGCACAGGAGCCCACACAAGTTTTCCAGAGGAGGCGACTTAGGAGGAGGAGAAGTCCGTCGTAGATTTTTTTTAAGTATATTGTATTTAGAACGGTATATTGAAAACTTCTGACTACTGATGGATAATTTAATATTTCTCTTCTAATGAATATTAATATTTTTTAAAATTTAATTATTGTTAATTGGTTAGGATATTCGTCGATCGCACGAGGAAATTAGGGGGATTACTTCTCAACGGAGATCGCATGTTCAACATGCGATCTCAGTTGAACAGTGATGAGATCGCATGTTGAACATGCAATCTCAGTAAAAATGAGATCGCGTGTTCAACATGTGATCTCTTGACGGTATTCTCGTAAATACTTTACCCGGGACTGTTTTTAAAGAATTATTTTGATAAAATACGGTATTTCCGTACAATTCTCGCGGAAGTCGGTTTTGGAAAATATTAGGATTTATGATGAAATTCCAATTTTGGTAAAATAATATACATACTTGACTCAACAAAGGAGTAGTAGGAGCCATACAATGGATTCTAAGGAAGAAATATTGGAGTCACCACCTCAAGAGCCACTTGGGGGCTGCTATTCGATCGCAAAATTTTCCTATTACCTTAACTCTCATTTGTCCATTGGAAGATTCTGGAAGATGAAAATGAGTACTCTATCAACAAGTTATGTCAATAGCACTCCTACCAGGGTTGGCCTATGCTGGTCTCCCTATTCCGGTATTATATAAATCCCAATTTAATTTATTGTGAGTATTGTAGATCCTGATTCAGCATGCACACTGAGAAATAAATATGTAAAATCTTCACCCAAAAAAAAATGTAAAATCAATGTCGTACAAGGATATGCTCAATCAACGTCCATGTTATACAAAATACTTAATAAATCAAACAATTAATAGATAACTATCCTTATTTTCCCCCACAATCCTACATGACAGTAATTTTGGCTTCAACAAATTGTTGTTTTAGGTGAGAAATTTTTTTCCTTAATAAGTCAATCAATTAAAATAATTTATTCTTGGATTGAGAAAATTTTCTCCTTATTTCTTTGGGCAATGTTTCAGATGAAAGAAGGTGGACTCTTACCAAGTTAATTCTTACGACTCATGAACTACAAGGGGATCAAGATTATTGCGAGATCTCTGCACCGAGAATCTATGGTGGCGTGAGAGTGTGATCACAAATTATGATGTAAAATCCTCTAATTTTCTTTCAATTTTCCCTTGCGCTATAAGGTTGTGCCGCCTTCTATTCACTGCTTAGTGGACGGTTAGCAAGGTTAGTAAAAGGGCATTAGATGAACCGAAACCACGTAATATTGGTTGTTTGGTGGACAAATTCATTGTTTCGGTGCATTATTGACCGAATGGCAGGTTCCTCCTGGCGGTGAGTTATTCACCTCAATGACTCACTATAATTGCTGATTACCCGAACAGTGCATTGTTCACTCAACCGAAGCGGTAAGCCTTCATTAGAATGGTGATCATCCACCATTTCATGATTGTGGTCTATCTTGTCTTTAAAATTCTCTTAGCTCGTAAAATACGATCATTTGATCATCCCTTCACTTCAGCTGGCCTATTTCATGAAACTAGTTAAAATGCGGGTGTGTCTGCACATGCCTTATTCAAGTCTTGATAATTGTCACAAATACAGACTCTTTTATCTTTTTTTGGAATAGATACAATGTTAGTGATCCAGTCTCCCAGTAACTTAATCTACTTTTCAACTTCAATCTTGATTAGTCGGCCCAATTCAGGTTCATTTTGTATCAAATCCACTTAATTGGCTTAGCATCAGACAACAAAGGAATCCTAATTTTGACTACCTCTCTATTTACGCTCAACATGTGTTGATGTTGTAATTTTTATAATTTATTTGCCTATTATTTTCTTAGATCCTTGAGTTTTAGGTCACTGTTCATATATTTAGAAGTTAATTACATATAATTTTATTTGTGGGAGTTATATATCATGTCTTGAAAATTTAAATCTGAAAACCTCTTTAATGATTGTTTTTTTACATTACTCATGAATCCTAGAAGCCTATTGAAATCGTACAAGTACGAGAATTTATTTAAGGGTTGAGGTAAGGGTTTCCTAAGGATTCAAAGGGACAGTAACACTTGTAGCCATATTTGAAATTCTCGATGCCGAATTAAAAGATGCAATAACAATAGTCAGGCGTGCATACTTTTGCCATGAAAGATGGACTACCTCACATTCTTGGTCTTCTCCGGTGAACATGGTAGGGCAATAAACAATCTCCTCCACTTTTTCCTCCTTGAACCCCACTTTCTTAGTCTCGCATGGCCAAAATCATAACCGGATACATCAACACTAGTTTAGGGAGAAAATGACATTAGAAGTCATATATGTTTATTATTTTTGGCAGTTGAGTCATATAAGCAAAATATTAACAATTTTGTCTATTATATTTTCAGTCTAAATCATCATTGTTCTGTTAACAAAACTATTAACGGTGTGAAATTCACATTGGCAAAACAGTAACAATTTTGACTGAAAGTGTAATGACATTAATCTTATGGATTGAATTAGTCATTATAAACTTATAGGACTCAGCTGCTAAAAAAGATAACCATATAGGACTTTCGATAAAATTATTCCCTAGTTTAGGCAAGGATATCACTGTATATTAGGAAAGTGTATATTATTTATTGTACATAGTTTTCATAACCCTTATATTTATAACAATATTAATAAACAATTGAGCGCACATAAAGCAGTTTAGAATGTTCCCTCATTCTTTGTCTTATAAGTCTCTAATGCTCACTTTCTTTCTCCTAGATAGCACCTTTTTCCCTTTAGTACTTCTTCAAAGCTGCGAGCATCTCGAACTCGAGAAGGTTAGCCCATTGTGTGGAAATGGAACTTCAGTGAGAAGCTGTAATAAGACATATCTTCTCCCTCCTTCATAAACAATCCATTCATTTTGAGCAACCTTTCTTGTGCCCATTGTCACACAATCAAAGGCCCTCAAAACCCATACCTTGGCCCACCTATATCAATTTAGGTTTTGGGCATGCCAAACTGTCGAGACCCTTGTCCATTTGCTTCCATGCACTTTCGAGCTTGGAAACTTTCTCAAACACCTTAATTATTGTCGGGTTAACATAGGATATGGCATCATTCAAATCCTCCTCCATAATGATGATGAAAATTTAGAAGCATTAAAGGGCAAGATGTATCTCCATGTCAATTGATGATACATCTTTGGTTGGGTGGCTTGTGTGAGCTACTTCTACTTTTAGACCACCAGAATCTTGATGACTTGATGGACGGTGGAGGGAATAGCATCGAGGGCATGATATGATAGACATCCCAATAACAAGTTATAAGAGGTTGGTATATCTATCATAGTAAGCTCTGCTCCCCAAGTTGTAAGTCCAATCGCAACAAGAGTTACAAAAACTTTGACCACCTCCGGTTGAGATTTGTCATATTCTTACATGGGATATTTGTGGGTTGTAGATCTAACTTGGTTAGTCACACCCTCTCAAGACTAGATAATGGGAATACGTTGAGGGTCGAACCCCCATCTATCAAAACTTTAGAAATATCCTTTCCATTGCAAGAGGTGTCAATTAGAGAGTCTTAGTGTGATTATGGCCCTTTGGTGACAAGTCGGAGTCTTCAAAGGAGATGACGAGGTGTCTCAACCTAGTGATTACTCCCACAATTTTCACCAAGTTTCCAAACACAATTTTATTGAGGACTTCTACATTGATCAAATTGTTGATCCATGCCTATCAATGTTCAAATGACATTTCCAACAACTTCTACATGGGCTCATTTGCCTTCATCTTATGCAACTACTGCAGCAAGTCCACCAGTGACGGTGTCAAAAACTTCTTCCCTTTCCCTTTTTCCTTCTCATCTTGTTTAAAAGGTTCTGCATTCTGATTCACTTGCCCCTGAGCCTGGTTTGGGGAAAGCATACACACGACAACTCCTCGTGATGCCTCTCAGCTTAGTTCCTTCTTCATCATCTCATAGGTAGGACCAAAAACCGGTGGCTAATAGATCAACTTCACTCATGATATTCTCAACTTCACTCTCTATAGGCAATTCATCCAATATGTTAGGGTGTTAACACATGGACTATCTAATGTGGGAATTTTTGAATTGAGAAGCCAAAAGAAGCTTTAGCACACACAAAGCATAGCTTGAGACTTATTGAGTTTGGATGTGGAGTCGCTACTAATCATTCAATTATTAGTCCTAAGGTTGATTAGAAATATGTTATTTACGCAAAGAAGTATGATACTAACCATCTAGATAATTATTTACTGGTCTCAAACTAGAGTTTAGATTCAGAGGTCTTGTTACGATCAAGAGGCTTGCAAGCCAATTGACATGCCCTAAATCGGTAATCATCCCTAAATCTAAAGTTGTTTATTTGCTTGTGCATTTTAATTCATCCAATTTTCATCCTAATCGAAAATTTTATTCGATGGTCCAAAATGAGGCTTAATACTCTGAATTACATACCCTAACATGCCACTTCTCGTCCTATCTAACCTATGTGCACAAAGTAAAGGGTTCCACTATGTTTATTACATGCTTGCATCATCTCTCTCTCTTGCACTATTCTAATTACATTAGTGCTCTCAAATATATTGATTTTTCCAAAACCCCCCCTTAAGTCATGCAATAAATAATCAAGCTACTTGATAGATTGATATGCCAAAATCCCATATTAAAGGGGGGCAAATGCACAAAATGTTCAACGTGAGGGACCGGTGTCTCAAATGCCTACAATGGTGTGCTAGTGTGTAAAATCCCCAAAATAGAGAACCAATGTGCAAAAAGTCCAAAATGAAGGCTTATTTGAAAAGTGTCTAAAATGACAACCAGCACTCAGAATCCTTAAAATGAAGGGTTGATATGCAAAATTCCTAAAATGAGGAACTAAAATGCAAACTTCTTAAGATAGTGGTCTAATGTGCAATGTGTCCAGAGTGAGTGTTTAGTATGCAAAATGTCTAAAGTGAGGGTTTAATGTGCAAAATGTCTAAAGTGAGGGTTTAATGTGCAAAATGTCTAAAGTGAAGATCTAATATACAAAATGTTTAAATTTTAAGACTAAATTATAAATTTCAAAAGATAACAGACCAATTTGTATAGTTTCTAAACTTGCGCGCTCGAATGCAATACGTGAAAGTTGAAGGACTAAAATGCAAGATATATAAAATGAGGACTAATTTGGCAAATTCATAAGTTGAGTGATCAAAATGCCAAATTTACAAGATAAAGGACTAATTTGTAAAAAATACGCAAAATTCATTAAAGCCTGCTTTAAGACAGCCCATTATCGTGATGCAATCTCCACATATCCTTGACTTATCGACCACAAATTTGAAAGACAGTAAAACCTGACACATCAAGTAAGCATGACACAATTAATAGAGCAATTTAATAGCAACCAAGCAAATGAAATTCAAACACATGAGATGTGAATGGGAGTGATAATTGAGTAGGAGTATCATCGTAACACTTCGACCTGCTAACTTTCTCTCCCAAACTCCATTAAGCTAAAACCCATCCTAGACTAGATTAAATTCCACTAACATAACCTCTAGGCGAACCTAAATTGGTAAATCCTGACTACGCCTCTTTTAAGCTCGTTTATTCACTGGCTAGATTTTTCATGCATAATGAAACTTAATTCTTATGTGGCACCACTTTGTAAGGTCCACCCAACCTTCCCTAGGCTCTCGAAATTTGACACCATGCTGCTGCAGGTTTGACTAGGTCCCTTAGTATCGGCTCTTAAGCACTTTAATGTCTCGCTCGGTCCACTTCCCCCAAGGTCTCTCTTGACTCCTAGATATTAGCACATCGAACTATAGCTCCCCATGGCACCAAGTAGCTACATACGATCCAATGTAGCTAACTATAAATTGTTATCAACCTCGAACAACCAAATACAATAGTAAATAGTCCATTATAACTCTTCAATAGCCTAATACAACATGTAACAACATGTCATATTCCTCTAACTGCAATAAGAAACAATAGATAGTGATGGGTCAACACCTAAATTGCAATAAAATAATGACTAACAACAACTAGAGCAACTGGATGACTCGGTGCAAATGGATAACGAATAACCAAACATCAATTAATGGCTCACTTAGTAGAATTGTAATGGCATTAGCAAGAGAGTGACTCAATAACAAGAAAAACTTAAGTATGTTTTAAGTGTAATGAATATCCTAACAATCAAATACTGACGAATCAATCACATATCTCTAACTATTTGTGGGAGCCTCAATCACATAATAATATTTATGCATAAAAGCAAGTTGTGATGCATCAAAACAAATCGTTTTCACTCCAAAAACACAATATCAAACCTTAATCCAATACAACATAACCATCAAAAGAAGATGTTGTGGCATGAAAATCAAGCTTATAGAATAAATGGGTGATTCACAACAATCGTACACTAGATTCAGAAAATACTAATAGAAGGTTGTGATTATACTTTGTTCTTCAATGATTGGCCCACCAATAACTACTCTCATCCCGATGATAGGAAATTAAACCAACTTTCAGCACCAACCACAACAAACATCCATTAATTAAGTTAATAGCAGTAAATGGCCTCTGTTTTAATAAAAGAAAATTCTAAACAATAATAGTGTTGCTTTCATCTTCATGCCAAATAAATCAATTTAGCATTTAGCATCGAACAGAAGCATATTAATAGCATTCCTTTGGATCATGAAAACATAGAGAAAACTCAAATTTTAGTAGACGATAGGCCACCAATGACAACAAACTAATCCAACAACATATAACATTAGCTCAACTCCACGACATCGAAGAGGACCTTCATACGCAATAAAAACTAATTCAAGAACATGAGTTCAATCTAAGAGCAGCAATGGACAAATGAAAACAAATGAAGCTAACTAGGACCTCAAGCAATACACATAGTAATGAAAGGAGTTATGAATAGAACAAGCAAACAACTGACATAAAAAACAGATTAAGCCAATGAGGCGTAGTAACAAATTGGCAAGAAGGGAGCACAACAAGCACAACTTGAGATACAAATTGACAACAATAAATAAAATAAGCCCATAATCGCTTAGCCTTGGAGAGAGGAATGAAAGTCAGAGAGTCATACTTGACTTACCGGGGGCGTGAAAGGCATGCGGTGACTCAAAGGAACTTTGGGTTCAAAGTGATCGGAGCTTAGACAGTGCATGGTGGTTTTGGCATGGAGGTTTGAGTAGGGGATGCTGAGGCAAAGCACAACTTGAGCAGAGGAGTTCATAGCACAATGCGGTTTGATGGTCATGAAGAGATGCTCTCTTGTGACGCTCGAGCTTAGAAATAACTGTTTAGGGCTAAAGTGAGAATCGATGTGTTGTGATGTCTCGAGCATTCGTGGATGGACTTTGTTTAGTGATGAAGCTCAAGACAAAAGATGCGAGGGAGCGTATCTCGGTGAAAACAAAGGTTGCAGTGGCGAGAGGGAGATGGGCGAGATGATGGGGGTGGAAAGGTGGTTGCATGGGATTAATGGCGAGATGTGGGTTGTGGATGATTGAAGGAGGTTGGATGGTCTTCGAGTTCAAGTGCATCAAGGGCTCTGGTCGCAATCATTGAGTTGTTGAAAGAGATGAAATCAGCAAAGAGAAGGAAAAGAGTTCCTTTAGTATGCAATTACTTGGGGAGTTTGGGGTTTGAATACTGTTAGTTTTGAAAGGGCATTAGTCTTGAAACTAATGTGTAAAGCATGGTTTATGGGAAAGTATTTTATGAAAAATAAAAAGATGAACTGCGTTTCCAAGATATAGTTACCTGCCACGAACAGCATCTTGAAAGTATGGTTTACATTTTTTTAAAAAGGCAATCAAATGCTCAACATGTGAGTCACTTACAGCAATCACATGTTAAATATGTGGTTTGCTGATTGATAAAAACATAGCGGAAAATCGAACATGCATTTTGTTTTTGGCAAACGTATGTTCAAAATGCAATTTGCTACTACCATATTCAACCCACTAATCCAACATTGCTAGAGTAGCTAGTCATTGTTCGAGTATTGCTAGAGCAACTAGTCAACCTCTGTTTGAGCATTGCTAGAGCAACTAGTCGACCTCTGTTTGAGCATTGGTCAATCTCTCTTTGAGGCTTGATCAATCTATATTCAAGCACTTATTAAACTTTGTAGAAATTAATGAAAAGTTAAAAAAAATGTACCTTAAACATTTAGAAACTCAAAAATTGACACACTCTAAACATTTATTCAGTAGAAACATAATATAAATTGTCCAACAATTATCATAAGTTAGAAACAATAGAAAAATATCGCATATCCTATAAATTTACAAATGACAAAAGATAAGATGTCTCAATATCAACCACATCTCTAACTATGCCTCTGATAGTGAAATATGATGGGAAGCATAGACCTAAGAGAAGAAAATCTGCTTGAAAGTGCTGCATTTGCTATAGGTGTCACATCCCATGTCTGAAGTTCTACTTGCATGACTTATTTACCCATGGCTTAATGTGCTGGCTCACACTACTTCTAAGGTGCTAGTGGAGTCTATGCCGCATGAACCGATGGATCAAACACCTCAAGTTTTTGGAATGACATCTTTGTGGTGCTTTGTGCCAGAGAGACATGTGCTTTTGGTGGAGATGGGGAACGCGATGTCTATGGAGGAGATGGACAGTAGGGTGGAGTCGGCGCCGTCCTCTCCCTCGAGCAATTGGACTTGGGGGAATATCTTGGTATTCCTATTGATCTTTAGGGCATAATATAACACCTTCATGAACCCTAGGCAAATTTTTTTTCAATTAATGCCATGTGTTGCTTGGGACGTCGGTGGACCAAGAACAGCCGTAAGGATGGACCTATCTTGCTCACTGCCATCCTGGGTCAATGTTACACTACAACGTACAACTCTTGCAATGAATAACCACCTCCTCCTTCACCCATTCAAATAAGTATCTCTGCGTCATCATCTTCAATGATAGGAACCAACGTAAACCGCTGCAAATTAGTAGAATGTCTATGAAAGATCTCCACTTCTAACATGGTAGGATCAATTCTAATACTTGTGCATGCCATCGACAACAATTTCTCATAACTTATGCCCCTTGTTAGTTAAATTTTTTCAATGATGGCTTGTTGTAATATGCCCCTTATTTGAGCTTTGTATCGAAATGCCGTACATTTCAAAAATAATTGTTTAAAAAGCATTCCGGCCAAACCATTTACATGTATGCCGTGAAGAGATGGCGTGTTGAATCTGCGATTTCATTTATGATGAGATCGCATGTTGATCCCATGCGATCTCTTTTTGACAGATATCCTAACCAAGCTAACAAACATTTATTAACAATTATTAAATGTTGAAAAATAGTAATATTCATAAGAAGCGAAGTGTTAAATTATCCATAAGTAGTCAATTTGAAGTTTTCAATATATTGTTCTAGACAAAACATACTTAAAAAATAGTCTATGACGGACTTTTCCTCTAGAAATGTAGTTTGGGCTCCTGTGTCAGTTGTCGCTCTGTCCTACTTGGACCTATTGCCTAAATAGCTTCTTGCACTTCGTAGTCCAAATAATCCAATGGCTCGTACGGTGAGTGCGGCAATGGCTCCCAATATTTCTAAGGAGCAAGTGGAGTCGGTATTGTCGACTGTGATGAACCCATCATATCAGGTGTGTTGAATGACATGATATTTGCCAAGTCGTGCTGATGCAGAGAAGGGGAGTGAGGTGGCTGTGCAGCCTAGCTTTGTCCCCTACCTCGAGCTCTACGTTCTCTACCTCGAGCTACTGGAGGTATGTTTGGCTACTGTTGCTGTCCTGGAGGAAACATCTGGACACCTTCATGATCTCCAGCAACAAGCAATCCAATGTCTCCAATATTCTAAGCATCCTGTAATGTGGATGACTCGAACCAAATACGTCGGAGAGAATCAATATGGAAAAGATAATATTGGGTCATTACGTAAGAAGCTGAATATAAAAAAAGAAACGTAATATTAAGATAAAAGAAGTAGACCATACCAGAGTGCCAATCGTTGCTCCTGTACGTCTGATGTATCGTTTGGTGACTCCATGGTACCAGTTGTTATAGTCATGATCGACGCCCATCGGTAAGGTATCAACATAATGAAGCTCAAAGACACTGTCTCTTTGTTGCATCCACATACGGATTAGAGGCCAATGCCTTCTAATCTAGTTCTCGTTTGTCCTCCCTCAAAGGTCGATATGATGAAGTACGGGAGAGGTACCACAATCAGATGGGATACGCTGAATCCCCTTGAATTGATGTGTTGCCCGATCTGGATGGTGCCACTCAACAATGAAGAAGCATATGAGAGGCACTCGGGCTCGCCATACATCATCTGGCTAGGCAGTGGGGCAATAGTAAATTGAGAATCTCCACTGTGCAAGACATCCAGATGATCTGTACCAAAAATTAGATTATATTAGTTAGTAACTATAAAAATTTATGCAAGTTACAGGAATTACACAATTAAAAGACAGTACTTGGCATGTTGTTTGTCTATCAAAGCCATCTCTGCACTATCCAATGACGTGCGTAGAGAGCTGAGTCACGTTGAAGGAAGCATGCCATTGACACGCCAAAGGTCGGCCACCTGTCCAGGTAATTTGAAGGTGAGTGGGCGTAACACGTGGAAATCGAACCCACGTCCAAACTTGGAGTAAAATCAATGCGCCCTTGATCTCATTTGCCAAACTGTCTACAAAAAGACAAAGCTGTCTATATAACTAGGCCAAGCATGCAGCTCCATAGCTATATCTCTAGACAGCTTCAAAAATCTTCCAGCAGAGGTACAAACATAAGATGAATGAAACTGGCAACTGTAGTATATAGGCTTGAGCAAATCTCATCATAGCGAGTTCATCAGCATCGACAAGTAAATGATGGAAATGCCTCTGCAGCCATGACATCCAAAAATGTCCACCAGTGATACTACAAGGATTAGGCCTAGCACCTAGCAGGCACTCGCACTCGTCTAGCCAAGGTACGTGGGTGATGCCTGTCACAGCATCTCTGTCGATAGGTAAGCCTAGCTAGATCGCCACGTCCTGTAATGCCAGGGCAACATCTCCATGTGGCATATAGAATGTGTGCATCTCTGGTCTCCACCTCTCCACTAATGCTGTGATCATGTGCCAATCTAGTTGGATAAAAGGGATCCGAGAGATGCCATAGAAGCCAAATTACTGTAAGTATGGATCCAGATGATCATCAACAAGCAGAACATCCTCCTTGCATCGTAATGTCGCCTCATGTTGATGACAAACAAGCACTTAGTTGTCTTGCCCCACCCACACTGCCTCGAATCGATGTCTTTCCTGCAGTCAGAATAGTGATCTATCCATGGCTGGATCCATATGAAAGTACATACATAACATACTATTATATTACCAAAAAATGAAATAATAATGCATGTGTTGTAAATATAACATCTTTTGTATTATGAACCTTGAACCTTTCTTCACTCAGGACTGCTTCATCAATTATACCCATCACATTTGCAAAAGCTACACATGATGGTGCAGCCTCCCTAATATCCATTTCATTGTGATATCTTTTCGACCTAGGTCTACCTGTTCCTCGATGGAGATTATGATCTGGAAGAATCGTTGGAAAATCTATCTGAGGCCATTTGACCTTGTCTCAATTGGATGAAACTTAGCTTGATAGCATAGTTGTTGATGTGTCCATGAATACCATGGGCCCACAAGTTGGGAGCTATCCATATGAATTGATACCATGGCATCCATCGCATGAGAAGGTGGCATCTTATAATTCTGCCATTTATTACATGTGTACTCTCGACTATTGACGTTAACTGTATGGAGTGGTCTCCCTTGCTACCAGTACATGTGCATCGCTCACCTGTTATAATCTTAAACTCACCGTGATTCGATTCTCCTTCACTATTACTCGCGGCTGCCTCATCAAGACAAGATTTAAAATAGTGAACACAATTATAAAATATCTTTTTAGCAAGTGCTGCAATGGGTAACGACCTAGCATCTTTCAAAATAGCATCGTAACTCTCACTAAGGTTTGTTGTTATAAAACCATGTCGGTAGCCTCTATTGTATGCCCGTGTCCATCTGTCCACATCCAAGTTCATAAAATAATTAGGTGCCGATTCTTTCCTTTTATTCACTTCATCGTCCTCCACAACTTTCTTAGGTTGGCATTGCATCGCGGCTGTAGTAACAAGTCTCTTCAATGCCTGATTATTGTGGACCTTGTTAAAATTACTAGCCACATGTCTAATGCAAAGTCCCCATTGAGCAAAAAGTGGCTGCCATCCAACTCTCTGATGTCTGATTGCACTAACAATGCCAACATGGTGTATAAGACGTAAAGTCTCTAAATGATGACCAACAACGTATTGCATCAAGTGCATCAAAAACAAAGAACACGAGCCATACGATTCCTCATCAACTAATGCAAAAGCCAGAGGGAGAATATGGTTTGCACCATCCAAGCATGCAATTAGTAATTTATGTGAATATTTTCCATACAAGAATGTCCCATCTATACTAACAATAGGCCTACAATATGGAAAAGCATGAACAAGTGGACCAAATGTCCAAAATACTCTTTGAAAAATTACTTGACCACGAATCTCTGTTGAAGTACTATGCCAAGACACTTCGGATCCTGGGTTGGTAACTTGCAAGGCATTTAGAAGACTTGGCAATTCTGTATAAGAAGAGTCCCAATCACTATATACCTTCTCAATCACTCTCCTCTTACCATCCCAGACTCTCTTCCTTGTTACCAAGTACTCGAATGTATCGGCTATAGGTTGCCGCAGTATAGAAACCTTCACATCACATAATGCCCTAACTTGATTTAAGAAATAGCGACTCGTGAAGTTATAATCTAGCTGTGGATGATCTTGATTAAGAACAGGATTTACACATATATGAGGTCCTTCAGCTATTGTAACAACAAATGCAAAATATTGATGTTTTTAACATGCACAAAGTTGCCATCTACATTCTTTGTCCCTCTCAATGTAGAATATGACCATATCCTCTTATCAGAATCATCAATAAAAAAGTTATATGGTTCTTGATGTGATGTACCTTCACAACATAAATTAAATCAGCTTTCCTTTTAAATCTCATGCCCTTTTTAATCTCATCATCAAAGTTCAGATAATCAAAACATTCTCCATCTGCTTTTTCAATTATTATGTATCCATCACCACCATCCCTTCTGTAGAAAAAAAAAAGAAATTGGATCCTCAATGGAAGTGTGACAATGGTCGGTATCAGATTCTCAACCACCACATTATCGACCATCACAGCTTCTGCAGACTGTGGAGGCAAGGGATCAATTGATGTATCAAACTCAAAATGAGCAGATGTGCCACTAGTCTCAATCTCTTCATCTAACAATACTTCATCGATATTAATAGACAACTCATCTAACGCTTCATCGATGTCTCTTTCATCATCATCATCATCATCATCATTATTATCCTCAATATTATTTCCTTCACTTATGTTGACATCATTTTCACACCGATGTGCTTTCGAGGTGGAAGGCATTACCAGGGTAGCATTTCTAACACTTTGCTCCAAACTAATGTTAGTGCTACATTGTACTTGGACAAATAACTCTGGAATTTACAATTTACCTCCAAGTTCAGTAACATCCATAAGATTCTCTATATTTTCATCATCAGTTATAGGAATCAAACTATAATGCACACAAGTTGACTGCAAAACTATGGCATGTTTGTGAAACACCTTTACTCTACACATAGCACGATCAACTCTTACAATTCTATAGAGTCTGTCAAATAATTCATTGTATCTTGTATCACATCTCACTTTAAATTTCTTCACTGGTGGCTTATCATAATATGACCCATCTTCAGCACATAAAATATTTCCACGAGCATACACCACAAGTTTAACATGATTCACCATTTCCAATTTAGTGAAAATATCAAACTACAAATATTAGTGTATATCACAAGTGTTATATTGCTCAAATACTTCATTTAATAATTTCACAAATAACTCGCTGCATTTTGGCATGATTCACTGTTACTTAGATTAATAGAATGCCCGCAAGTATACGTATCGCAACAAGTAATATAGAGTGAGTAGAGTATCATTCCCATGAGGACTTTCTACTAATCACTAAAATTAGCACAACTAATTCTAAGCCAAGTAAATCAAATAAGTTGAGTAGAATGCAAGTAGTTAAAAAGACAGAAAGTAAATAGACAGAAATCAGTTTATAAAGAGCTCCTAAGATTCACAACTTCCCCAATTCGAGTCTTAAGTAAAAATCCTTCTTTTACACCATTAATTCTGTCATGTTATTAACCTAGGGTTCTAGGGTTTCCCCACGACCATCGTACGCACCTATCGATATCATATGAATGTACCTAAGCGGAAGATGCTAATCCACTTTATCTCTAGGTGACTAATGTTGAAAGGTAAATTAATCCAACCCTAATTGGCTATCTAGGGTGCTCACCATCTCTCGATGCGCTTGCACGAATAACGTCACCTCTCAGCATAAGTTAACCTAGATTATGCAATTTCTATGGTGACTTCAATTTCCCCTCTTGAGGATCCTCTCTATCTCAAGATCATTCCCATGGGTGGCCAATCCAGAAGAAAGTATGAAGTACGAAATTTGCATAAATAACACTAAGGAGGCGAACCTTGACAGAATCATATGTATGAAAGAAAGTCCTTACTTAAAATGTTGAAAAGGTTCCATTGATCCCCCTAGGAATTTAGGGGTTTAGTTCAACATAATAGAATGAAATACAAGAGTTGGAAGAGAAGACAACATTATGAAAATAAGAAGAAAAGGATAGAAGGAACTTTAGATGGTGAAGTCGAATCTCTCGATCTCGACTTTACGATTTGCCTGTGCAGTCCCTTCTTCATATTCCATGACTGTTGCCTTCCTTGCTTCTCTTCAACTTTTTTCTATTTGTATGTCTATTTCTCGTGTAGGGGGTATACCACTATATATAAAGCATTTACCATTCCTCTAATCTTGGTTTGATCAGTGTGGGATAGAGAGTTGTGGGTCCCAACAAACTTGCTCAGTAGACCGCAGTCTATGTCTTCTCGCTGAAATTTCTCTGTAGACCACGGTCTATGGACCGCAGTCTACTAAGCTCTACGCATGTTTTCTTTTTTTTTGCCATGACGTCCTCATCTCAGCTCCGATTTATGATCCGTTTGATGTGTTGGAATTCTAACTTGACAAGCTTTCCGATGATATCTCATATGCCATATTTCTCATGAGGGGAATATGAGAGAATTCCTTGTGAACTTGCTGCATTGATAGTAAAATCATCGAACAAGCTATTCTTCATCTTTCCGCATATCTCCTTTCCGTTCCCCACACATCAAACAATTCTTGACAATATCTTTTCTTCATTTTTAGTATTCTCAAACACATCACTTGGCTCTCGACATAACATGATATGCAATTAATCGCAAAATGCATGAAAGGTGGTCTACGATACGAATATCTAAGTTGGGAATGGGTGCACAACTTATACAAATCATTGTATCAACACACCCCCAAACATAAACTTTTGCTCGTCTTGGGCAAAAAATAAAGAATATGCAATCAAAAGCTTTAAACCAAGTCAGTCCCAAAACATTCTCAGGAATGCCTTCTTACTTGTCACACGATTTTCACTTCGAATGCTTTTACCTTAGGATGTTAAATTTTCATAATCATTCAGCCATTACCTGTGCGTGTTAGTGTAAAACACTCTTAACACAGTTCAAGCACCCAATCAATAGCTAAGTTGGTCAAGCAAACAATCAAAAGATTGCCCTTGACAACTCAGCTCGTTTCTTTTAACTTTATTCTTTATCTGGTGGTGCAAGACTCTGGGTGTCATGTTCAAGAGCTAGGCTTGTGTAGCAAGGAATCGAACAATGGCTCCCATTCCAGTTGGTCCAAGGCATTAGGTTTTGAGATACCCCTTCGAATCTATCCTCGAGTTTTGACTAATGGCTACTTCCACTACAAGCACATACCAGGCCGCATTGCGTATGCTTTTTGCATTAAATTCTGCTCAAGCTCGTACAACGGTGCTCAGAGCCTTGGCACATCTTTCCATTAAGCTCAATACTATGCACTTTATATGCATAGTTGTGAGCTTTTTCACATTTTCAAAATTCTGTTTCTTTCTCTGTTTGCCTTTATAGGATATCTAGGTTCATATTCTTGCCCATTCTCATGTGAGCCATACAACCAAGCAATTTCAAGGGTCATTTTAAGCTATTCCTATTGCAAGAGTTTTGTGAAAATAATGAGGTGTGGGCATCCTGACAACTTTCTAAAAACATGTCTTGACTTCGTTGCACTCTCAAATTCAATTATGTTCCAAATTTTGAACCATTAATAATCATCATTGAACAAGGACCAACCGGTTTTTCAAAAGATTTTCTGCATTTTTTTATACGTAAGAGCAAATCACACCATGCAACCTAGAATTACCTATTATGCAACTACTATCTAAATGCAACCTAATCCTAACAATAGATCAAAGTGCATGAGAAAACCAATAACTAAACAGAATGCCAGAAGGAAGGCATATGTTTGTACCCCCAAACCTAAACAAAACCTTGTCCTCAATGACAAACAAGAGTAGGAGAGGAAATGTGCCTTGTTAGTGTGGAGTTACATGAAGATCGAGGCCATTCTTTGGAGGAGCCATTCCCTTCCCCCTCTTGGGCATCTTCATCGCTTGTGGAAGGTGGGGATGGGTAGTGTTTCACTAGGATTCGGAGCTTGTCGGCGATATGTTTTTGGTTCCTTGCATGAGTACTACAAAACTTAGTAAGGAATCGAGTCCACTTCTTCTGCCTCTTCTCCATTCTCTGACTGCATCTCGCTTCTCTCATGATGACTTCTGTAAGTCACTCATGTCCTCCTCGGGATCTTGCATGGGTTGTGGATCTTCCCGTGGCTCTTGTCCTGGTGCCAGTGGTGTTAGTCTATCTTTTTTCATCATTTGTCATATGATTGAAGCTTTGATAGGATCTTTTGGCTTGAACATATCCACACTTGGGTCAATCGACACCCGAGCTCTTCGGCACAACTCCATAATGATTGAGGGGAACCAAAGGCTTTGCTCTCTATCCTTAAAGCACAAGGTAATGTTATTGAAAATGAGTTTTGCAGCATCAAATTTTCTATGTTTGAGGATACAGTAAAGTGCAAAAATACATTCTTTCCTCACTGATGTTAAACTAGTACATGGAAAGATCCGAGAACACACAAAGTCCTATAGTTCAATTCTTCCCTTTTTATCACAAGGGCTACATCGGTTCGAGTTTCCCAATTTGCTCCCAGTTTCCCTATGACTTGAAGAATTTCTTCTTCATTGAGAACTCTCGTCATTACTCCAAATGATTTACGTCTTTGCAAACCAATAACATTCCTAATGGCCTCAATGGGGAATGGAATGCTGGTTTTTCTTAAAAACACCCCACCCGGGTTTTTCTCATGTAAATTAGCATAGAACTCACGAATAATGTTCTTGAAAGCTGAGTTTGGTTGTTTACAAATTGTTTCCCATCCAAGAGCCACCATGTCCCTATTAAGTTCTACCATAAGCCTAGTATCATCCCACATAAAACCCCTTTCCGGGATAGCATTCTTGATCTTAAATTGGTGGTCAAACAATTCCTCACATTCTCTAGAAGCAAATCTATCCATGTCGTAACTATGTGATGAAGATGATGATGCATGTCCTCTAGTATTCCCAGGAGCCATGAATACGTAATGAAGATTCAACAAGAGAAGCAAGAAGAGAGTTTAGAATGATGTCACCATTGAATATCGAATTCCCGTCGATCTCTGGGCTTCCCTTGATCGAGATCGGCTTGTTGCTACTCTTGGAGTTCTCGAAGTTGAAGGATGTTGCTGCACTTTTTAGAGAGAGAGAGTGGGAGATTGAAGAGCTTATATCTCTTCAATGGAGCCATGGAGGCAAGAATGTGGAATGGGTGCTACAAACCTAGCAGAAGATGTCTTTAAATACCCAAAATCCCGAGCCTTGGAGACCAAAGTTTGGTTTTGGTTCAATGAACCGCGGTCCAAAAGCTCAGTTTACTGTCCGTCTACAATGGACCGCAGTTTGTTGAACCAGGTCGATGTTGCTCTCAGTGGACCGCAATCTATAGATTGCGGTTTACTAAGGTGTTTTGCTAGTTGTCTGTTTTCTGCATCTCGGTCCATGTTTCCTAAATGCAATAAAAACTAATCAAAAGAAAATAGTGCTCAGAACTAAAATGCATAAAATAACTAAAGAGGAAACGAAAACTTATTCCGATCTTGGGTTGCCTCCCAAGGAGCGCCACATTTAAAGTCCTTGGCCTGACTTCATGGTGCGTCAGTTGTTTGAATATGGGTCCTCTTGTGTAGAGGAGTCCCCACGGTAGAGCTTGATTCATTGTCCATTCACCTTGAACTTGTCATGTGTTCGTTCATTCATTAATTCTACTGCACTATAAGGAAACACCCGTACCACTCGGAAAGGTCCGGACCATCTTGACTTGAGTTTTCCTGGAAAGAGCTTCAACCAAGAGCTATATAAAAGGACCAATTGACTGGGTTTAAAGTCTCTTACCGTATTCTCTTGTCATGCCACTTCTTTACCCTCTCCATGTAAATTCCTGAATTCTCGTAGGATTGGTGTCGAAGCTCGTCGAGTTCTTGAAGTTGAATGAGCCTCCGTTCTCTAGTAGCTTGTAGATCAAAATGAGCTTCTTAAGAGCCCAATATGCTTTATGCTCTAGCTCCAGCGGCAAGTGACAGGCTTTTCCGAAAACAAGGTGGCACGAAGTGGTGCCAACCGGTGTCTTGAATGTCGTTTTGTAAGCCCAAAAAGCATCATCGAGTTTGTAAGCCCAATCCTTCCTTGAAGTGTTCATTATTTTTTTCAAAATCTTCTTAATATCTCTGTTTGACACTTCGGCTTGGCCATCAGTTGTAGATGATACGCAAGGGCCACGTGGTGTCTTGTTTCATACTTGGACAGGAGAGTTTTGAATTGTTTGTTGTAGAAGTGAGAACCTTCCTCACTTATTATGGCTTTTGGAGTCCCGAACCTTGTGAAAATTTGTTTCTTCAAAAATCTCAAGACTACATTAGCATTGTTGGTGGGGAAGCAACCGCTTCTACCCACTTAGAAACATAATCAACTACTAACAAGATATATCGATTACTAAAAGATGAAGGAAAGGGACCCATGAAATTGATTGCCCACACATAAAACAATTCTCTCTCATGTATGTTATTCAAGGGCATCTCATGCCTTTTTGAGTTATTGTCGGTCCTTTGGCATTGATCACAACTAGCTGCAAAAGCATGAGCATCCTTGAATAATGTGGGCCAATAAAATCTCGACTCATTACCATCTTTTGTCCACCGTAGTGTCCACCATAAAGAGAGTCATGACATTCTTTCAAAATTTCTCTTTGCTCTTCCTCAGGGACGCATCATCTCAACATGTGGTCCGCACATATCCTAAATAGGAAAGGCTCATCCGAAACATTCCTTCAGGCCTCATGTAGAAATTTCTTTCTTTGTTGTGCATTAAACTCAAGAGGAATGTGGTTAGAGACTAAATAATTCATAAAATCAGCATACCAAGGAGCATGAGATATGTATAACACAAATTCATCAGGAAAAGATCTGTTAATTACCCCCTTTTCTTGGCTTGCTTCATTGTCAAGTCGAGAAAGATGATCTGCTACTTGATTCTAGGAACCCTTCTTGCCTCGAATTTCTAAGTCAAATTCTTGGAGGAGTAGCACCCATCGGATGAGCCTCTGCTTGGCATCCTTCTTTGCAATCAAATATTTGATTGTCGCATGATCTGTAAAAACCACAACTTTAGTTCCAATTAGATATGGCCTAAATTTATCAAAAGCGGAAACTACCGCCAACAGTTCTTTCTTCGTTGTAGTGTAGTTCTCTTGGACATCATCTAAGGTATACTTGCATAATAAATGGGTTGGAAGATCCTATCTTTCCATTGTCCAAGAGCAGCCCCTATTGCACAGTCACTAACATCACACATTAGTTCAAATGAAAAAGACCAATCGAGGGAAATGATAATAGGTGCAGTGACTAATCTAGTCTTTAATTCATTGAAAGCATGCAAACATGTTTCATCAAAGTTAAATGGAACATCCTTCTCAAGTAGATTACAAAGTGACTTAGCTATTTTTGAAAAATCTTTGATGAACCTTCTATAAAATCTAGCATATCCCAAAAAACTTCTTTCTCCCTTGATGGAAGTTGGAGTAGGCAGTTTCTCAATAATCTCAACTTTGGCATGATCCACCTCCATTTCAAGCTTTGAAATCTTGTGACCTAGCACAATTCCTTCCTTGACCATAAAATAACATTCTCCCAATTAAGAACAAGGTTAGTGTCTTCACAATACTTCAAAATAAGGTCAAGGTTTTCTAAACATTGATCAAATGTTTCATCAAATACCGAAAAATCATCCATGAAGACCTCTATGCGTTGTTCAATCAAATCATAAAATATGGTCATCATGCAATGTTGAAAAGTAGCCGGTGCATTGCATAATCCAAATGCCATAGGTCTAAATGCAAAAGTTCCATATGGGCAGGTGAAAGCCATCTTTTCTTGATCACAAGGTGTTCTAGCAATCTGATTATAACCAAAATACCCATCAAGAAAACAGAAGAATTCCTTATCGGCTAGGCGATCAAGCATTCGATCAATGAAAGGAAGAGGAAAGTGATCCTTACGAGTCACCTTGTTAAGCTTCCTATAGTCCATACATACTCGCCATCCGGTCATCGTTCTTGTGGGAATGAGCTCATTTCGTTCGTTTGTTACCACTGTCATACCACCTTTCTTTGGCACACAGTGGATCGGACTTACCCACTTGCTGTCTGAAACAGGGAAGATTATTCTCGTATTGAGCCACTTGATGATCTCCTTTTTCACCACCTCTTTCATCACAAGATTCAACATTCTTTGTCCTTCAATTGACTCCTTGTAATTTTCTTCCAAGATGATCTTGTGCATGCATATGGATGGACTTATACCGCGAAAGTCGGCGATAGTCCACCCTATAGCCCTTTTATGCTCACGAATAATGCAAAGGAGTTTCTCTTCTTGCACATTAATTAAATAAGAAGAACTAATGACCGAAAGAGTAGAATGACCAAGAAAAACATACTTGGGGTGGCAGGAAGAGGTTTCAATTCTAGTTCTGGTGGCTTCTCGATAGAGGGTTTGAGAGTTGACGAAGACAGCTCCAAGTGCTCAAAGTGGTTGAGTTCCTTGGGAATTGAGAGTGATGACTCAAGTGTTTGAATTGATTCTTCATGACTTGTACCATTCTGCATGACTGATCTTCCTTGCAGAGCTGCTTCCAGCACATCTTTGGGTTGACTCTCCTTGAAAACTTCACTTGTCACCTCCTTTATGATATCAATAGAAAAACACTCATTAGATTCATTCGTGAATTTCATGGATCTATTAAAATTAAATGTAACCTCTTGATCATTCACTCTCATAGTGAGTTCTCCTTTTGGCACATCCATCAATGCCCGACTGGTTGCTAAGAATGGTCTTCTAAGAATGATAGGTATATTGCGATCCTCATCATAATCAAGCACCACAAAGTTAACTGAAAATATGAATTTATCGACTTTAACAAGAACATCTTCAATAATCCCAAGAGGATAAGCAAGTGAAAAATCAGCTAATGGAAGAGTTACCAATGTTGGTTTCACTTCTCTCAAGCCTAATTTCATAAAAACATAGTATGGAATCAAGTTTATAATAGCATCAAGATCACATAATACCTTACCCTCAAAATCCTTTCCAATCGTGCAAGGGATAGTGAAACTATCTGGATCCTTCAACTTTTGAGGTAACTTACGTTGTAAGATCGCACTACACCCAACTGTTTCATAGTCATCGATCTTACGCTTTCTTGAGGTAATTTCTTTCATGAATTTCACGTAAGTCGACATCTGCTCCAGAGCTTCAACAAAAGGAATATTAATATGTAATTTCTTAAAAAATTCTAAGAACTTACGAAATTGATGTTCAATTTTCTCCTTTTGTCCTCTTTGTGGGAAAGGAAGAGGTGAATAGATCCAAATTGGCTTCGATGTGTTGCCCTTAGCTCCACTGGTCTGAGGAGGTCAATGTTACTGTCTTGAAGTGCTTCAACTAGGGGGTCATTGCTGACTCCTTCTTGGACCATGGTTGTGGGACCGCGGTCTATTGAGGGTATCCTCTTTTTCAGCATTTTGGACTATGGTCATGGATTGCTGTCTAACCTCATCTCTTTTGTTCACTATCTCCTTCCCGCTCCTTAGGGTGATGGCTTTGACTTGTTCATTCCCATGATCCTGAGGATTGATCTCCATGTCGCTCAAGAGTACTCCATTAGGTAGGAAGTTGATCGCTTGAGCCACTTGCCCAATTTGAGTCTCCACATTATGCATCTGTGATTGCAAGACAATAGTTTGATTAGAATTTGATTGCACAGTGTTCGCTATCAGCCCGCAAGAGAACGTATTGCAAGTAGTAAACCAGCGAGCAAGTATCGTTCCCACAAGTATCAAATATCAAGCACAAATTTAGAACACAAAGTACTAAGCCAAACCACACAATAGTTGCAAGGACGCAGAAATTACAAGAAAAGAAGTAAAAGCAGACAATCTAAAGAAAATAGAGATAGTTTTATATGATCTCAACAAGGAAATGATTCTAGGGGTTCAGTTTCACTTAGGTCTATTTCAATCCTGTTGGACTCAATTAACCAGATCAAGTCAAGCGTCCTCTTCTCCTATCTACGAGTTCTAAAGTCACCTAATTTGACTCTTGTCGTAACTAGGATGTATCCCTAGGATGATCCTAACCCACTCTATCTCTAGGTAGTTAGAATTAAGGGACCAAGGGTCGTGTTTGTAACCGTGTCAAGATGCCTAGGGTGATGGCTACCTCTCGGGCCTTCTCACACGTCTGTTCTAAATCTTAGAATGACTAATCTATCTTTCGGTATGATTATTCCTAGGCTATATTTACTTAGGCTAGGGGATTCTCACTCTCGTGTTTCCTCACTGTCCCTTAGATCGATTTATCGAGTTGAACAGACATCAATAAATGCATGAAGTACAGTAAACATAAGGGAAATAAAATGCCTTCATAGAACCGGGAAATAGAAGTTCAACACATGAATGAAAATAAACACTAAGATCCACTTACTACCTAGAGAATAAGAAACTAGCCGGACATGGTTATGTCACAATACATGCTCATCGGAATTGAAAGTTACGAAACCAAAATGAAGAGAAAGGAGCTAAAGGTAGAAGAGGTCTCAAACACTAATGATGAGCTTGATTCCTTAGCTCTTCTACCCATGACCCGTGTTCTAATGCCCCGGGCTTCGTAACCTTTATCCGCCAAGAACCTTGCCCGGGTTTGCCTTATTGGGAAAAGCTACCTCTATATTTTCCTCCTATCTTTTTGTGGGTGTTCCCCTTTATTTATAAGGTATTTCTACCTCCTCCAAACTTGGTATGGTCAGTGTAGGATAGAAAATCTCGGGTCCCACCATTTCGGCATAGCTCACCGTGGTGCAGCATTGTTCAGACCACGACGCATTGATATGAAATTCAGCCCTTGATGCTCTCTGTAAACCGCGGTGTAGTATTGCTCAGACCCCCGTGCACTAGTCTGTTCTGCACAGTTTACTTCGTTTGGCCATAACTTCCTCATTTTAGCTCCAAATCATGCACGGTTTAATGCGTTGGATTCCTGACTCGACAATTTCCATTGATATCTTATTTGGCATGTTTTATGTTGGGGAAGTTCTGCAAACACCTAGAAAAACTTAAGAGGATGCATATTAACCTCTTAAGGAGCACAGATAATCACATTTTAGCAAAAACAACTAAAATAACAAGTGGAATGCATGTTCTTAACTCATGTTTAAGGTCTGAAAATTTACTTCAAATATAATTTCCATGGTATTATCACACCCCCAAACCTAAACTTTTGCTTGTCCTCAAGCAAAGTTTTAAGCACAACAATTCGAAAATTTAACATGCATCTTCACTTCTTCAATTGGTAGCAATGCTCATAATTTGTCTTCGATACTTTCAAGCCTTTCCCTTAAAGTTCTCATAGATGGTCGTGTTTCTTACTTAGCCTTGAGTTTCATTGGTTTGAACCTCATGATTTCCTTTCAACCCATGCAGTGTCGTGCAATCCCTTACACTTAACCCTAAGTCTTGACCTCACCATTGTGCATCATAAGGAAATACTCATGCAAACGTGTGTCTAGCTGTTGATTCAACGCATGATCTCACACTTTTGCTCTTACTTTCTTTTTTTTTTTTTTCATATTTATACTTAGCAAATAACCCGTACTCAAGTGGTGCACAACTTTCAAGGTCTCGACCTCCGCTAGCTTTGTAATTTACTTACACACTTTTGACGAGCCAATCGGATGAATAGATAGTCCCCTACAAGTACATGCCGAGCCGTATTGCCAACACACTCTGTGCATCAATTTGGGCTCAAACTCGAACGGAGGTTCTCAAAGCCTTGGCACATCTTTCCTTATATACCCACTTTTAGCCTAACACAATTTTGCAAAAGTGTTTCCAAAGATGACACTTACTGCCATTGACTTGAGATCTAGATGTAAGGTTCTTGTACAATTAATTGGGGCTGAAAATCACCACAAGATTCATCACAATTTCTCTTAGAATCAAGCAATCACACTAGCCATTAATTATCATCACAGATTGTTGCGAGTGATTGTGGATAATGCACGCAAGTATACATATCGCGGACAAGTAATATAGAGTGAGTAGAGTATCGTTCCCACGAGGACTCTTATGCTAAGCACTAAAATTGGCACAACTAGTTCCAAGCCAAGTCAATCGAATGAGTTGAGAAGCATGCAAGTAATTAAAAAACAGATAGTAAACAGACAGACAATAAACAGATGGAAATAGTTTATGAAAAGCTCCTAAGGTTCACAACTTCAACAATTCTAGTCTTAAGCAAGAATCCTCTTCCACACGATGAATTCTGTCATGTTACTAACCTAGGGTTCTAGGGTTTCCCTACTTCCATCATACACACATTTCGATGTCATATGAATGTACCTAAGCAGAAGACACTAATCCACTCTATTCCTAGGCGATTAATGTTGAAAGGCCAAACTAAACCAACTCTAATTGGCTATCTAAGGTGCTCACCATCTTTCAATGCCCTCACACAAATAACCTCACCTTTCGGCATAAGCTAACCTAGATTATGCAATCTCTAGCATGACCTCGATTTCCTCTTCCAAGGCTCCTCGCTATCTCAAGTTCGATCTCATGGTTGATCAGGCCAAAAGAAAGCATGAAGTATGAAATTGCATAAATAACACCAAGGAGGCGTACCTAGATAGAATCATACATGTAAAAGAAAAGAGCTTTACTTGAGACATAGAAATGGGTCCATTGATCCCCCTAGGAATCTAGGGGTTTAGTTCAACATACTAGAAGGAAATACAAGAGTTTGAAGAGAAGATAACATTGAGAAACAAGAAGAAAAGGGATAGAAGAAACTCTAGATGATGAAGTCGAATCTCCCGATCCCGACTTTCCAATGTGTTGTTGTGATCCCTTCTTCGTGTTCCTTGAGTGTTGCCTCTTGTCTCCCTTTCAAATATTGTCTATATGTCTCTTCTTCTTGATGGAGGGGTGCACCACTATATATAGAGGAGGTATACTTCCTCTATTCTTGGTCTGGTCAGTGTGGGATAGGATGTAGTGGTCCCCAGAATTTAGCCTCAGTAGACTGCGGTCTAAGCCTGTTTTGCGAAATTGCCTTAGCAGACCGCGGTCTATTCTCTGTTCTGCGCACAGTTTTCTTTCTTCGACCATAACTTCCTCGTTTCAGTTCCAATTTGAGATCCGTTTGATGCGTTGGAATCATGATTCGGCAAGCTTTCCAGTGATATATTATTTCCCTATTTCTCATACAGGGAGTATGAGAAATTCTCTACAAAAGTTGCTGCATCGGACAAGCCATGTCTTCATCATTCCCTGCACATCAACCAAATCCTAGTAGTATCAAATCCATATGTGGAGCTCTGAAAATGATCATTTATAGCAATTCAATCCCAATATAGAAAAGATATACAATTGCCTTCTAAATGGATGGGAAATGGCCGAAAATATACAATGCTAGGTTAGGAATGGATGCACAAATCATACAAATCATAATATCAACACACCCCCAAACCTAGACTTTTGCTCGTCCCGAGCAAAAAATTAAGAACATGTAATCAAAAGATTTAAACCAAGTTGGTCCCAAAACATTCTCAGGAATGGCTTCTGATTCGTCGCACAGCCTTTACTTCGAATGCTTCTACGTTAGGATATCAAATCTTCAAAATCATTCAGCCCTCACTGGTGCGGTGCTAGTGCAAAACACTCTTAACATAGTTCAAGCACCCAATCAATAGCTAAATTGGTCGAGCAAACAATCAAAAAGGCTCGAACACTTCCCTAGACATTGCCCTTGATAGTTCTGCTCGTTTCTTTTAATTTTGTGCTTTATTTGGTGGTGTACGACTTTAAGTGTATGTCCAAGAGCTAGGCTCATGTAGCGAGGAATCGACCAATGGCTCCCGTCCCAGTTGGTCCAAGGCATTAGGTTTTGAGATACCCCTTCGGATTTATCCTCGAGCTTTGACTCATGGACAATTTCCACTACAAGCACATGCCGGGTCGTATTGTGTATGCTTTTTGCACTCAATTCTGCTCAAGCCCGTACAGTAGTGCTCAAAGCCTTGGCACATCTTTTCATTACGCTCATAACTATGCACTTCATAATAATTTTCACTTTTTTCAACATTTTGTTTCTTTCTCTACTTGCCTTTTGTAGGATATCTAGGTTCATGTTTTTGCCCATTCTCATGTATGCCATACAACCAAACAGTTTCAAGGGTCAATTTAAGCTATCCCTAATGCATGAGTGTCGTGAAAGTAATGAAGTTTGGGCATCCTGACAGCTTTCTAAAACATGTCCTAAGGTTTGTTGCACTCTCAACTTCAATCATGTTTTGAATTTTCCGCCATTAGTAATCATCATAGAGCAAGGACCAACCAGTTTTTCAAAAGCTTTTCTGCATTTTCTTTTGTTTGCGTAAATGCAAGAACAAATCACACCATGCAACCTAAACTCAACTATTATGCAACTACTACTAAATGCAAACCTAATTCTAAAACATAGATCAAAGTGCATGAGAGAACCAAAAATTAAATAGAAAATCTCGCAAGCAAGGTGTTCGCGATTTTAGAATCGGAATACGCAAGTCTACGTGTCAGAACAAGTAATAAAGTGATGATCGAGTATCGTTCTCACAGAGACCTAAGCTCAGAATCCAACTGATTATTAAAATTAAAACAATTATCCTTATTCAAACAATCAAAAGTGAAGTCAATTGAATAAAAGAAATCAACAACGAAATCAAATAACGATAATTCAAATTATGAAAACCTAAGGATCGCAACTTCCCCTAGTCGTTATTCTAATTTCGATCTGTCTCTACTTTTGCCGTCAATTGATTGATGTTACTAATCTAGGGTTCGATTCTCGCCTTACGTAGCTCTCGCTTGTAGTAAGACCGTACTCTCAAGATCGTGCTAACTTACTCTATCTCTAGGTGGTTCATCACGTGAAAGCCCTTTAAGTTTCAACCCTAATTGATTACCTAGGGTGATCAGGTATATCTCTATCCTACTCACGAATAATTCTGTCTCTCGACACAAATTAACCTAAGTTATATTTTACCTGGCTTAAACTAATATTCCTCTCTCGAGTTCAATTAGGTTTCCACTTCAACCTAATTGTTGATCGGGCAATTAAGTCGCATTAAGAACGGCAAAAAATATAAGCAACACAATCAATCAACGAACATAATTGAGACAGATACGAAATTAAAATAAACAACTATGTTCCATTGGTCACCTTAGGATGGAATGTTTAGTTCATGGTGAAAACAAAATCAAACAACGACAAGAATAGAGAAGACATCATTCAATTGATAATGAAGAAGGGAAGAAAATTAATTATGCAAACTAATCCGGCTACTCCACTTGAATTTCGTCTTCAGGCTCGATCTTCCTCCTTGTCTTCAATGAATTTTTGCTTCCGTCTTCAGCCCCTTGAGATCTGAGATTCATCGATCAGAAGATGATTTCACTCTAATTTCTTCCCCCCTAAATAGAGATATTTTTCTCTTTCCTAGTATCTCTTGGGATAATATTCTCTTCAAATCTTGTTTCCACAAAAATCTCTAATAATAGAAGGGAAATATTTTGATTCTCTTGTAACATCTTCAGGGATTCTCTAACGATTTTTCGTGATCTCACTATCCCACATGTTAAGGAAACCTTATATTCCCGTATCCAGCAGATTCTAGGTGAGTGTCATGACACAATGTTGCGACAATGGGGAACAGAACAGAACAAAATGCAATCTGTTCTGATTTGTAATGACACAGTATCATGACACTGCTGATAGCTCGTAATCCTCGATTTCATCCTTATCTTCTCAGGTCCCAATTAGCTTGTAACCTGCAAAATAATCCCAACTCAGTACCTAACATCACAAAACACCATGAGGGCAAGAAAATATCAAAAAGGAGACCAATGAGCATCCTAACTAAAACAAATGTAAAATTGACTTCAACTCGAGATTGCACAACCATTTAATATTCAAAAGTGGCTAAATAACTCTATTTTTCCTAGAGTTATCACACCCCCAAACCTAAACTTTGCTAATCCCGAGCAAAGACTCAAAAGAACAAAGGAAAATAATCAAACAAATTGCCGGTAAATCAACTTAATTAGGATTTGTTCAGCATCAATCCTCCCTTTATGCTTTCAGGAACACCCTCGCACTCCCTTCTCACATATCAATTGGGTCACAAGCCATGCAACACACTAATTGAACCAAGCACCTACTTTCAAACAGATTCTCGTGCCAAGTTTGTGAGAAAAGGAGCAAGCAATGTAAGCCACATCAACTCATTCATATTAATGCAAAACATCACACCTGTCCAGAATTCAACCTCTTTCTCTTTTTTTTTTCAAGGTTTTTTTTTAAATATTTGCACGACTCATATATCTCGTCCTCATGGTGACCCATGTAGCGAGAAATCAACCAGCGACTCCCGTTCCAGTTGGCCCAAGGCACTAGGTGATGAACACCCCTCAGGTCTATTCTCGAGTCAACCAATGGCACTAACAGATAACAAGCACTTATCTGAGCAAAGCATTCATTGATTTGATTTGACGATAACTTTGCTTAAACATAGATGCTTTGTGCCTTGGCAACCCTTTTTTTTTCCTTCATTCTTAGACATTACTTATTTATCAATTTCACACCAATATGCACAGTCCTCAGTTACTCACATAGCAAGCTCAGTTTTTGTGTGTGAAAAGTAAGGAGAAATATGCTTTCCAGTAGAAGTGCCAGCCAGCCAGAAATGCCACACTACTCACAACTTCCTATCAACATGAGCTATGAGTGCTAGAGTGTTAATTATCCTCATTAACCAGGAAGATAATCAGCTAGACTAAACCAGATCAATTGAACAGCCAAAGCAACTAGATCAAATAACCTAAAAAAAATGAAATTAAAGCCTAGAGTTCCAAATCCACCCTAACTATCATTCCAAAGCCATTCAGCCAATCTGCTTTCCAGTAGAAGTGCCAGCCAGCCAGAAATGCCACACTACTCACAGCTTCCTATCAACATGAGCTATGAGTGCTAGAGTGTTAATTATCCTCATTAACCAAGAAGATAATCAGCTGGACTAAGCCAGATCAGTTGACCAACCAAAGCAACTAGATCAAATAACCTAAAAAAAAATGAAATTAAAGCCTAGAGTTCCAAATCCACCCTAACTATCATTCCAAAGCCATTCAGTATCAATCAAGCAACACATCAAATAGAGCAAACACCCCCAAACCTAATCCAGACATTGTCCTCAATGTTCAAAAGAAATTGGAAAAGAAAGGGTCAGCGATACTCCCCATAAATTCTGTCTATGTGGAGGTGGTTGTGAGGCTGGACTTCTGTTCTGATTCCTCGGACGAGTTGTCTTCTTCCTCTTCATTGTCCTTATCCTCATCACTTGCATCTTCATCATCGGAGAACACTGGTGGTGTTGGGTATGTTTTCTGTGTCAGTTTGAACTTGGTTGCAAGCTCCTCAAGACGTTCTTCGATCACTTGATCTTTCTGGGTTTCGTAAGCGACCCATGCTCGGAATTGTCGAACATGTCTTTTGACGACTGCCAGTGTCTGCTCAGCAGCATCCGTCCCTTGTGTGCTTCCTGAAGAAGATGTTGCGGGTGGTCTTGCAGTTCCCAGTGCTGGTGACCTTGTGACATCCTTCTTCTTCATGGTTTTCACAGCCACATTGTCGAGTGCTCTTTGACCAGTGAATCTGTCTGCATTATCCTCCATAGGCACCCTTGCCTTGTGACACAATTCTGTAATAATAGAGGGAAACCACAACTTCTCTCCTTGCCTTTCAACACGGTTAGTGATCGCAGAAAGTAATATTCTAGCAACATTAACATAACGATCAGTCAAAATGCAATACAGGAGGACAATTCGATCTTTTTGTGCTTGACTAACATTAGATGTGGGCATTAATCGGGTGATGATGAAGTGCAACCAAACCCGGGCTTGGTAAGTCAAATCCTTCGTTTCTAGGGTCATAGATGACTCATTGTCATACTTCCATCCAGCTCCTGGTCTACCCACTACCCGAAGTACTTCATCTCTGTCACAATATCGAAATTCAGCATTAGCAGTTGAAAATCTATTTTCTTCAGCATTGTTAACTCCACTAGCTTCTCCTACTTTTCGTTTGCCCTTCCTAGGTGCCATGTTCCACTCAATTAAAAGAAGATTAGGAGTTCTGTTACCAGTCAAAACTCAGAGGATGTGCCGGTGGCCCGTGATGCTTGGTGCTCCCAACACAGGGAGGGTGACGGCTGGTCGCTGTGCAGCGGTTACTGTGAAGACCAGGGCCGGAAGATAGCAATACGAGCAGAGCAGTGTGGAATGACTACCGGATGTCGGAGAACGAGCAGAGCAGTGTGAAATGACCAGGGCCGGGGTAGAGCAGGACGACCTTTGTGGGATGGCGACAATGGCCCGCTGTGGAAGAGGGATAGGCGGATCGATGATGGTCGTGATTCAGCTGCAAACACCGACAGTCGTCTGCTGGGCAGGGAGGGTAATTGTCCCTGGTAATTTCTTGTAGAGTGACTGCAAGAGAAAGTGAAAAGGGAATTAGGTTTTTCAGGAGTAAATCCCGGCCACCTTTTTTTTTATAATTAAAAATTTTTAAAATTTTTTTAAATAAATAAATAAATAATGTCATGACATAATGCCGTAACAATTTATCCTAGTTATTTCTAATTTGCTCTCGGCTTTTACTTGTAATGACACTGTGTCACAACATAATGTCACGACATAATGTCACAACAATTTTTCACAGATTCAATTCTATCTGCTCTCAGCTTTCTTATGTCGTGACGCTGTGTCACGATATCATGTCATGACATTGTATCATAGCAGACTTCTTTCCAAATTCCTTCAAGCCTGTACCCCGAAGCTACTGACTTTGCAGCCAACCTAACAAATATAAGTAACATATGAAGGAGAGATATCAACGAAAACAAAAAGAAAAAGAAAAAAAATTGAATAAGAACGTTAAAAAAAAAAAGAGCTTGGGTTGCCTCCCAAGAAGCGCCACATTTTACGTCGTTGGCTAGGCGTATCATTGTCAAGCATCTTTTAACAGAGTTGTCGAGTTGTCTCGACTGGTGGTATCTCCAAGGTAAGTTTTGAGTCTACGTCCATTTACCTTAAATTCATGTTGATCTCTTTCATTTCATAAGGTAATTACACCGAAAGGAGATACCTGTGTCACTTGAAACGGTCCTGACCATTTTGATTTCAACTTACCGGGGAATAATTTTAACCTTGAGTTATAGAGAAGCACCAGCTGTCCTGGCTGGAAATCTCGCCTTATAATCTTCTTGTCATGCCAAGCTTTCATCTTTTCTTTATAGATCCTTGAGCTTTCATAGGCTTGGCGATGGAATTCTTCAAGCTCCTGAAGTTGGTACATCCGCTTCTCTCCTGCTTTCCCTAAGTCAAAATTAAGAGATTTTAGTGCCCAAAAAGCTTTATGTTCTAATTCAACTGGTAAGTGGCATGCTTTCCCAAACACCAAATGATAAGGAGACATTCCAAGTGGTGTTTTAAAAGCTGTCCTATAGGCCCATAGCACATCATCAAGGTGTTGTGACCAATCTTTTCTTGACGGGCTCACTGTCTTTTCCAAGATTCTCTTGATTTCCCGGTTTGACACTTCTGCTTGCCCGTTCGTTTGAGGATGGTAAGCCATTGCAATCTTGTGCTTCACCCCATACTTTTTGAGTAAGGCCTCAAATTGCTTGTTGCAAAAAAGTTTCCCTTCATCGCTGATGATCGCTCTTGGAGTTCCAAATCTTGTAAAAATCTGCTTTTTCAAAAACTTCACAACAACATTAGTATCGTTAGTGGGGAGAGCCACGGCTTCTACCCACTTAGATACATAATCAACCGCCAATAAAATATATTTGTTGTTGTAAGATGAAATGAAAGGGCCCATGAAATCAATACCCCATACGTCAAAAAGTTCTACTTCCAGTATGTTGTTGAGGGGCATTTCATTCCTTCGAGAGATGTTTCCAGTGCACTGGCACCTATCACATTTAGTCACAAATTCATGAGAATCCTTAATTAATGTTGGCCAATAAAAACCACACTGAAGAACTTTAGAAGCTGTCTTATTTCCCCCAAAATGTCCTCCATATGGTGAGTCATGGCATTGACGTAAAATTTCTTGTTGTTCCTCTTCTGGCACGCTTCTCCTTAGCATCTGATCTGCACATTGCTTGAAGAGAAAAGGTTCATCCCATACATAAAACTTAACTTCGTGCAAGAACCTCTTCTTTTGTTGATAATTCAAATTAGGAAGTACGTAACCAGACACAATATAATTCACTATATCAGCAAACCATGGTACCTGTGATTGCGTTACTGTCCATACCTGTTCATCAGGGAAATACTCATTGATATGCTTCTTGTCTCTATTCGATCCATCATATTCCAATCTAGACAGATGGTCAGCAACCAGATTCTCCAATCCTTTTTTGTCCCTAATCTCAAGATCAAATTCTTGTAATAACAACACCCACCTGATCAGACGAGGCTTTGTATCCTTCTTATCTATCAAATACTTAATTGCAGCATGATCAGTAAAAACTATAACCTTAGTACCCACAAGATAAGATCTGAATTTGTCAAATGTGAAAACCACAGCCAACAATTCTTTCTCAGTTGTGGTGTAGTTTGTCTAAGCCTCATCTAAAGTCCTACTTGCATAATAGATGGGATGAAAAATTCTGTTTTTATGCTGACCTAAGACAGAGCCTACAACATAATCGCTTGCATCACACATCAAATCAAAAGGGAGGGTCTAGTCTGGAGTTACCATTATGGGTGCACAAATTAACCTTCTTTTCAACTCCTCAAATGCAGCAACACAGTCTTCATCAAACTTAAATGGTGCATCCTTCTCCAAGAGATTGCACAAGGGTTTAGCAGTCTTCGAGAAATCCTTGATGAAACGTCTATAAAAACCCGCATGTCCCAAAAAACTTCGAATTGCTTTCACAGAATTAGGAGGTGGTAGTTTCTCAATTGCTTCTACTTTGGCCTTGTCCACTTCAATGCCTTTGCCAGAAACCCTGTGACTAAGAACAATCCCTTCTCGGACCATGAAATGACATTTTTCCCAATTAAGGATCAAATTTGTTTCAACACAACGTTTTAAGACTATAGCAAGGTTATGAAGGCAATTATCAAACGACTCCCCAAAAACTGAGAAATCGACACGAAAACCTCTATGTAATTTTCAATCAAATATGAAAAAATTGACATCATACACCTTTGGAACGTAGAAGGAGCATTACATAATCCAAAAGGCATTCTTCGGAAAGCAAAAGTGCCATATGGGCATGTAAACCTGGTTTTCTCTTGATCATAAGGTGCAATAGCTATTTGATTATATCTAGAGTAGCCATCAAGGAAACAATAATATTCCTTAACAGCGAGTCTATCGAGCATCTGGTCAATGAATGGTAGCGGAAAATGATCCTTCCTTGTCGCCTTGTTCAGTTTCCGGTAGTCCATGCAAATACGCCATCCTGTGACAGTTCTAGTAGGAATTAGCTCATTTTTTTCATTTGCTACAACTGTCATTCCACCTTTTTTCGGAACACATTGCAGTGGACTAACCCATGAGCTATCAGAAATTGGGTAGATTATACCTGCATTGAGCCACTTTACGATTTCTTTCTTTACTACCTCTTTCATGATAGGATTGAGACGTCGCTGACTTTCAATTGATGCCTTATGACCATCTTCCAAAAAAATTGTGCATGCAAATTGCTGGGCTTATCCCTTTAATATCTGCAATTGTCCATCCCAATGCATCTTGGTATTCCCTGAGTACTCTTAGAAGCTTTTCTTCCTGCACTTTGGTTAGTTCTGAAGAAATAATAACTAGTAATGTAGAAGATTTACCGAGAAAAGCATACCTTAAGTGAGTCGGGAGGGTCTTCAATTCAAGAATAGGTGGCTGCTCAACTGATGACTTTAATGTGGATACTGGCCTATCCAAATGTTCAAATTGGTCCCACCTCTCCCGGCTTTTGGGAGATACTTCTAATTGGTTATGCACCGCCAATTGATTTAGGTCTTCCTTTTTTTCCTTCCCTTGCAACTTAGGTTCAAGTGGATCATAGGAATATGCTTCTCCAAAAGTCTCTGCTACTAACCTGTCCAAAATATCAATTGAAAAGCAAGTATCAGGTTCCTCAGGAAATTTCAAGGATCTAAACACATTAATAGTCACTGCTTGGTCATTAACCCTCATCATCAATTCTCCCTTGTGAACGTCAATAAGTGCTCTACCCGTTGCTAAAAATGGCCTACCCAAGATAATAGGGATTTCTCTATCTTCATCGAAATCTAGCACCACAAAATCAGCAAGAAAAATAAACTTATCGACCTTAACCAATACGTCTTCAATTATGCCTCAGAGATATGCTAATGACCTATCAGCAAGCTGTAACGTGACAGAAGTAGGTTTTACTTCCCCCAAACCTAATTCCTTAAACACAGACAAAGGCATTAAGTTGATACTTGCACCCAAATCGCATAAAGCCCTACCTTCGAAACGTGTTCCAATGGAACAAGGGATGGTGAAACTACCTGGATCCTTGAGTTTAGGGGGCATTTTGTGTTGAAGAATGGCACTGCACTCTTCGGTCAAAGCTACGGTTTCATAGTCACCTAACTTACGTTTACGTGAGAGTATGCCTTCATGAATTTCACGTAGCTAGGCATCTGCTCCAATGCTTCTGCAAAAGGGATGTTAATATGCAATCTTTTAAAAATATCAAGAAATTTTCTAAATTGCTTATCATCTTTGAACCGTTGTGCCCTTTGTGGGAATGGGAGTGGAGGGGATGGCTTCTCCTCAGCAGCTGGTGCATCAACATTCTCAGTATTAACTAAGCTTTTCTCTCCATGTTTCTGAGTTTCATCAAATGCCTCGATGGCTGAAGGATTGTTCTTGTCATCCTGTGTCACGACATGTGTCGCGACATGCTCTAGTTTTGCATCTTGATCCACTCCTTTCCCGATTTCACGCCCATTTCTGAGTGTGATGGCTTTAACCTGCTCTCCTGCTTTATTCCTTGGGTTCACTTCTGTGTCGCTAGGTAGTGTCCCTTGGGGTCGATTATGGAAAGCCTATGCCATTTGCTCGACTTGCACCTCCAAGTTCCTAAGCTGGCTTGACTGAACCTGAAACATTGAAGTAGAGGTATTAGTAAGATTAATCAAGGCTTCCACTAATTTAGATAATTTATCAGGAGGAGGAGGGTTAGATTTGGGTTGAGCTTGGAATCCTGGTGGTTGGTTTGGCTTCGAATTAGCATAAGAGAAGTTCGGATGATTGCGCCACCCTGGGTTGTAGGTATTTGAATAAGGGTTGTTTCTTGAATTCCCCCCTACAAAGTTCACCGATTCCTGAAGTTCTTCACATCGATCAGAATAAACATCTCCTCCTTGATTGTAGCCCGATCCCGCTCCTTGCACTTTAAGCGAAGCTACATCCCTTGACAAAGCATCAATCTTTGTCGTCAATGCCACGACCGCATCAACTGAATGGATTCCTGCTAATCCTCTCCCTGTTGAGACTCTTTCAGCTGGCCATTGGTAGTTGCTGTTGGCCATTTCTTCGAGCAACTCATAGCCTCAGTCTCAGATTTTCCCATTATGGATCCTCCTGCTGCTGCATCAATGGTAGTCCGAAGAGTATCTGCAAGACCATTATAGAAAATTTGAATTAGTAACCACTGAGGAATTTCATGATGAGGACATGCACGCATTAGCTGCTTAAATCGCTCCCATGCATCATAAAGATTTTCTGTAGCGTGCTGCCGAAATGATGTGATGTCGTTTCTCAGCCTCATAGTCTTGCTCGGTGGGAAGTATTTGCTGAGAAACTTTTGAGCTACCATCTCCCATGTGTTCAAAGAGCCTGGTGGAAGAGAATTTAACCAAGCCTTTGCCTTGTCCCCTAGTGAAAAAGGGAAAAGTCGCATTCGGACTGCTTCAATTGGCACTCCGTTGTATCGGAAAGTATCGCAGATCTCCAGAAATCTCGCAAGATGATTGTGGGGATCTTCATTTGGCATTCCCCCAAAAGAAGTTGACGGCTGCAGCATTTGGATGATGGCCGGCTTGATTTCAAAATTATTTGCTGCAATGGGTGGCCTCACTATGCTAGATTGATTCATCACTTGCAGTTGAGCATAATCCCGCAAGGTTCGTGGTTGAGGCCTCTGATTAACTTCTGGTTCCCATGCCAAGACTTCTCCCTTGGCGGGAGGGAGTTGTTCTCTTCTGTCCTCCTCCATATCAATTTGGCTGATGTGTGCTTGTCTTCGCTCCCTTAACCATTGATGAAAGGTTCTTTCGATTTCTGGGTTGTAAGGAACAAGATCACCACCACCAGCTCGGCGCATATAATAAGTAGTACTTGAAAAATAGAAAATTAAACAAAATTAAAAGGAATGAACTAAGGATAGTTTGCTTGGTATTAATATCAATTGAAATTTTGAAAAATTAGGTCCCCGGCAATAGCGCCAAAAACTTGTTCGCGATTTTAGAATCAAAATACGCAAGTGTACGTGTCAGAGCAAGAAATAAAGTGATGAGATCGAGTATCGTTCCCAAAGAGACCTAAGCTCATAATCCAACTGATTATTAAAATTAAAACAATTATCCTTATTCAAACAGTCAAAAGGAAGTCAATTGAATAAAAGAAATCAACAACGAAATCAAATAACGATAATTCAAATTATGAAAACCTAAGGATCACAACTTCCCCTAGTCGTTATTCTAATTCCGATCTGTCTCTACTTATGCCGTCAATCGATTGATGTTACTAATCCAGGGTTCGATTCTCGCCTTACGCAGCTCTCGCTTGTAGTAAGACCGTACTCTCAAGATCGTGCTTACCTACTCTATCTCCAGGTGGTTAATCACGTGAAAGCCCTTTAAGTTTCAACCCTAATTGATTACCTAGGGTGATCAGGTATATCTCTATCCTTCTCACGAATAATTCTGTCTCTCGACACAAATTAACCTAAGTTATATTTTACCTAGCTTAATCTAATATTCCTCTCTCGAGTTCAATTAGATTTCCGCTTCAACCTAATTGTTGATCAGGCAATTAAGTCGCATTAAGAATGGTAAAAATATAAGCAACACAATCAATCAACGAACATAATTGAGATAGATACAAAATTAAAATAAACAACTGGGTTCCATTGGTCACCTTAGGATGGAATGTTTAGTTCATGGTGAAAACAAAATCAAACAACGACAAGAATAGAGAAGACATCATTCAATTGATAACGAAGAAGGGAAGAAAAACTAATTATGCAAACTAATCCGGCGTCTCCACTTGAATTTCGTCTTCAGCTCGATCTTCCTCCTTGTCTTCAATGAATTTTTGCTTCCGTGTTCAATCCCCAGAGATCTGAGATTCATCGATCAGAAGATGATTTCACTCTAATTTCTTCCCCCCTAAATAGAGATATTTTTCTCTTTCCTAGTATCTCTCGGGATAATATTCTCTTCAAATCTTGTTTCCACAAAAATCTCTAATAATAGAAGGGAAATATTTTGATTCTCTTGTAACAACTTTAGGAATTCTCTAACGATTCTTCATGATCTCGGTATCCCACATGTCAAGGAAACCTGATATTCCCGTATCCAGCAGATTCTAGGTGAGTGTCATGACACGATGTTGCGACAATGCGGAACAGAACAGAACATAATGCAATCTGTTCTGTTTTGTAATGACACAGTGTCATGACACTGCTGATAGCTCGTAATCCTCAATTTCATCCTTATCTTCTCAGGTCCCAATTAGCTTGTAACCTGCAAAATAATCCCAACTCAGTACCTAACACCACAAAACACCATGAGGGCAAGAAAATATCAAAAAGGAGACCAATGAGCATCCTAACTAAAACAAATGTAAAATTGACTTCAACTCGAGATTTCACAACCATTTAATATTCAAAAGTGACTAAATAACTCTATTTTTCCTAGAGTTATCACAAGGCATGTGTTTGCACCAAACTGACAACTAACCAGAATTTCCACAAGCATTTGCACCTCCCCCAAACCTAAACAACACATTGTCCTCAATGCGAAATAAGAGTAGGAAAGGAAACTTGCCTTGTTAGTGTGGAGCCACATGAAGGTTGAAGCTCATTCTTGGGAGGAACCGTTCCCTTCCCCCTCTTGGGCATCTTCATCACTTGTGGAAGGTGGGGTTGTGTACTTCTCCATGGGGATTCCGAGCTTGTCAACAATTCGCTCTTCGTTCGTCGCGTCTGTGCTACAAAACCTTGCAAGGAATTGAGTCCACTTCTTTTGCCTCCTTTCCATCCTTCGATTGCGTTGTGCTTCTCTCACTATTACTTGTCTCAAGTGACTCATGTCCGCCTCGGGATCGTCCACGGGTTGTGGAGCCTCTTGTGGTTCTTGTCGTGGTGCCGGTGGTGCTAGCCGATCCTTTTGCACCATTTGTTGTACGATTGAGGCTCCACTGGGATCCTTTGGCATGCCCATAGCGGCCCTTGGGTCACTCGGCACCCGAGCTCTTTTGCACAACTCCATGATGATCAAGGGGAACCACAAACTCCTCTCTCTGTTCTTAAAGCACAAGATTATGTTGTTGAAGATTAATTTTGCAATATCAAACTTTCTATGTGTTAGGATGCAACAAAGCGCAAAGATGCGCTCTTTTCTCACCAAATTTAAGCTTGTGCATGCGAAAAGCCGAGAACATACAAAGTGCAACCATGCTCTAGCCCCATAGTTCAAATCTTCTAGTTTTAACACAAGGGCTGCATCGGTTCTAGTTTCCCAATTGCTCCCGATTTCCCTATGACTTGAAGAATTTCATCTTCATTGAGACCTCTTGTCATTACTCCAAATGAGTTACATCTTTGAGAACCAATTACACTTCTAATTGCATCAATGGAAAGTGGAATACGAGTCTTTCTCACATAGACCCCACCCCGGTTTTCTTCATGAAAATTAGCATAAAACTCACGAACAATGTTCTTGCAAGCCGGGTTTGGCCTTTTACAAAATGTTTCCCATCCAAGAGCCACCATGTCCCTATGAAATTCTACCATGAGCCTAGCATCATCCCACATAAAACCTCTTTCGGGAATATCATTTTTGTTCATGAATTGGTGTTCAAACAATTCTTCACATTCTTTAGAAGCAAATCTATCTGGATCGTAACCAAGTGATGAAGATGATGATGCATGTGCTCTTGTTTTCCTAGGAGTCATGGATATACAATGAAAAATCAACAAGTGAAGCAAGAAGATAGTTTAGAATGATGTCACCGGTCGGGAAATCGAATTCTCGTTGTTCCTTGGGCTTCCCTTGGGCAAAATTGGCTTGTTCTAGATCTTGGAATTCTTGAAATTGCATAAGGTTGCAGCAGTTTGCTAGAGAGAGAGAGTGTGTTGGAGAGCAGAGAGATTCTTTCTCTTCAGTGGAGGCAAGGAGGCAAGAATGGGGAGTGGGGGCTGCAAAACCTAGCAGAAGATGTCCTTATATACCCTAAATTTCGAGCCTTGCAGACCAGATTTGGGTTTGGGTTGAGTAAACCGCGATCTGGAACTCGAGTTGCTGCAATTCTGTGATGGACAGCAGTCCATAGACTGCGGTTGTCGAACCGGGATGACTTACTCTCAGTGGACCGCGGTCTACTGAGCCATTTCACTTCTCTGTTTTTCTGCAGCTCGGTTCACGTCTCCTACATGCAATGAAAAATAATTAAAGGAAAATAATGCTCAAAAACTAAAATGCATGAAATAAGTAAAGAAGAAACGAAAACTTATTCCAATCTTGGGTTGCCTCCCAAGAAGCGCCACGTTTAAAGTCCTTGGCCCGACTTCATGTGCATCAGTTGTCTGAGTACGGGTCCTCTTGTGCAGAGGCATCCCCAAGGTAAAGCTTGACCCATTGGCCATTCACCTTGAACTTGTTCCGGGTCCGTTCATTCATTAGTTCTACCGCACCATACGGAAATACCCGTATCACTCGGAAAGGCACATACCATCTTGACTTGAGTTTTCCTAGAAAGAGTTTCAATTGAGTGTTATACAAAAGAACAAATTGACCAGGTTTGAAATCTCTTACCAATATCCTCATATCATGCCACCTCTTTATCCTCTCCTTGTACATTTTGGAATTCTCATATGATTGGAGCCGAAATTCATCTAGTTCATGAAGTTGAATGAATCTCCATTCTCCGGCCGGTTGTAGATCAAAATTGAGCTTCTTGAGAGCCCAGTATGCTTTATGCTCCAGCTCGAGAGGTAAGTGACGCGCCTTCCCATAGACGAGATGATATGGAGTTGTGTCAATTGGGGTCTTGAACGCTGTCCTGTAAGCCCAAAGAGCATCATCAAGTTTGTGCACCCAGTCCTTCCTTGATGTATTCACCGTCTTCTCCAAAATCTTATTGATATCTCGGTTCGACACTTCAGCTTGGCCATTAGTTTGGGGATGATATGCAAGGGCTACACGGTGTCTCACTCTGTATTTGGATAGGAGAGCTTCAAATTGTTTGTTACAGAAGTGAGAACCTTCATCACTTATTATGGCCCTTGGAGTCCTGAACCTTGTAAAGATCTGCTTCTTCAAAAATCTCAAAACCACATTAGCATCATTGGTGGGAGAAGCAACGGCTTCTACCCACTTAGAAACATAGTCAACTACTAACAAGATATAACGATTGTTGAAAGATGAAGGAAAAGGACCCATGAAATCAATTCCCCAAACATCGAACAATTCTACCTCATGTATATTATTCAAGGGCATCTCACGCCTTTTTGAGATATTACCGGTCCTTTGGCATCGATCATAGCTGGCTACAAAAGCATGGGCATCCTTGAATAATGTGGGCCAATAAAATCCCGATTGAAGGATCTTTATTGCCGCCTTTTGTCCACCGTAATGTCCACCATAAGGAGAGTCATGGCATCCTTTCAAAATTTCTCTTTGTTCTTCCTTGGGGATGCATCGTCTCAACATGTGTTCCACACATATCCTAAGCAGAAATGGCTCATCCCAAACATACCTTCGAGCCTCGTGCAGAAATTTCTTCCTTTGTTGTGCATTAAAATCAAGAGGAATGTGGTTATCAGCATACCAAGGGGCATGAGACATATACAACACAAATTCATCGGGAAAAGTTTCGTTAATTATCCCATCTTCTTGGCTTGCCACATTCTCAAGTCGAGAAAGGTGATCTGCTACTTGATTTTCTGAACCCCTCTTGTCTCGAATTTCCAAGTCAAATTATTGGAGGAGTAGCACCCATTGGATGAGCCTCGGCTTGGCATCCTTTTTCGCAATCAAATATTTGATTGCCGCATGATCTATAAAAACCACAACTTTAGTTCCAGTGAGATATGGTCGAAATTTGTCAAAAGCGTAAACTACCTACAATAGCTCTTTCTCCGTGGTGGTGTACTTCACTTGGGCATCATCCAAGGTATGACTTGCATAGTAAATGGGGTGGAAGACCTTATCTTTCCTTTGTCCAAGAGCAGCACCTATTGCATAATCACTAGCATCACACATGAGTTCAAATGGTAGAGAGCAATCGGGGGAAATGAGAACAGGTGCAGTGACTAACCTCATCTTTAATTCATTGAAAGCATGCAAACATGTTTCATCAAAGACAAATGGAACATCCTTTTCAACAAGATTGCAAAGTGGCTTAGCTATTTTTGAAAAATCTTTGATGAACCTTCTATAAAATCCGGCATGTCCCGAAAAACTTCATACTCCCTTAATGGAAGTTTGAGGTGGCAGTTTTTCTATGATCTCAACTTTGGCACGATCCACCTCCATCCCAAGCTTTGAAATTTTGTGCCCTAAAACAATTCCTTCCTTGACCATAAAATGACACTTTTCCCAATTCAGAACAAGGTTAGTGTCTTCACCACGTTTCAAAATAAGGTCAATATTTTCTAAACATTGATCAAATGTGTCACCAAATATAGAAAAATCATTCATGAAGACCTCTATGCATTGTTCGATCAAATCAGAAAATATGGCCATCATGCATCGTTGAAAAGTAGCCGGTGCATTGCGTAATCCAAACCGCATGCGTCTAAATGCAAAAGTTCCATATGGGCTAGTGAAGGTTGTCTTTCCTTGATCGCAAGGTGCAATAGCAATCTGATTGTATCCAAAATACCCATCAAGAAAACAAAAGAATTCCTTATCGGTTAGGTGATCAAGCATTTGATCAATGAAAGGGAGAGGAAAGTGATCCTTACGAGTCACCTTGTTGAGCTTCTTGTAGTCCATACAAACTCTCCATCCGGTCACCATCCTTGTAGGAATGAGCTCATTTTGTTCATTTGTCACAACTGTCATCCCACCTTTCTTTGGCACACATTGGATCGGACTTACTCATTTGCTGTCGAAAATTGGGAAGATTATTCCGACATCGAGCCATTTGATGTTCTCCTTCTTCACCACCTCTTTCATCACCGGATTGAGCCTTCTTTGTGCTTCGATTGACTCCTTGTAGTTTTCTTCCAAAATGATTTTGTGCATGCATAGGAATGGGCTTATCCCACGAATATCGGCGATAGTCCACCCGATAGCCTTTTTGTGCCCACGAAGAATACGAAGGAGTTTCTCTTCTTGCACATTAGTTAAATCAGAGGAAATAATAACTAGAAGAGTAGACAAGAAGAGTAGACAAGGGCCCAAGAAAAACATACTTGAGGTGGCTAGGAAGAGGTTTCAATTCTAGCTCCGGTGGCTTCTCAACAAAAGGTTTGAGAGTTGATGAAGATAGCTTCAAGTGCTCGAAGTGGTTGAGTTCCTTGGGAATCGAAAGTGATGACTTAAGTGCTTGAATTGCTTCTTCGTGACTTGCACCCCTCTCTTTGGCTGATTTTCCTTGCAGAACTGCTTCCAGTGCATCATCGGACTTGTTTTCCTTGAACACTTCGCTTGTCACCTCATTAATGATATCAATAGAAAAACACCCATTAGACTCATTTGGAAATTTCATGGATCTATAAACATTAAATGTAACCTCTTGATCATGCACTTGCATGGTGAGCTCTCCTTTTTGCACATCTATCAATGCCCGACCGGTTGCTAAAAATGGCCTTCCAAGAATAATGGGTATATTGCGATCCTCATCATAATCAAGCACCACAAAATCAACAAGAAATATGAATTTAACTTTAACAAAAACATCTTCAATAATCCCATGAGGATAAGCAAGTGAATGATTAGCTAACTGAAGTGTTACCGAAGTTGGTTTCACTTCTCCCAAGCCTAATTTCATAAAAACAGAGCATGGCATCAAGTTTATACTAGCACCGAGATCACACAATGCCTTACCCTCAAAGTCCTTACCAATAGTGCAAGGGATGGTGAAACTACCTGGATCCTTCAACTTTTGAGGTAACTTACGTTGTAGGATCGCACTACATTCTTCGGTCAATGCAACTGTTTCATAGTCGCCAAGCCTACGCTTCTTCGAGATTATTTCTTTCATAAACTTGATGTAACTCGGCATTTGTTCCAAAGCCTCTGCAAAAGGAATATTAATATGTAACTTCTTAAAAACTTCTAAGAACTTATGGAATTGGTGTTCGTTTGTCCCCTTTTGTGCCCTTTGTGGAAAGGGAAGAGGTGGATAGGTCCGAGTTGGCTTCGATGTGTTGCCCTTAACTCCACTAGTCTGACGCTGGTCAATGTTGTTGTCTTGGGTTGCCTCAGCTTGGGGTTCAGTGCTGGTGCCATCTTGGACCGCGGTCATAGACCATGGTCTATTGAGAGGTTCTTCGGGTTCGGCTTCTTGGACCGTGGTCGTGGACTGCGGTCTAGACTCATCACACGTGCTTAGTAGCTCCTTCCCACTTTGTAGGGTGATGGCTTTGACTTGTTCATTCCCTTGACCCTAGGGATTGATCTCCGTATTGCTAGGTAGTGCTCCATTAGGTAGGGAGTTGATTGCTTGCGCCAGTTGCCCGATCTGCGTCTCCACATTATGCATCTATGATTGCAAAACAAAAATTTGATTAGAATTTGATTGAACATCGGCATGTGTTTCCTGTGATGATTTCATAAACTTGATAAGAGTGTCCTCTAATCTCGAGAGGCGATCCGAATCCGAAGATTGTTGCTTTTGAGTTGCTTGGTGTCCTGGTGGTGGATTGGCCCTGTTGTTGTTGTTGTTGGCATAGGAGAAGTTGGGATGATTTCTCCAGCTCGGGTTGTACGTATTTGAGTACGGATTGTTCCTCGGGTTGCCTCCAATGTAGTTAGCCGTCTCTTGAAATTCTTGCACCGGTCCCATGGATGTTCCTTCCTCGGTGGTTCCATAGCCTTGCCCCACTCCTTGGCTCTTCCATGATGTGACCTCCTTGAACAAAGCATCCATTTTTGCAGAGAGAGATGTTACGACATCGACTGAATGAATCCCGGAAGCTCCGTGCCCCATTGTCCTCTCGGAAGGCCATTGGTTACCATTTTGTGCCATCTCCTCAAGCAATTCATAGGCTTCCTCGGGGTACTTGTTCATGATCAAACCACCTGCAGCAGCATCAAGAGAAGAATAACAGCTTTCCAATAAACCATTATGCAAAATTTGTACTAGAGTCCAATCTCAATGCCATGATGGGGGCATGCTTGTTGCAGCTCCTTGAACCGCTCCCATGCTTCGTAAAATATTGAGCCAAGAACTTCTCGGTGATTGTCTCCCATGTATCAAGAGTGCTCGGTAGGAGTGAAAGCAGCCATGATTTCGCCTTGTCCCTGAGAGAGAAGGAGAAGAGAGACATACGGATATACTCAGGGGAAACTCCATTAAATTGGAAAGTGTCACATATCTCCAAAAACTTTGCTAGGTGCACATGGGGGTCTTCATTCGGTGCTCCTCCAAAAGAACATGAGGTTTGCAACATTTGAATCACCAATGGTTTGATTTCAAATGTGTGGGCTTGCACCGGTGGCTTGACAATGTTCGACTGATTTAGAAATTGGGGTTGAGCTTATTCCTTGATTGTTTTCCGATATTGTTGTGGCACTACTTCACCTCCTTGCCCGTGCTCCATGGCTTCTCGAGGTTGCCCCCTACTCTCTTAGCCTTCTTTGAAGGGGTTCGTTCTATTTCCGGATCGAGTTGAAGTAGCTCTCTTTGGTCTCTTCTTCCAAGCACGGTGGAAAATCTCACCTAAACAGACAACAATAGAAACAAATGAAATAAAGAAAAACAACTTGGTCGAAGAACAATTGCTTGGTATTAGGTTAGCAGAAAAACAATCCCCAGCAACTGCGCCAAAAACTCGTTGCTAGTGATTGTTGATAATGCATGCAAGTATACGTATCGCAGGCAAGTAATATAGAGTGAGGAGAGTATCGTTCCCATGAGGACTCTTATGCTAAGCACTAAAATTGGCACAACTAGTTCCAAGCCAAGTCAATCAAATGAGTTGAGAAGCATGCAAGTAATTAAAAGATAGAAAGTAAATAGCAAACATTAAACATATGGAAATCAGTTTATGAAAAGCTCCTAAGGTTCACAACTTCACCAATAGTCTTAAGCAAGAATCCTCTTCCACACGATAAATTCTATCATGTTACTAACCTAGGGTTCTAGGGTTTCCCCACTTTCATCGTACGCACCTTCCCATGTCATACGAATGTACCTAAGCAGAAGACACTAATTCACTCTATTCCTAGGCGATTAATATTGAAAGGCCAAACTAAACCAACTCTAATTGACTATCTAGGGTGCTCACCATCTTCCGATGCGCTCGCACGAATAACCTCACCTTTCAGCATAAGCTAACCTAGATTATGCAATCTCTAGCATGACCTCGATTTCCTCTTCCGAGACTCCTCGCTGTCTCAAGTTCAATCTCGTGGTTGATTAGGCCAAAAGAAAGAATGAAGTAGGAAATTGCATAAATAACACCGAGGAGGCGTACCTCGATAAAATCATACATGTGAAAGAAAAGAGCTTTACTTAAGACATAGAAATGGGTCCATTGATCCCCCTAGGAATCTAGGGGTTTAGTTCCACATACTAGAAGGAAATACAAGAGTTTGAAGAGAAGATAACATTGAGAAACAAGAAGAAAAGGGATAGAAGAAACTCTAGATGATGAAATCGAATCTCCCGATCCCGACTTTCCGATGTGTTGTTGTGATCCCTTCTTCGTGTTCCTTGAGTGTTGCCTCTTGTCTCCTCTTCAAATCTTGTCTATATGTCTCTTCTTCTTGATGTAGAGGTGCACCACTATATATAGAGGAGGTATACTTCCTCTATTGTTGGTCTGGTCAGTGTGGGATAGGATGTAGTGGTCCCCAGAATTTAGCCTCAGTAGACCGCGGTCTATTCTCTATTCTGCACGCAATTTTCTTTCTTCAATCATAACTTCCTCGTTTCAGCTCCTATTTGAGATCCGTTTGATGCGTTGGAATCTTGATTTGACAAGCTTTCCAATGATTTATATATTTGCCCTATTTCTCACACAGAGAGTATAAGAAATTCTCTACAAAATTTACTACATCGCACAAGCCATGTCTTCATCATTCCCTGCCATGCAAACACCCTATGAGCTATATGCCATGCAAATGCAAACAAGCAAACAAGCAATTGTGGTGCACACTCTAAATAGTTTTGACACAACTTCTCATGCGTTATTCCACCCCCCTCCCCCCAAAAGAAAAAAACCTAAGCTAAACATTGTCCTCAATGTTTAGAAAAGTAAAGAGAAAGGGTTTACGAATGCTCCCTTATGTCAAAGTCAATGTATCAGCCTTCTAGTCATCCTCTTCATCGTTTTCCTTCGTTAGTCACCCGAGTCCATAGTCGTTTCATTCGTATCAGCGGATTCTTCCTCACTTGTCGATGGAATTGGTGGATATTCATGGAGGTTGATTCATAATGCTTTTCTGATAAGTCCTTCATTTTGTTCCCAGATGTGTGCTTTTTGTCCAATGAACTGAGTCCACTTCTTTTGATGTTAATTCATCTTCATTGTTAAAGCATGTGTTTCTTTTGAAGTAGCTCTCTTTGGTCTCTTCTTCGCATGCAAGACGGAAAATCTCACCTAAACAGACAACAAGAGAAAACAAGTGAAAAAAAAAGAAAAACAACTTGGTCGAAGAACAATTGCTTGGTATTAGGTTAGTAGAAAAAAAATCCCAGGCAACGGCGCCAAAAACTTGTTGCCAGTGATTGTGGTAATGCACGCAAGTATACGCATCACATACAAGTAATACAGAGTGAGTAGAGTATCGTTCCCATGAGGACTCTTCTACTAAGCACTAAAATTGGCACAACTAGTTCCAAACCAAGTCAATCGAATAAGTTGAGAAGCATGCAAGTAATTTAAAAGACAGAAGGTAAACAGACAGAAAATAAACATATAGAAATCAGTCGATGAAAAGCTCCGAAGGTTCACAACTTCACTGATTCTAGTCTCAAGCAAGAATCCCTCCTTCACACAATTGATTCTGTCATGTTATTAACCTAGGGTACTAGGGTTTCCCCACTTCCATCGTACGCACCTTCTGATGTCATACGAATGTACCTAAGCGGAAGACAATAATCCACTCTATTCCTAGGCAATTAATGTTGAAACGGCAAACTAAACCAATCGTAAATGGCTGTCTAGGGTGCTCATTGTCTTCCGACGCGCTCGCACGAATAACCTCACCTACCGGCCCAAGCTAACCTAGACTATGCAACTTCTAGCATGACATCGATTCCCTCTTCCGAGGCTCCTCTTTATCTCAGGTTCGATCTCATGGGTGGCCAATCCAAAAGAAAGTATGAAGTACGAAATTTCTATAAATAACACCAAGGAGGCGTACATCGACAGAATCATACATGTGAAAGAAAAGAGCTTTACTTAAGACATAGAAAAGGTTCCATTGATCCCCCTAGGAATGTAGTGATTTAGTTCCACATATTCGAATAAACTACAAGAGTTAGAAGAAAAGACAACATAATGAAAATCAGAAGAAAAGGGCAGAAAGAACTCTAGATAGTGAAGTCGAATCTCCCGATCCCGACTTTACGAATTGTTGTTGTATCCCTCTTCTTGTAGTGAAGTTGGTGCCTTTTTCTTCCACTCTTGTATATCTCTTGTATTTGTGGGGGTACACTACTATATATAGAGTATTTGCAGTCCCTCCTTTCTTAGTTTAATCAGTGTAGGATAGGAGGTTGTGGGTCCCACCATTCTTCAAAGTGGTCTGAGTCTTTTTCGCCGAATTCCTTTCAATAGACCGCGATTTACTGAGCGTTCTTTGTAGATCGCTACTGCTCTGTTCTGCGCGCACTTTTCTACTTTAGGCCATAACTTCCTAGTTTCAACTCTAATTCATGATTCGTTTCATGCGTTGGAATCCTGACTCGACAAGCTTTCTGATGAAATATTATTTGCCATATTTCTCACACATGGAGTATGAGAAATTCCCTCCAAAATTTGCTGCATCGAACAAGCCAAGTCTCTGAACATGTGTTCTTCCTTCCCTACACATGAAACAACTTCCAGCAGTATCTAATCCATATGTAGAGGTCTGAAAGATATCATTTGTAACCATCCAATCCCAATGATGAAAAGTTATGCAATTGACCTCTAAATGTATAGGAAGTGGCCTCAAACATAGAATTCTAGGTCGGGAATAGATAAACAAATCGCACAAATCATTATATCAACACACCCCCAAACGTAGACTTTTGCTCGTCCCGGGAAAAAATTAAGATCACACAATCAAAAAATTTCAACCAAGTTGGTCCCAAAACATTCTCAGAAATGGCTTCTTATTCATCACACAATCTTCACTTCGAATGCTTCTACCTTAGGATGTCAAATTTTCACAATCATTCAGCCCTCACTTGTGCGGTGTTAGTGCAAAACACTCTTAACATAGATCAAGCACCCATTCAATAGCTAAGTTGGTCAAGCAAACAATCAAAAGACTCGAACACTTCCCTAAACATTGCCCTTGACAATTCCGCTTGTTTCTTTTAACTTTGTTCCTTTTGGTGGTGCACGACTCTGAGTGTCATGTCCAAGAGCTAGGCCCGTGTAGCGAGGAATCGACCAATGGCTCCCGTCCCAGCTGGTCCAAGGCATTGGGTTTTGAGATACCCCTTCAGATCTATCATCGAGCTTCGACTAATGGATAATTTCCACTACGAGCACATGCTGGGCCGTATTGTGTATGCTTTTTGCACTAAGTTCCACTTAAGCTCGTACAACGGTGCTCAGAGCCTTGGCACATCTTTTCATTAAGCTCATAACTATGCACTTCATATGATTTTTCACTTTTTCAACATTTTTTTTCTTTCTCTATTTGCCTTTTGTAGGATATCTAGGTTCATGTTCTTGTCCATTTTCATGCATGCCATACAACCAAACAATTTCAAGGGTCATTTTAAACTATCCCTATTTCAAGAGTGTCATGAAAGTAATGAAGTTTGGGCATCCTGACAATTTTCTAAAAACATATCCTAAGTTTGTTGCAATCTCAACTTCAATCATGTTTTGAATCTTCGGCCATTAGTAGTCATCATAGAACAAGGACCAACCGCTTTTTCAAAAGCATATATATACATATTTATACGTAATAGCAAATCACACCATGCAACCTAGACTTAACTATTATGCAACTACTACTAAATGCAAACCTAATTCCAAAACATAGATCAAAGTGCATGAGAGAACCAAGAATTAAACAGTATCTCCTCCACAAGCAAGGCATATGTTTGCACCCCAAACCTAAACACAACATTGTCCTCAATGTGAAACAAGAGGAGGAGGGGAGACTTGCCTTGTTAGATGGAGGCTGTTTCTTCGGAGGAGCCATTCCTTTCCCCCTCTTGGGTATCTTCATCACTTGTCGAAGGTGGGGATGGGTACTGTTCCACAGGAATTCCGAGCTTGTCGGTGATTTGTTCTTGGTTCCTTGCATGAGTGCTATAGAATTTGGCAAGGCATCGGTGTTCCTCCAGTGGACCGCGGTTTACTGATTTGTTTTGCTATTTTGGCTTTGTTTCCGGCATCTCGTCTATGTTTCCTAAATGCAACAAAAACTAATCAAAAGAAAATAGTGCTCATAAACTAAAATGCATGAAGTAACTAAAGAGGAAGCAAAAACTTATTCCGATCTTGGGTTGCCTCCCAAGGAGCGCCGTGTTTAGAGTCCTTGGCTCAACTTTTGGTCTCGTCATCCTCCTTGTCCTTGAGTTGAGGATTCCTCCTGATTGATGGTATCCCCTTGATATGTCTTCACACGATGTTTGTTCACCTTGAATTTTACCTTCGTCTTTTCATTCATCAATTCGATGGTATCATATGGCAAGACTTGAATCACTTGGAATGGTCCCGACCATCGTAAATTGGGCTTTTTTGGAAAGAGTTTAAATAGAGGATCATGATAAAGAACTAATTGACCAGGTTGAAATTCTCTTATTGTAGTCCTTTTTCCACGCCGTCTCCTTTCAAAAATGCTTGTGTTGGATCGGGCGGTTTCCTTAGAGGTTTAGCCAACTTCTTTGGCTCTCTTGAAAGTACCTCCGCCTGCTGCATGTTTTCATGTTGCTTATCATCACAATGTTGATCAACAACTTGATTCACTTCATGTACATCCTTACTTTGGCCCACTTGAAAGTTGTGATCAATGTGCCTATCAATGACATTAATGGAGAAGCATTCATTAGATATTGGATCCATGGAACGGTATACTTTAAAAGTCACCTTTTCCTTATCCAGCCTCATTGTGAGCTCTCCTTTCTCCATGTCTATCAATGCATGACCTGTAGCTAAGAAAGATCTTCCAAGAATAATAGGGATGTTTCGATCCTCCTCATAATCAAGAACAACATAATCAACAGGAAAGATAAACTTATCAATTTTCACAAGAACATCTTCAATTACTCCACGAGCATATGCAATTGATCGATCCGCAAATTGAAGAGTAATATATTTAGGTTTTACTTCTCCGATTCCTAAATCTCTAAAAACCGAATAAGGCATTAGATTAATACTAGCACTGAGATCACATAATGCCTTACCTTCAAAATCTTTACCTATAGAGTAAGGGAGAGTGAAACTACCTGGATCCTTGAGTTTTTGAGGTAGCTTACTTTGAAGGATTGCACTGCACTCTTCGGTTAGAGCCACGGTCTCATAGTCGCCAAGCCTACGCTTCTTTGAGATGATTTCTTTCATGCATTTGATGTAGTTTGGCATCTGTTCAAGAGCTTTAGCAAAAGGAATGTTAGTATGCAATTTCTTGAAAATATCCAAGAACTTATGAAATTGTTGCTCGATTTTCTCCTTTTAAGCTCTTTGACGGAAATTGAGAGGTGGATAAGTTGAATTAGCTTCAATGCATTCCCTTTTTCTACCTGGATCTGAGGAGGGTTGATTTTGCTGTCCTGGGGTGCCTCAAGATGCTTATCGATGCTGCAACCCTCTTGGTCCGCGGTCATAGACCACAGTCTACTAAGTGTGCCTTTGTCCTTGTCTTGTTGGACCGTGGTTTCAGGCCATTGTCTAACCTCCTCTAGTGGTTGTTCAGTTCTTTCCCGCTCCGAAGTGTGATGGCATTCACTTGTTCATGTCCTTGACCTTTTGGATTGATCTTCGTGTCACTTGGTAATGCTCCAATAGGTCGAGAGTTGATCGCTTGAGCCAGCTGCCCAATTTGAGTTTGCACATTACGCATCTGTGATTGCAAAACAATAATTTCATTAGAATTTGATTGCACAGCAACGTGTGTCTCTTGCGAAGATTTCATAAAATTAATGAAAGTCTCTTCTAACCTGGTGATGCGATCCGAATCCGAAGGTTGTTGTTTCTAAGTTGGTTGGAACCCCGATGATGGATTAGTCACATTGTTATTGTTGGCATAGGAGAAGTTGGGATGATTTCTCCAACCCGGATTGTATGTATTTGAGTACAGATTGTTCCTCGGGTTGCCTCCTATGTAGTTGGCCGTCTCTTGAAATTCTTGCACCAGTCCCATAGATGTTCCTTCCTCGGTGCTTCTACAGCTTTGCCCCTCTCCCTTGCTCTTCCATGACATTACCTCCTTGAACAAAGCATCCATCTTTACAGAGACGGCTTTTACGGCATCGATTGAATGTATCCCAGCAGCTCTACACCCCATTATCCTCTCCATCTCCTTGAGCAATTCATAGGCTTCCTCGGGGTACTTGTTCATGATCAAACCACCTGCAGTGGCATCAAGAAAAGATCTACAGTTTTCCAATAAATCGTTATAAAAAATCTGTACCAATGTCTAAGTCTCAATGCCGTGATGAGGGCATGCTTGTTGCAGCTCCTTGAACTGCTCCCATGCTTCGTAGAAAGATTCTAATGATTGCTGCTTGAACGTCATAATGTCGGTCTTTAGCTTCATCACTTTGGACAGTGGAAAATATTGAGCCAAGAACTTCTCAGTTATTGCCTCCCATGTGTCGAGAGTGCTTGGTGGGATTGACAACAGCCATGACTTCGCCATGTCCCTTAGAGAGAAGGAAAAGAGAGACATGTGGATGTACTCGAGGGAGACTCCATTGAATCGGAAACTGTTGCATATCTCCAAGAACTTTGCACATGGGGGTCTTCATTTGGTGCTCCTCCAAAAGAACATGAGGTTTGCAACATTTGGATCACCAATGGTTTGATTTCAAATATGTGGGCTTGCATCGGTGGCTTGACAATGCTTGACTGATTCAAAAATTGGGGTTGTGCATATTCCTTGATTGTTTTCCGATGTTGCTGTGGCACTACTTCACCTCCTTGCCCGTGCTCCATGGCGTCTCGAGGTTGCCCTTGCTCTCTTAGCCTTCTTCGAAGGGTTCGTTCTATTTCCGGATTGGGTTGAAGTAGCTATCTTTGGTCTCTTCTTCGCATGCAAGACGGAAAATCTCACCTAAACAGTCAACAAGAGAAAACAAGTGAAAAGAAAAGAAAAACAACTTGGTTAAAGAACAGTTGCTTGGTATTAGGTTAGTAGAAAAAGAATCCCCAGCAATGGTGCCAAAAACCTGTTGCCAGTGATTGTGGTAATGCACGCAAGTATACGTATCACACATACAAGTAATACAGAGTGAGTAGAGTATCGTTCCCACGAGGACTCTTCTACTAAGCACTAAAATTGGCACAACTAGTTCCAACCAAGTCAATCAAATAAGTTGAGAAGCATGCAAGTAATTAAAAAGACAGAAGGTGAACAGACAGAAAATAAACAGATAGAAATCAGTCGATGAAAAGCTCCTAAGGTTCACAACTTCACTGATTCTAGTCTCGAGCAAGAATTACTCTTTCACACAATTAATTCTGTCATGTTATTAACATAGGATTCTAGGGTTTCCCCACTTCCATCGTACGCACCTTTCGATGTCATACGAATGTACCTAAGTGGAAGACACTTCTTCCACTCTATGCCGAGGCAATTAATGTTGAAAGGGCAAACTAAACCAACCGTAAATGGCTATCTAGGGTGCTCACCATCTTCCGATGCGCTTGCACAAATAACTTCACCTGCCGGCGTAAGCTAACCCAGCATGACATCGATTCCTCTTCCGAGGCTCCTCTTTGTCTTAAGTTCGATCTCGTGGGTGGCCAATCCAAAAGAAAGAATGAAGTATGAAATTTGCATAAATAATACCAAGGAGGCGTACCTCGATAGAATCATACATGTGAAAGAAAAGAGTTTTACATCAGACATAGAAAAGGTTCCATTGATCCCCCTAGGAATGTAGGGTTTAGTTCCACATATTCAAATAAAGTACAAGAGTTAGAAGAGAAGACAACATAATGAAAATCAGAAGAAAAGGGGCAGAAAGAACTCTAGATAGTGAAATTGAATCTCCCGATCCCGACTTTACGAATTGTTGTTGTGGTCCCTCTTCTTGTAGTGAAGTTGGTACCTTTTTCTTCCACTCTTGTAAATCTCTTGTATTTGTGGGGGTACACCACTATATATAGAGTATTTGCACTCCCTCCTTTCTTGGTTTAATCAGTGTGGGATAAGAGGTTGTGGGTCCCACCAAAGTGTTCTCAGTCTTTTTCACCGAATTCCTCTCAGTAGACCGTGGTGTACTGAGGCGTTCTCTGTAGATCGCGGCTGCTCTGTTCTGCATGCAGTTTTGTTCTTTCGGCCATAACTTCCTCATTTCAGCTCCGATTCATGACCCGTTTAATGCGTTGGAATCCTGACTCGACAAGATTTCTGATGATATATTATTTTCCATATTTATCGCACATGGAGTATGAGAAATTCCCTCCAAAATTTGCTACATCAAACAAGCCAAGTCTCTGAACATGTGTTCTTCCTTCCTTGCACATGAAATAACTCCCAGCAGTATCTAATCCATATGTAGAGGTCTGAAAGATGTCATTTATAACCATTCAATCCCAATGATGAAAAGCTATGCAATTGTCCTCTAAATGTATAGGAAGTGGCCTCAAACATAGAATTCTAGGTCGGGAATGGATAAACAAATTGTACAAATCATTATATCAACACTGGTCCTCTTCTAGTCTTTGCTCTTCTTCTACTTGGTGAGCTTCTTGAGCTTGCTTGCCTTGGTTGTCACGATCTCTCATGTCACGAATGGTTGCTGCATTAATGGGCTCATGAGTTGTGGCATCATATGTTGCATTGTTCAAAGGGATACCTGCACATCGGCAAAGTGAGGTAATCAAACAATGGTGTAATAATGCGGCAAGATCAAAATAATGATGTGTCATGGTGCAATATATAAGGTATATCCGCATCTTAGTAACTTGAGACAATGTAGATGTAGGCATGATACGAGATGTCACAAAGAGGGGGCACACTCGTGCTTGATAAATCAAATGTTTTCTCAAAGTGGTTAAGTGGTCCTTGGTGTGTGTATACCAGTTTGCTCCAGGTTTTGCAATCCCATTCAAAATGTCTTCTTCATTAATATTTTCTATCTCAGTAGCAAGCATGGGTGCATGTAGAGTCCTAATGACTTGCCTAATATCCTCTATCGCGAATGGCATGTGTTACTCCTCTCATGTATACCATCTCATCACCCGAGTGGGCCAAATTAGCATAAAATTCTCAAACTAAGTTCAAAATGCCCGATTGAGGTGGTGCACAAAAATGAGTCCAATTCATAGCAGCGATATCTTCCATGAAAATAGCCATCAAGTTACGATTGTCAAAGATAAATCCCCTCTTCGCATGACACTGACGATTTTTCCACATGTTACCATAAAAAGTCTCAGCCTCATTAGCACAAAACGAGCTGCCAGTGCACCGGCAGGTGGTGGGGGAGTGTTTTTGCATCTTCTACTACTGCGGTGCGAGGGAGATGCCATGACATTCACACAAAGTAAAGAACAATCACATTTGGTTCACGAGAGAGATTGAGAATGAATTTACCACCCGGGAAGTTGGAATCCCGGGAATTCTCTATCAAGGACTTGATTGCAGCTGTTCCCGTGCAGCTTGCTCGCATAAAATCTCCTCAAGGATTGCTTGTTCTATGCTTGCAAAACCAAACAGGAATAAGATGAGAGGAACAAGAGCAATGAGAGAGTAATTTGTACAATTGAGTGCTAAAAGAACCCCTTTTTATAGCCTCTGTGGTGATTCAAATCTTGAATTCAAAATCAAACTTGGTGCAGGTCTCGGTAGCCAAGGTGATGCTATCAAGAATATTATGCACCGCGGTGCAGATACTTGGACACCATGGTGGGGTGGTGTCTAGTCTCTATCTTGCTGTGGTTGTGGTAGGGAATCTCTCGCAAGCAGCAAGCTCACTGCAGTGCTGATACCTGGATACTGCGGTGCAGAGGTAACTTGTCAAGGCAGGTAGCACACTGATCATGGTGCAACCAGTGTCCACCGTGGTGTAGCTACGTCTTATCTTCTAGCTGGGCTTGCCTACTGTCTTCTTGTTCTCTGATCTATAGCTGATGGTTTTGATCGGCCTCCTCTATCATTGAATGACCTATAACCCTAGTAAAACAACAGGGAATAACATTATATATGTGTGATCATGAGCTGGGTTTCTGCTAAAAGGAGTTGGGCTCGGTCAGTGGGCTGTAGCCCAATAAATCATGGGCACCGCGGTGCAGCAATCTTGGGACCGCAATGAACGGAGATGAAATCAAGCCCAGTTTTCACGACTGGGCTGTATTGAGTCCAGCTATACTCCTGTTTTTGAATACTGCTTCAAATAAATAATGCATGCTTGCTTGTAATGAAAACTATCCTAAAATGCAAAATTAAACAGACAAAGCAAATAAAACCGGGCTTGGGTTGCCTCCCAAGAAGCGCCACTGAGAGAGTCCGTGGCCCGACTTTCGGTCTTGTCATCCTCCTTGTCCTTGGGTTGCAAATTCCTCCTAATTGATGGGGTCCCCTTCATATGTCTTCAACATATGTTTATTCACCTTGAATTTCACCTTTGTCTTTTCATTCATCAGTTCAACAGAATCATGCAACAAGGCTTGAATCACTTGGAATGGTCCCGACCATTGTAGCTTTTGCTTTTTGGAAAGAATTTAAATACTGGATTATGGTAAAGATCTAATTGACCAGGTTGAAATTCTCTTATCGTAGTCCTTTCGCCACGTCGTCTTCTTGTCACACATGCTTGGGTTGGATTGGGTGGTTTCCCTAGAGGTTTAGCCAACTTCTTAGCCTCTCTTGAAATTACCTCCACCTGTTACATGTTTTCGTCTTGCTCATCATTACAATGTTGATCAACATCTTGATCCACTTCATGTATATCCCCACTTTGACCCACTTGAAAGTTGTGATCAGTGTGCCTATTAATGACATCAGTGGAGAAGCATTCGTTAGATATTGGATCCATGGAACGAAATACTTTAAAAGTCACATTTTCCTTATCAACCCTCATTGTGAGCTCTCCTTTCTCCACATCTATCAATGCACCATCTGTAGCCAAGAAAGGTCTTCCAAGAATAATCGGGATGTTTTGATCTTCCTCATAATCTAGAACAACAAAATCTATTGGAAAGATAAATTTATCAATTTTAACAAGAACATCTTCAATTACTCCACAAGCATATGCAATTGATCGATCCGCAAATTGAAGAGTAATAGATTTAGGTTTCACTTCTCCTAGTCCTAGGTCTGTAAAAACTGAATAAGGTATCAAATTTATACTAGCACCAAGATCACGTAATGTCTTACCCTCAAAATCCTTTCCAATCGAGTAAGGGATAGTGAAACTACCTGGATCTTTTAGCTTTTGAGGCAACTTACATTGCAAGACTACACTCTTCGGCTAAAGGAACCATCTCGTAGTCACCAAGCCTGCGCTTCTTCGAGATGATTTCTTTCATGAATTTGACGTAACTGGGCATCTGCTCCAAAGCTTCAGCAAAAAGGAATATTAATATGTAATTTATTAAAAAATTCTAAGAACTTATGGAATTGATGCTTGATTTTCTCCTTTTGTGCTCTTTGAGGGAAGGGAAGAGGTGGATAGGTTCGATTTGGCTATGATGTGGCACCCTTAATTGCACTGGTCTTCGGCTGGTCGATGTTCCTATCTTGAGGTGCTTCAGCTGGGGGGTCATTGCTGACTCCTTCTTGGACTGCGGTTGTGGATCGCCGTCTAACCTCGTCTCCTGTGTTCACTATCTATTTTTCGCTCCTCAATGTGATGGCATTCACTTGCTTGGATCCACCTCCCCTTCAATTTATTTCAGTGTTGCTTGGGAGTAATCCTTGTGCCCGGACTCCAACGGCTTGGGCGATTTGTCCTAGTTGCATCTCCACATTCTTCATTTGTGCTTGCAAGGTAATAATGCTATTAGTGTTGGATTGTACTCTGGCATTAGTGTTTTTGTTAGCCACCATAAGCTCAAGAACAACATTTTCTAGCTTTGTAAGCCGTTCCTATTCATTCGGTGTTGGCTTTTGCATCGGTTGGAACCCCAGGGGTTGAGTTGGACAGTTGGTAGCATATGAAAAGTTGGGGTGATTTCACCAACTAGGATTGTAAGTGTTTGAATATGGGTTGTTTCTTGAGTTGCTTCCCACAAAATTTGCCTCCTTGTGCTCGGTTTCCATTGGATAGTCATCAAAGACCGTCGAGGTTGGTCCCACTCCTTGTGGCTTCATGGTTGCCATTAAGGCATCCATCTTGGCTATGAGGGTTGTCAAAGCATCCGTCGAGTGGACTCCGACTATCCCCTTTTGAGCCATGTTTCGGTCCGATACCACATTTGTTGCTAATGCCTCGATAAGGTCGTATGCCTCCTCCGGTGTCTTCTCAAGGATCGTGCCTCCTACAACAGCAATAATATAGGTCTGTAAGGCATCATAAATTCCAGTATAAAAGGTGGTTACCACTTGCCACATCGGAAGGTCATGATTTGGACAATTGTGCAGTAAGCCTTTGTAACACTCGCATGCTTCTGACAATGTTTCCATCGGAAGTTGCTTAAACGATGTGATATCACTCCTCAACTTGGCCATCTTGGAGGGTGGAAAATACTTCATGAGAAATTTCTCCACAATGATGTCCCAACTGTTTAAGGATCCCAGTGGGAATGAGCTAATCCATATCCTTGCCTTGCTCCTAAGAGAGAAATGAAACAAAGTCATTTTGATATAATCTTGAGAACCCTGTTTTGTCTAAAAGTATCACACAAATCATTAAAAATATCAAGATGGGCATGAAGGTCCTCATTTGGTCCGCCGCTAAACAAGCATGTTGTTTGAATCATTTGAAGCATCGTCAATCTGATCTTGAACGTGTGAGCTTGAACAGCTGGTTTGGTGATACTTGATCACTTGTCCATTTGTAGTCTCACCTAGTATCTCATCTTAAGTGTGGGGTTGTCTTGAGGGTCCTCCATGTTATGGGAAGATGAAATCTCCACAAGTGATTGTTCTCGCCTTCTCCAAATGAGGTTCGCTCTATTTCTGGATCAAGCGGTAGCAAGTCTTGTTGAGATCTCCTACTCATACACTGAGAGAATTCAAAACAAGGGAATGAGAACTACAACACAAGAGAAAAGTACAGAAAAGAAAATTGGTTTGGTCGAAGTCAAGTGCTTCAATTCGAGTTGATAGATACACTTAGATCCCCAGCAACGACGCCAAAAACCTTGTTCACTATTAGCCCGCAAGAGGACGGATCGCAAGTAGTAAACCCGACGAGCGAGTATCGTTCCCATGAGGATCAAAGCCTATCGAGCACGAATTTAGAACACAAATTACCAAGCCAAACCACACAATAGTTGCAAGGATGCAGAAATTGCAAGAAAAGAAGTAAAAATAGACAATCTAAAGAAAATAGAAATAGCTTTATACGATCTCGACAAGGAAACGATTCTAGGGGTTCAGTTTCACTTAGGTCTATTTCAATCCTCTTGGACTGAATTAACCGGACCAAGTCAAGCATCCTCTTCTCCTATCCACGAATTCTAAAGTCACCTAATCAAACTCTCATCGTAACTAGGATGTTCCTAACCCACTCTATCTCTAGGTAGTTAGAATTAAGGGACCAAGGGTCATGTTCGTGATGCCATGGTGATGGCTACCTCTTGGGCCTTCTCACACATCTTTTTTAACTCTTACAATGACTAATCGACCTCTCAGTATAATTATTCCTAGGCTATGTTTACTTAGGCTACAGGATTCTCACTCTCGTATTTCCTCACCATCCCTTCGATTGATTTATCGAGTTGACCAGACATCAACAAACACATGAAGTATAGTAAACATAAGGGAAATAGAACACCTTCATAGATCTAGGAAATAGAAGTTCAATACATGGATGAAATAAACACTAAGATCGACCTACTACCCTAGAGAATAAGAAACTAGTCGGACATGTTTATGTCACAATACATGTTCATCAGAATTGAAAGTTATGAAATCAAAATGAAGAGAAAGGAGCTAAAGGTTGAAGACGTCTCAAACACAAACAATGAGTTTGATTCCTTAGTTGTTCTGCCCACGACCAGTGTTCTAATGCCCCGCGCTTCGTAACCTTTATCTGCTAAGAACCTTGTCCAGATTTGCCTTGTTGTGAAAAGCTATCTCTATATTTTCCTCCTTTCATTTTATGGGTGTGCCTATCTATTTATAAGGTATTTCTGCCTCCTTCAAACATGGTATGGTCAGTGTGGGATAGAAAATACCGGGTCCCACCATTTCGGCATAGCTCACCCCGGTGCAGCATTGTTCAGACCTCAGTGCACTGAGACAAAATTCAGCCCTTGATACTCTCTGTAAGCTGCAGTGCAGTACTGTACAGACAGCTGTGCACTGAGTCTGTTCTGCGTAGTTGACTTCGTTTGGCCATAACTTCCTCATTTTAGCTCCAAATCATGCATGGTTTGATGTGTTGGATTCCTAACGCGATGAGCTTTCTGTTGATATCTTATTTGGCATGTTTTTATGTTTAGTAAATCCTGAAAACACCCAGAAACACTTAGAGGATGGATATTAACCTCCTAAGGAGCACAGATAATCACCTTTCGGCAAAAACAACTAAAATAACAAGTGGAATGCATGTTCTTAACTCAAGTTTAAGGTCTAAAAGTGTACTTCAAATATAACTTCTATGGTATTATCACACAGCAGCATGTGTCTCTTGTGAAGATTTCATAAATTTGATAACCTCTAATATCGAGAGGCGATCAGGATCCAAAGATTGTTGCTTCTGAGTTGATTGAAATCCCGGTGGTGGATTGGCCCTGTTGTTGTTATTAGTGTATGAGAAGTCGGGATGATTTCTCCAAGCCAGGTTGTACGTATTTGAGTACAGATTATTCCTCAAGTTGCCTCCGATGTAGTTGGCCGTCTCTTGAATTTCCTGTGCTGATCTCATAGATGTTCCTTCATCAGTGGTTCCACAACTTTGCCCCGCTCCTTGGTTCTTCCATGGCGTGAATTCCTTGAATAGTCCATCCATCTTAGCTGAGAGGGTTGTTACGGCATCTACCGAATATAGCCCTGCAAGTCCAAGTCCCATTGTCCCTTTGGATGGCCATTAGTAGCCATTTCGTGCCATCTCCTCAAGCAATTCATAGGCTTCCTCGGGGTACCTGTTCATGATAGAACCACCTGCAGCAACATCAACAGAAGAATGACAGTTTTCCAATAAACCATTATAAAAAATTTGTGCCAATGACCAAATCTCAATGCCGTGATGAGGGCATGCTCGTTGTAGCTCCTTGAACAGCTCCCATGCTTCATAGAAAGATTCCGATGGCTGCTGTTTGAAAGTCAACATGTTGTTCTTTAGTTTCATAGTTTTGGAAGGTGGAAAATATTGAGCCAAAAACTTCTCAATTATTGCCTCTCATGTGTCGAGAGTGCTCAGTGGGAGTGACAGCAGCCACAACTTCACCTTGTCCCTTATAGAAAAGGAGAAGAGAGACATTCGGATGTGTTCAGGAACACTCCATTGAAGCGAAAAGTGTCATAGATCTCCAAATACTTTGCTAGGTGCACATGGGGGTCTTCATTTGGTACTCCTCCAAAAGAGCATGAGGTTTGAAGCATTTGAATCACTAGTGGTTTGATTTTGAATGTGTAGGCCTGAACCGGTGGCTTGATAATGCTTGACTGATTCAGAAATTGGGGTTGTGCATACTCCTTGATTGTTTTTTTATGTTGCTGCGGTATTATTTCACCTCCTTGCCTGGGCTTCATGGCTTCTCGGGGTTGCCCTTGCTCTCTTAACCTTCTATGTAGGGTTCATTCTATTTCCGGATCAGGTTCAAGTAGCTCTTGTTTGTCTCTTCTTTGCATGTAGGACACAAGATCTCACCTGAACAGAGAACAAGAGAAACAATCGAAGCAAAGAAAAAGGACTTGTTTGAAGAACAATTGCTTAGTATTAGGTTAGCAAAAAAAGTGTCCTCGGCAACAGCACCAAAACTTGTTGTTTAGATAGACAGAATGCCCACAAGTATACATATCGCAACAAGTAATATAGAATGAGTAGAGTATCGTTCCCAAGGAATCTTCTACTAATCACTAAAATTAGCACAACTAATCCTAAGCAAGGTAAATCAAATAAGTTGAGTAGAATGCAAGTAGTTAAATAGATAGAAATCAGTTGATAAAGGACTCCTAAGGTTCACAACTTCCCCAATTCGAGTCTTAAGTAAAAATCCTTCTTTCACTCTATTAATTATGTCATGTTATTAACCCAGGGTTCTAGGGTTTCCCCACTACCATTGTACGCACCTCTCGATGTCATACGAATGTACCTAAGTGGAAGACGCTAATCCATTCTATCTCTAGGTGACTAATGTTGAAAGGTCAATTAATCCAACCCTAATTGGCTATCTAGGGTGCTCACCATCTGTCGATGCGCTTACATAAATAACCTCACCTCTCAGCATAAGTTAACCTAGATTATGCAATTTCTAGTATGACTTCGATTTTCCCTCTCGAGGCTCCTCTCTATCTCAAGATCATTCCCATGGGTTGCTAATCCAGAAGAAAGCATGAAGTACGAAATTTGCATAAATAACACCAAGGAGGCGTACCTCGACAGAATCATACATATGAAAGAAAGTGCTTACTTAAAATATTGAAAAGGTTCCATTGATCCCCCTAGGAATCTAGGGGTTTAGTTCAACTTAATAGAATGAAATACAAGAGTTGGAAGAGAAGACAACATTATGAAAACAAGAAGACAAGGGATAGAAGGAACTCTAGATAGTGAAATCGAATATCTCGATCCCGACTTTACGATTTGTCAATGCGGTCCCTTCTTCGTATTCCACGACTGTTGCCCCCTTGCTTCTCTTTGCTTTTTTCTATATGTATGTCTATTTCTCTTGTAGGGCGGTACACCACCATATATAAAGCATTTACCCTTCCTCTAATTTTGGTTTGATCAGTGTGGGATAGAGAGTTGTGCATCCCAGCAAACTTGCTCAATAGACAGCGGTCTATGTCTTCTCGTTGAAATTTCTCAGTAGACCACGGTCTATGGACCACGGTCTACTGAGCTCTACATGCAGTTTTCTTTATTCAGCCATAACTTCCTCGTTTTAGCTCCAATTTATGATTTGTTTGATGCGTTGGAACCCTGACTCAACAACCTTTCTAATGATATCTTATGTGCTATATTTATCATGAGGGAAATATGAGAGAATTCATTGTGAAGTTGCTGCATCGAAAGTAAAATTATCGAACAAGCTATTCTTCATTTTTTTGCATATCTCCTTTTCATTCCCTACACATCGAACAATTCTTGGCAGTATCGTTTCTTCATTTTTAGTATTCTCAAACACATCATTTGGCTCCTGACATAAAATGATATGCAATTAATCATAAAATGCATGAGAGATGGTCTAAGATACGAATATCTAAGTCGGGAATGGGGGCACAACTTATACAAATCACTGTATCAACATTCCCACTCCACTTCATTTCATAATCTCACAACCAATTCACAACATTTCACCACCAATTCACTGCATTTCACCAATTTCATAATCACTTCACTTCATTTCATAATCTCATAACCAATTCACTATACTTCGTAAATTTCATAACCACTTCACTTCATTTTACTACTTCACAAACAATTCACTACATTTAACCATTTCACAACTAATTCACTACATTTGCCAATTTCACAAACACTTTGCTCCACTAAACCTTATACAATCAACAAAAAACCACATAATTAACAATAATTATAGCCAACAATTTGTAACCCATGAACTACTATGAGCAAATAGGTCATTCACCCACTAAAAATTGCACTTAATCAACAGAATTTTGACAAATCCTAAAATCTTCAAAACCCTAAAAACTTGAAGAAAAATTAGGGTAAGCTCAAATAAAACTTCACATACCGTAGAGAAGGCAGCATAGATTGCAACAGAATCTCCGAATCGGGAGAGATTGCAACGAACACGGACTCGAGGTAGAGATCGCAATGGAGGAAGAGAGGAGAAGAGAGGTAGGGGGAGGGGGAATGGTGCTCTGGTGTGATCTAGCCCCCACGGGGCCATTTTTATCGACGAGAGAACGCATATTCAACCTGCAATCTCTCTATCCCTTAAATGAAATGGTACGTTTTTGGCTAAGGGATATCGCATATGGCCAAAACACACTATTTAGTCATGCAACGAGCTAAGATCGCAATTCGAACATGCGGTCTTAGTACGAAATTGAGGTTGTGAGATCAACATGCGATCTCCTGATAGTAAAAACGTAAATAGTTTGGCCAGGACGGTTTTTAAAGAATTATTTTTAAAAAGTACGGTCTTTCCTTACATTCCTCCCCCTATTCGCCCCACAAAATATTCACGTAGGCAAAAATCAAAATCATGATGTCATTGATATTTTCTACTGACATAATCCTACCGCATTTTTCACCAACATAGAAGTTCATCAAACACAATATTCAAAATTAAAGCCAATATATTCAGAATTGACCAAGTTATGCTAGTGCTTGATCAATGCTAGATTAGGTGATTGGTCACTGATCGAGCAGCTACTTGATCACTTCTAGAGCAACTAATCAGTCACTACTCGAGAGGCTAATCAATCACCACATGTGCTTGAGCAACTGATCTAGCAATGCTATATCACATGCTCGATCACTGCTTGAGCACTGATCGAGTAATGCTTCAGCAGGTTGCTCAAGCACTGCTAGATGGAAAATGAGAACTGTAAGCATTACGACAAATTCAACAAAATAGAACACAATTCCAACAAACACAAGCACGCATCTACTAAATAAGGATCCATCAATAATGGGGAAGACGTTTCAAGTATCTACTCAGGATCAATCATGCAACCATTATGACAAGGGTTTCACTTAACTTTAAAACAGAAGAAGGGAGGTCAGGATGGAAAGCAAGAGCAAACAGAAGAAGATGATACGTACCAAAACTTCTCCATTTTATTCAACAGGGGGTAATCAAGGACATGTAGCAGGAAATGGAGGACATGCTCGTCATCTAAACTTTGCTGCTACTGCAACCCTGCTATGGCTTCAGAGGTTTGAAGGAGGAAATAACATGCGTGAATCACATGTTGAAAATGCAATTTCCATGTTGAGCTGCATCTTTAACATGCAGTTACTTGGCCATGCAAATAATTTCAAGTAGAAAACTGCACTTTCAAGATGTGGTTCGTGTTTGGTAACCGCATCTTAGAAATGTAGTTTAGTTTCGGTATTTTACAAAATACTTTCCACCAAACCATTCTTTACACGTTAGTTTTTGAATTAATGGTATTTAGACCCAAAACTTGCCGCTTAGGCTACCACCCTTAACCCTACCCTCTTTTTGTATTTATATTATCCCATTTCAATTACATTTTCAGTTTTTATATTTTTCTATTAAAAATTATTGAATTGAAAGTCCACAAAAGTGAAATCTCGTAAGGATGCCGTCCAATTCATGATATGATTTTTCGAATTCGATTAGTCATTATCGATTTGTTTCCCACACTGAGGCTCAAACTTAAATTTTTCTTTGCTGATTGTTAACTTGTCGACATTCCATTCTATCTTTTCCCTTGATCTTCAACCAATTTATAAATCAAAATGTACACGTCTTGCTCAATTTAGATTTTCAACAATTAGTTATATTTTTTAAATGAAATTGGTCAAGATTAAATGAATTTAATAGATTAGGCTATTTTTACATAAAAATCATATCTTTTCTCCAGATCGAATCTCGAGGTCAATATTCTTTATAGTTCAACTTTCCTTATAGTGAATCTAAATTTGTTCCATGTTAACTCTAATTGGATCCTGGATTTTACTCTCAAATGTCATATTAGGTCGTGTATCATCACGTGCTCATTCAATTTTATGAGATTTCAAGTGAAAATGACATTTCTACAAGGACTCCCTTAATAGGGCACCAATGGTTCTAGGAAAATCATGAAAGCGACTATGTCATGAGTGGGGAGTGAATTTGTCATTCAAATTGTGATTTGATGGACCCTCAATCTTGCCATCATCAATTAAATCTTGAATCTCATGGCGTAGATGAATATATTCATCAGTGTCATTTCCTCATTTGTTATAAAGTGTTGCGTATTTGAAGATATTGCACGCAAGTATACGTATCGCAGACAAGTAGTACAGAGTGAGTAGAGATCGTTCCCACGAGGACTTTTATGCTAAGCACTAAAATTGGCACAACTACTTCCAAGCCAAGTCGCTCAGATGAGTTGAGAATCATGCAATAATTAAAAGATAGAAAGCAAACAGACAGAAAATAAATAGATGGAAATCAGTCTATGAAAAGCTCCTATGGTTCACACTTCACCAATTCTAGTCTTAAGCAAGAATCCTCTTTCACACGATGAATTCTGTCATGTTACTAACCTAGGGTTCTAGGGTTTCCCCACTTCCATCGTACGCACCTTCCGATGTCATACGAATGTACCTAAGCGGAAGACACTAATCCACTCTATTCCTAGGCGATTAATGTTGAAAGGCCAAACTAAACCAACCCTAAATGGCTATCTAGGGTGCTCACCATCTTCCGATGCGCTCGCACGAATAACCTCACCTTCCGGCATAAGCTAACCTAGATTATGCAATTCTTAGCATGACATTGATTTCCTCTCCCGAGGCTCCTCGCGGTCTCAAGTTCAATCTCATGGGTGATCAAGCCAAAAGAAAGCATTAAGTACGAACTTGCATAAATAACACCAAGGAGGTGTACCTCGACAAAATCATACATGTGAAAGATAAGAGTTTTTACTTAAGACATAGAAATGGGTCCATTGCTCCCCCTAGGAACTAGGGGTTTAGTTACACATATTCGAATAAACTACAAGAGTTAAAAGAGAAGACAACATGTTGAAAAGCAGAAGAGAAGGGACAGAAAGAACTCTAGATAATGGAGTCGAACTCCCGATCCCAACTTCCCGAATTGTTGTTGCGGTCCCTCTTCTCGTGTTGTAGTAGGTGCCTTTTTCTTCTACTCTTGTATCTTCTATATATATATGTATATATATGTATGTATCTATGTATGTATATCTATGTATGTGGGAGTACACCACTATATATAGAGTATTTGCATTCCCTCCATTCTTGCTTTAATCAGTGTGGGATAGGAGGTTGTGGGTCCCACCATTCTTCCAAGTGTTCTAAGTCTTTTTCGGCGAATTCCTCTCCGTAGACCGCGGTCTAGGGAAAATGCCTCAGTAAACCGCGGTCTATCCCCTGTTCCGCGCGCAGCTTTCTTCTTTCGGCCATAACTTCTTCGTTTCAGCTCCGAATTGAGATCCGTTTGATGCGTTGGACTCCTGACTCGACAAGATTTCTGATGATATATTATTTGACCTATTTCTCACACAGGAAGTGGGAGAAATTCTCTGCAAAACGTACTGCATTGAACAAGCCCAGTCTTCATCATTCCCTGCACATCAAACAACTCCCAGCAGTATCTAATCCATGTGTGGAGCTCTGAAAACTATCATTTATAGCAATTCAATCCCAATACAGAAATGATATGCAATTACCCTCTAAATGTATGGGAAATGGCCGAAAACATACGATTCTAGGTCGGGAATGGATGCACAAATCATACGAATCACAATATCAACATAAAGCGTACATAACTTGGAAGGGCAACCTCAACTTCTATGGGACCAGCAAGGGCTTCCTTCATGCATCAAAAGAAACCCCTCCACTTGAGTGCTTGAGGAAAAAGATAGTGGTTTGTTTAGGTCTAAAAGCTTCTGAACCTCAGCAACCATTCTAGTCTAGGAGCAAGATGTAGGTGTCGTAACATAATCCTTGAGTATTGGTAGCAACCGAAGTGCATGACTTTTTCCCACTATCCAGCTTGCATAATAATCTTCACCAAAATGTTTCCTCTACCTAAGCTCCTACTTGATATCGGGTTCAAAGATCTAGGATAGGGAGACAAATTAACCTTTCTCAATAGTGTGGTAGTAAAATGGTAATCATGATGCAATCTATTCTTTCTAACATGATCGATCAGTCTTTCTCCTGACTTTGTTGAGCTATCAGCTCATAAAGTCCATGAAGCTCACATTGGCTTTTTGCACTATGCACTCCAGTCCAGTCGAGTTGTTGTGATGGGTGCATTATATTGGAATTGCTTGAAAAGATTGTCATAAGCTCATCCTAGTTGGTACGAGGTCAATTAAATGATACCATGTTGTTGCAATTCTTTTCACTTATTATGGGAATAACATGGTGACAGCTTCGGGACTAAGGTTCTAAGGCTATAACATTGTCCAAAAGCTGGCCACATGGGTTGTCGGGTCCCTGCCCTCATAATTGGATGAGTTTAGCATTTTGAACTTTTTAGGGAAAGTGACTTCCTTGAAAACAACTAGCTATCCAACCCAAGTTTCTCAAACCCAATTTGTACCTTAAGGGGATGGGATGTTTCCTACATCTGACGGGCCATGGTTCACAAATTGTTGTTTATAGTTGGGGTCTGAGGCATTGTTTGTGTTGTAGCAAGTAAAACTGGTGGCATGGAAGGCTCTTCAAGGGCTTCATTGTGCTTGGCCTACAACTGTTATATCTCCTACTTGTTTGGGTAATTCATCTTGTCTATGGCCTTGATTGACATGAATTAGATTCTTTATCAAGGAATGGATCATCTCTTCCATTTGCATGCACGGTTCTAACTTAAAATCTTCAAGATCGTGAATGATCCACCTTAGCATTTCATACCAATCCATCTCTACTTATACAAGGTTTACACCATTTCAGTGACTTTACAAAAGATGTGGTCCCTTATATGTACTTACCCGTTATTGGATTACTTCTTAAAGCTATGACCTTCTCAATTCCTAGGTTAACATAGAGTGGTTCGTGATAAAGATGTATTTTCATTCACATTTTGATGTTTGTATGTTGGACATCATAGCCATGTATGCACAGCATTAGACTAGTGCGTGCCAACTTCGCTGATATTGTATGTTTCCTAAATTTTTAGGGATTTTGGATTGCATAGGAAAGATAGGACAAGACAGACATTCATAGTGATAGCCGATTAAAGATATAAAAGATACAAACTTCCTAAGATGCTCTATTCGATCATGACACGACTCAAATTTGCGTGGATCACATGATTTTAAGGATATTGCTATGGGACATATAGGAAGATGAAAAGTCTTGCCACTAGGTCTACCTACTGACACAGCTATGGGGGATTTCCCGAGCAATAAATGAGGCAGGCAAGGTCGTGATGGTCGTGGACGCCATGATGAGAGTGGTGTGCGCAAATTCAACTCGTTGCAAATGATCTACACTACATTTAATGTGGCCCGTGGTGAATGCAACCAAGGAAGCGCATCATGACGCTGCGTGGGTATCTGGAATGAGGACATCAGAGGATTGGGTGGGGGAGAATATCAAGAGCCATTGGTGAAAAATAGAAATTGTATGTTGTGTAATGGTTTCCCATAGGTAAATGGGTTAACATTAGTTGTGATTTACATGTAATTACTTCATGTTACATTTATACTTCATGGGATATATGTGTTTTAACATGCCAGCTACAGGCAATGTTAACCTAGGGAGCCTCGCTACCTATGGACATGCACTACAAACCTGAGCTCATTACATTTGCCTAACTATAAGTATACATGGATGAATGACCAATTAAGTGTAGAAAGGGATGTCTAGTGGTTGCAAATAATATAGACCTCTACCAGGAAATCATTAGGTTGTTTAATAGCAGCTCCATTGGATGACGTTAAGAGTATGAGCTACCACACAATGCGTCACTTATTTGCTCTACTAGTAGGGACTCCAATGTGATGTGCCCGAATTCATCAGAAAGTGTGGCACCTCTCTATGACATGAGAGCAGGAAGATGTTGCCTCCTAAACTAATGCAACCAATTAAGATTCTAGAGGTTCCCCTCATAGGGCTTTATTGAAGGCTTCCCTAAATCAATAGGGAAGGGGGTCATTTTTCATTGTTATGGACAAATTCTCTAAGTATGCCTACTTCATGGCTCTTGCACACCCATATACTATCCAATCAATGGCTTGAATTTACACTAATAATGTGATGGAGTTGCATGGTTTACTTATGTTCATGTCAGAAATAGAGTTCTTGTTTTCTTAAGTTTGTTCTTGCAAGGACTGTTTTGAAACTTATGGAGCCAATTTGTACAATTTCAAAACTTATCACTCCTACTTCGTGGCTAAAATAAGACTGTCAGTCACTATTTGGAGTGCTATTTGCATTGTATTTGTAATAAACATCCAACTCAATGGCATCAATCACTTTTATTGGTTCAATGGTGGTACAATACCACCTACTCCACATCTTTAGGCACAATTCCTTTTATTGGCCTTTATGGAGTCTTGCCACCATTGCACATTCCTTACCTTCCTAGAGATTCTTCTATCGACATAGTAGATGCCTAGTTGAGAAAATTCAAACATTAGATTCGCAGCCTTAAGCACCACTTATGCAGAGCCTAAAATAGGATGAAGCAATATGTTGATAAACGAAAGACTTAGCAAAAGTTCCAGGGTTGGAGAATGGTCTATTTTAAATTACATTCTTATTGCCAACAATCCTTGCATCCTAGGTGAGTGCACAAGCTACCTGCAAAGCATTTTGTGCCATATTTGATCTTGCAAAAGGCTAGATCGATGGCTTATCAATTGAAACTTCCTGACTAGGCTAAAATTCATCATACATTCCACGCCTCTCTTCTTTAAAAGGCTCAGCAATCACCTCACATGTCATAGACCTACGAGATGAGCTTCCATTGATTCATATCCAACTCCACTCGCCATCTTGGACCAGAGAATGTTGCAATACCAAAAACCTATAATACAACTCCTCATTCATTGGTCAAACTCTGACTCAACTAATGCTACTTGGGAGTATCTCTACAATTTGCAACTTCATATCCTTAATAGTCAACCTTGACAGCAAGGTTGTTGAAGAGATGGAGCATTAGTAGTATTAAGGGCTTTGATGTAATGAATGTAGAAATTTCTGGGAGTGTGTTCCCAATAAAATATTATTGCGTGTTCATAATGTAATAATGATGAGAATGGCTATTAGGTTGTTATGTAGAAATTCATTTCGTGACATTGTTACGGCTGCAAGTAGCTCATATCAAACAAAGCATAGTGATTATAATGATAGCCGGTGATAAATTGATTCTTGTGGACATTCCTTTTGTCTCGTTCTCTCTCTTCTTCTCTTCCCCTCCCAAACTCTTTCTCTTTTTTTTCCCCTCTCTTTTTGGGATTCAGATCATCCTCATAACTAGCAAACTCCCCCTAACAAGTAATCACGACCATCCTTTCCGAATTGGGAAAAAAAACTAAGATGGCAGGTTAAATATTAAAATGAAGAGAGGTAAATATGGGAAAAAATACCAGCAAGTGAAAAAAATAGAGGGGCAAAAACTTAGCAGCTAATTTGAAACAAAGGCAGTATTGATAGATGCCTGGGCCAAAACGCATTCTATTTTTCCATTTATTGGCTCAATTGTCATTCAGCCCTCATTTACCTTATCTCGACTCGATGCAACGCGGCAAATTTTCCTCGATGGATAACTTATTAATCAACAATGTCAACTTTCTTAATGACTGTTGATTGGGGAAATTATCAAAGAAGAAACCACTAATTTCTTGAGACAATTAATCTTACATAAATATTTCTTCAATCGTTGTGATTTTCCAGAATAATTTATCTAAAGTTTTTTCTCATACTCAAAAAAGTTCAAAGTTTTGTTGTTTTCCTTCTTAAATTAATTTTCAATCTCCTTGTATTTCTTTCCAAGGTTTTTCTTTTTCCGCGACAATTATTATCCTAAATGAGCAATGGGCAAAAATATCGTGATTTGCAAAAAAAATTCGTAAAAAACAATTCAATTTGAACTATTTCCCAGAATACTGTTTCTAAAACCCAACATAGTTGGCGTTTTCAGTTGAGTATTTTCTTGGTACATGGCAGCTGAAAACGCCAACTATGTTGGCGTTTTCATTTAAAAAAACTACGTCATGCAGGGGAGCTTGGCTTTATAATCGAGAGCTGCCCCCTGCTCCACCACTTCTTGTCCACCAGCTAGCAACCGAGGAGAGAAAGCCCGCCCAAGCTTCCACCGAACCGAAGCAACTTCCCACTCGATCGAAAGTCCGCCGGAGCACCCGAACCCGAAGACAAACCCAAGCCCAAACCCGAATCGAATCTAATCCCCAACCCGAATCCGAAGCATCTTCGTGAACTACTGTCAAACCCGAGGTTCGTGATATTTTGAGAATTATTTTTAGCATGTGATGACTGATTTGCATAATTATAACTATTATTATCGTGTTTGGGTTATAACGAGCTTAGATGGAGATCAATTAGTGTTTAAATGTGATTGCATATGAGATGTTCGATGAAATGTCTGAAAGGTTTTTTATTTAACATAATATGGATTCGGTTAAAAGTTAGAATACTTTATTTGGTGCCTTTTATTTGGGTGACAATTAGTTATGTATAATTATCATAATTATAACTATTATTATTGTGTTTGAGTTAAAACGAGCTTAGATTAAGGGTTGGATGGTGTTTAAATGTGATTGCATATGGATTCGGTGAATTACCAGAATATGGATTCAATGTTTAAATGTTTAAATGTGATTGCATTAAGGCCGATTAGTGTTTAATAGAATATGGATTCGGTGAAATACTAGAATACTTGGTGCCCTTTATTGAGGAGATAATATATTATGTATACTTATCTTATTGAAGTGAAATAACTGATGGAATGTTAATGTGTTCACTGCTGTGAAAATGGTGAGATATGTGGAACTGTTGATTTTTGCCCATGGGAGTATATTGTACGGTGAACACAGTCCTTATTCTGATAAGGATCCAGTAAAAAGAATATTGGTGAAGAATGATGCTAGATTTGAGGAATTATTGCAAAAGATATACCGAGCTATTAGTTTGAATCCAAATGATTATGAAGTGGAGGTGTTTCATAGAGATGTGATGATTTATCAGTCAAGTGGAATGCTGCCAAAGTATACTTTGGTACCTATAACAGAAGATGACGATGTGGTTGATCTCTTACCAGTCCCCACATGATGTACCGCGCGGTGCTGCATTGGGCCAATGTTTCATGCATGAGTCCATTGACGCATCCATTGAAGATCCGATTCCTTTCTTCAACAAGAGGAATGGTGGTGATGGGTGTGTAAACTTTGAAGAGGAACATCGTTTATCAGACTCATACTTGAGTTTTGGTGATGAGTTAAAGAAAGGGATGTGGTTTCAACGGAAAGAAGATTTGATATATGTTGTGAAGGTACACCATATCAAACATCACCATAACTTCTATGTTGATGAGTCGGATAAGAAGGTGCGGTCAGTTTCTTGTTCTAAGAAACACAGTGGGTGTAGATGGTGACTTCGTGCATTTAAAAAACGCACGGACATTGGATTTGTGATTACCAAAGTTGTAGGACCACATACTTGTGTTAATCCCATCGTTAGTCAAGGCCATCCACACCTAGACTCGAAGTTGATGAGTCGATGCTTTATAAATCAAGTTAGGGAAACACCCAATGTAAAGGTTTCTATATTGCGTCAAACAATTGTTGACACATTTGGGTACATGGTAACTAGAAAGAGGGCTTGGGATGCGAAGAGAAGAGCCATTGAAGTGGTATATGGTAATTGGAACTGCCACAACTTCTTCGTGCCATTGAGTTGACCAATCTAGGATCATATATTAGTTGGCAGTTTCACAAAACTGACAAAGATGGCGAAGTGATATTTCGAAGGGTGTTTTGGACTTTTGGGCCATGTGTTCATACATTTTCATATTGTAGGCCAGTGGTCAGTATAGATGGGACATTCTTGTATGGGAAGTATGGCCACAAGCTATTGATTGCATGTACCTTGGATGGCGCAAATCATATTATCCCACTAGCATTTGCACTGGTTGATGAGGAATCGTCTGGATCTTGGTCATGGTTTCTGGTGCAATTGAAGGACCACATTGTTGGCGGAAGGCCAGACATTCTCTGTCTGATTTATGATCGGCACACTAGAATTGTTAGTGCGATGAGGGATGAAAGGGTTGGATGGTTGCCTCTATTTGCAGAATGGCGATTCTGTATTTGACATGTGGCTAGCAACTTTAACAAGGTTCACAATAGCCAACCGTTAAAGAGACTTGTCATTGCAGCCGCTTTGCAACCTCAGCCACGTAAGTTTGTCCGCTTGTTGGAAGACATTCAAAAAAGAAAAGATTCTGCAGTGAATTACTTTGCAAATATCTTTGTTGAACGATGGACACTAGCACATGATGGTGGCTTCAAATACGGTTTCATGAAAATGAATCTTAGTGAAAGTTATAATGTCGTATTAAAAGATGCAAGGTGCTTACCTATGTCGGCGTTGGTAAAAAAGATCTTCTATAACTGTGTCGACTATTTTCAAATCCGACACAATGAGGCTATAGCAGGTATTAGTAGAGGAGAAACATTTACACCGTGGGCGAATGAAAGGATTCAAAAATAGCGAGATGCTGCCAATAGGCATAGGGTGAGATCATTTGATCGACAAAATGGTATATTTGAGATTGGCACCGGTGAGAGAAGTACATTGTTGCATGGTACTTGTGGATGCATCAAAAAAATTGTTACCAAGCGTCCTTCTATCCTCCAGGGGACAAGGACACTTGGGAGCATGTGCAAACCCATTTATTCATCCGGATGCTTCACTTCGTCAAGGCATTGGCAGACTGAGGTCTAAGCAATATCACAATGAAATGGACCTTCGAAAGCTGTCGACGTCGACCACATGTTCCTTTTGTAGAAAGGAATCAAAGAAATTGTACTGAACGAAAGAAAGCTCAAGGTTCTAGAAACTTAAATTATGTAGAAATTAAATATTTGATGTAGCAACTTCAATAACTTGTACGGTGTTTAGTGTTGACCATCTAATATTGACTATATTATCTCGTCAATGCTTTCAGATGGATCTAGGGCCAGCAGATAGATCACTCCTGAGACAGTAGGATAGACATCGTTCACAAGCCGTTTGGGCGGACCGAGTATATGAAGTTGTACATATATGCAATTCCTATTTATAAAATTTGTGCTTTCTGTTACAGGTGTTATATTTTTTGACATTTTTAGGACTCGTTATGGCTCATCTGCAGTCGACGAGAGTCCTCATAGTGACGGCTTGATATCAACCTAGACCCTCGAATCATGCCATATGTCGAGCAGGCCGGTTTCAAGGGCATCTCCCAGATTCGTTTAGGCCAACTTGATTGGCATATGATTGCAGCTCTATTTGAGAGATGGAGACCGGAGACTCATACCTTTCACATGCCAAATGGAGAGGTTGGAATTACTCTAGAAGATGTCTCGATTCAGTTTGGCTTGCCAGTTGATGGTGATGTCGTGACTGGCAGCACTTGTCTCGACTGGGGAGACCTCTGCCAGCAGCCACTCGGATGTAGGCCTGACGCCCGCAGCATGACAGGCTGCCATGTTAGAATATCTTGGTTACAACGCTTATTTGGCCAATTGCCTGATGAAGTTGATGAGTTGACTATCCAGCAGTATGCGCGGGCGTACATCCTAGAGTTGCTCGGTAGCATAGTTTTTCCGAACAAGTCTTCTAGTCTTGTGTACCTGATGTTTTTCCCATTGCTAGAAGACTTTGTTGCAGCACGTGCTTACAGTTGGGGCGGAGCTTGCCTAGCTTGGTTATATAGGCAGTTATGTCGTGTTGCAGATACCAGGGTTCATGAGTTGGGAGGTGTCCTAATATGTTTACAGGCATGGGCGTGGGAGAGGTTTCCTCATATTGCCCCGCTTCTTCGCTCTATAGATGAGGTAGATGGTGAGCCTCTTGCATGCAAATGGGCTACTGCTTTTGACCTCACACACCAGGTCACTCACATTCGCCAATATCACGACGCTTTGGATCTGCAAGCACTTGAGCAAGTAAGATAGATTTAGTATTTATTGTATTTTTCATATTACATATTATTACATACTAATTGAAAAAATCATATGCAGATTATGTGGAGGCCATACACTCAGGATATCATCAGTCGTCTGCCAGATTACTGTCTCGAGGGCAGTGCCATTTGGCGTGCTCGGGTGCCTCTAATATGTTTCAACATAGTGGAGTGGCACCTCCTAGATCGAGTCCTCCACCAGTTTGGTGGTATCTAGCGGATACCACCTCCATGTGATACTGTTGAAGAGCTCCATCAACTCGATCTTCATGGCAGGACGGATGAGGACTGGATTACACGTCATGACTCATACATCCGTATGTGGGCTGATCGTGCGCATTATATTGTCCAGATCGAGTATGATGAGACACTGCTAGACGGTGTAGACAATCAGTATTTCATTTGGTATTATGCGATCACTAGACATTTTATTGGACGCACTGGAGCCATGTTCAAAGTTGTGGTAAGAAACAACTAGACTCACGCTTTCTATCACATAACCTTATTCATGACTTCTATGCTTAACTATGTTTTCGTTCAAACAGACAGATGCTTTCACTCGAATTGAGGAGACCACACAGATAGATGAAGCCCATGAGATCGCTACTACTAGAAAGCATCTCATTAGAGGCTATAGAGGTGTGAGGTTCCACCCCCATCAGCTAGGCCAGGAAGATGAGCCACATCTTGATCGAGCTCCGGTAGGTCGTGGAAGAGGACAACGAGGTCATGCCAAGGATCGTCATGCATCTCCACATAGGTCTCCTTCCTCGCCTCAGGATCCACCTTCCCCTCCTCCACTTGATGAAGACGAAGTCCCACTTCCCTTTCATCCACATGACAATGCCGAAGTGCCATCATTCTCCACGCCCGAGGCAATATATTTATCAGGTCATGCTATGCTTACTCCGCCTCCCCTAGGAAAATATCGGGATCCTGGACATTATCAAACTCCACCTCAGATGGTGTTTAAATGAGGCAGGTCCGAGTGAAGAGAGTAGACCAAATATCAAACATTAATACCAAAGGCGTAGATTTAAAAATAAGCAGATGTGGACTTCATTAATATTTATGATGATCTGAGATACTTTTAATTGTTCTATAAATATTTATGATAAAACTGATTTTCGTGAACTATTGTTGTTTTCGTTCAAAAATGCTTATATATTATTACTTATCAAATGTTGTGAAACATTGTACCTTTTTCAGTAAGGTTTGTGAAAAAACTGTGAAAATAGAAGTGGGCTGAAAAGAGCAGTATACCGTTTCTAAAACACCAACTAGGTTGGCATGTAATAGGATAGTAGTTGGCGTTTTCAGCTTCCATGTACCAAGAAAATGCTGAACTGAAAATGCCAACTATGTTGACGTTTTAGAAATGGTATTATGAGAAATAGTTCAAATTGAACCTTTTTTATGAATTTTTTTTGCAAATCACGGTATTATTGCCCATTGCTCAATCCTAAATCGTGTGTGGTTGATGGGGAGACCGTCGTTCTTTACTAAACTCATCTATTCACTCGTTTTTCCAAGATAATTATCTTAACAACAACAACAAAAAGAATAATGCCGAGAAACAAAAATTAAACTCAATTGTCAATGGTCACAAACACGATACATCATTCACAACGCATTTGTGAATTTATGTTCTGTTCAAGATTACAAAGAAGAAAATGAAAGAGCTGTCTCCCTACTTAAACCCCGACCAGATTTATTACAATTTCTTCTGGTAAAGGGTTTCAAGGAAACAAAGAGTTTGACATAGAGAGATTACTCGCATGTACAATAGAAAGTGGAATTACCGAAGCATCCTCTCTTGGGAGCAATTTTTCTTGTGTTGGTTTCACCCCAACTAGGACGCCAACTATTGGGTGATGCGTGGATCCTGTCCATGACGTTGATCTTGGGTGCCTCGAGAATTGCCCTGGGCAGGGACCGAGCCCACTGCATCCCCCAGATGGATAGGGGTCTCATGTATATGAGGGACCTAAAGTGCCCATCAATCGTCCATGCCTCAGGTGTCTGGAACCAGTATCTGCAGCACATGAAGGAAAAGAGAGACCATTCTTAAGCTATTTAATTTAGCCAGACAAAGTGCTAGGTGGGCTTAAACTAGTTTCTTCAATTCAAATCACTGAGTGATAGAAGTAATTGGGAGCAAGCTGAATGAATCCCATGAGCTATACCGTACCTTATCAGAAAATTTTTGAAAAATCAAACATTAAAATCCAAAAGCATGCAGCAGTAACTGCAGTGACCGCATAATGATCTCAGTATTCGATTTGTTCATCTTCTAAATTAAATGGAACTTGTACAAGGAATCTACACTACCCCATCCTCACTAATCTATTCCTGATAAAACTGTAGCCACAATGAATGATCTAGGACGTGAACTAAGAGGACCATTTGAACTATCTCATATCAACATAAATAGTAAATTAATCCATCAACAGAAACAAATTCCTGACATAATGAAGATAAGGGAGTCGATGATGCAACTAGTCATGAAGTTAATAATTAAAAAAGAAAAAAGATAGAGGGAGAAAGAGAGCGGGATGTGTAAACTTACCCGTATCCCTCTTCTGACCACCCTGCAGTGAATATACCCTCAGCAGTCTTGAACCCCTCCTCCTCCATTCCAGCAAATATCATCGTAGCAGCCACGGCATAAGTCACACCGGTCCAGATCTCACGTGACTGCATGCAAGTCTGATCAATTTTCCCATTGGGATACATCCCATTCACAGCGCCGACCTTACCCCCTTTAACTCTCATCACATTAAAATCGTAAATCTTCTGCAGAGTGCTCCTTATCTTGCTCTCGTCAAAAAGGGAAGGCAAGCCTGATGAGAAGGTATACCACTGCCCAGCCAGTTGGTCCGCTTGTATAGACTTGCTATTACTGCTAGATCCGCTGTCATAGTTGAAATAAGAACCATTCCATAACTTTGCTTCAAATGAAGGCTTTGCCCTCAAGAAAGTGTTCTTGCACCACTCAGCAAAGTCTCTATCACCCAACTGAAGGGCCATGGAAGCAGCTGCTTGTAGTGCTGCTAGCCATAAACAACCACAATAGGCACTCACCCCATGGACTGTCCATGTATCATATGTTTGATCAGGAAAACCATCATTCTCTATGAGACCATCCTTGTCCCGATCAAATTGCTCCATATATTCCATCGCAGCCCGAACAGAAGGCCAGACATCAACCCCAAAGGCCATATCTCTTGTTGCTGAGAAATCTCGGTATACCTGCAGGACAAACTTCGGGTTGAGGTCCTTCCATTTGCTCGTATCGTGGATGTTATATGCATTCATCTCATGCCACGGGTCATGGGTCCCAAGATCATGGGGAACAGCTCCTCGGGCTTTCCTGATACCCCATTTTCCCTCTGCAAGGAATTTTACTCTTCTTCCATCTTCAGATAAGACAGCCTTAGCAAAATCACGCTGAATGCTGAGCTCAATTTTGGGAAACAGCTCAAGAAGCGCAAATGAAGCATAGAAGTGCACATCGTATGTACACCACATTATGTACTCCACACCTTCCAAATATAGAAATCGACCAACATCATCCCCGTCATCATGTGGGCCTAGAGTTTTAAAGGAATAGGAAGACTTTGCAGTAACTGTCTCCTTCCTAGGAATCACTGCTTCAGGATTGCTTAGCAAATCATTGGGGGCTGCTTCGGTTGGAAAATTTGGCGCTGCACCATTCTGCTGATTCCCTCTAGCTTCATCTGCCTTGAGCTTTCTCTTCTCAGCCTTAGTTGTCTGTAGATGATAATTTCTCATGCTTTCAGCTGGCAACGAGTCTGACAAAAGAAACCGCCCATTTGAAATGCTTTAAGTATAAAAAACCAGCTATAATACAAGAAAATAGAAGGCTTTAAGACTTAGATACAGGATCATTACCAATCCAAATTGTTCCACCAGCAACCAAGAAGTAGAGCTCGTTGAACAACGTGAACTTGTACCTGCAAATTGTGGAAAGGCCTAAACATCAAGCACCAAGAAGAGAAAAACAGCAAGCATCAGTGTACATCAAGATCTAAAGGCATTTCCACAATGAGGACACTAGAGATTAACTCTGATTGGAAGATACTGACATGGGCAGCATCTTTGGGGTATTCAATCCTGATGATAATTTACAGGAATTGTAGCATCACATTTTTCAATTTGGAACATTATTTCATCACCATAGGGGGGATGTAGAAGATAACTGATTGGACAGAATTTTCTGTGGAGAGAGGAGTTCAGGGACCACAGTTTCTTTTCTTGCAAAACAAATAAACGGATCTGTGCAGGGTTGCTGTGTGGGTTGCAATTCACAAGAGAAGCAAGAAGCTGGAAGGAAAGCTCCAATTGGACATCAGCAGCTGGAGAGGATGGAAAGTGACTCAATCATCTGCACGCTCACTTCAACATTACATATACAGACACACTTTGGCTCGAGTAGTAAAACATACAAGCACAGGAAGGAATCTTTTGAACAGCCAGCAGGAAGGATTATAGTTTTTGTTATAAGAATTTCTCCTCTCCCCATGAGCAAACACAAGCTACTTAAAAGTGCATTTTGCTAGTAACCTTAAACTTGAGGAGGAGATTAAAATTTAGTTTCATTTTGTTGATATTGTCCACTTTAGAAGTTCATCAATGAAAGAAGTAACACTGGTTCATTAAAAGAAAAGGATGCATCAAGCTTTATTCAGTCCCAAGCCTCAGGCTAAAGATGGAATGATCTTCCCAATTGACTTTACAATCTATCGTCGCCACTAGTCAAATAGCAGAAATAGATTTAGTATGTAAGATAGTTTGTTTTCGTTGAAATGTCAATCCTGGCCCAAACATTCAGCAGGTGAAAATGTTCCCCAGCAGATCCAGTAAACACTTAAAGAGCAAAATAAAAATGGCATTACTTAAACAATCAAAGCACAACACAAAAAATTGCGAGGTGTAGATACAAATACCATTCTGGAAGGCCTTCATCTCTAAGGATAGGAGCCTGCCATTTCTCAATCTCTTCTTCCCATCGGTTATAATCTGTTTAACAGTTAAACCAAGATGCAAATTCCATTAAACCTGTTCAGTAATAAATAATAATATGATGTTATTTAACAAGGTTAATCATTTAGAACCAAAGGTTATGATAACCTCAAACTCTATTATGGTATCAAAGCGCAAGTTAGAACCATCACGCATGTATATGGCTCTTATTTAACTAATTCCACAGAATGGGCCTCCAACATTAATGTAGACCCCATGTGAGGGGAGTATTAAATAATAAATAAAAAATTGTCGTTATTTAACAAGGTTAACCATTTAGAGCAAATGGTTATGACAAGGTAGAGCTTGCTTTGTAAGAGATTCATGCTTTCAAATGCTCTAGTTAAACTGCATAGCCCAACTGTATATGAAGTACATGGAGAAAAAGCCTACTCTTTAGTGCATCATGTACCAAGTTGAGAGCTGCTCTTTCAGATGTGCCATAAAATTTTGTATACCTCCTGCAAGAACAGATAATAATTCTCTTTAACAATTTAATTCAAGTTAAACCTGTGCTGATGCAAAACATGAAAGACATCATTCATCAATATAACAAAATGAACTTCAACCATACTAACTGGCAGATCATAAATCAAGAGTCTGTAGATTAAAGATCGTTCGCTACCTGTCATATCATGACACTTCATCATTAGATTGTTGATGTGGAAAACTTTTTTCAATTTTTTCAACTTTTCCCATATTTTTCTAGGTTGTTTACTTTCAAGTACAATGTCTAGTTACTTCATTTTCTTTTTTGAATGGTAAATAAAGAATTTATTGATAAGCAACCAGAAGATGCTTCTAATCATATACAAAAGTTGTGAGACTTTACAAAAAGAACATGAAGATGTCATGAAATTTAACATGCTTACAAGTTACAATACCCTGATCCACATTTCAATACTTCTGTCCATACCAAAAGTATGCCTCCCTTGCCCAACTATTTATAAGACTACTAAGCTGTGAGACTATACCCTCAAAAGCCCTTCTATTTCTCTTCTCCAAACATTCCAAAAGATGGAAAGAGGGATCATCCAAATCAACTTCTTCTTCTCTATTGTATAAGAAATTCCAAACACAACCTTAGCTCCCATTCCACCGTCCCTGTCGTCATCCAATCCAACCCTATTATTGACAAAGCTGGAGCCCAGAAACTCCCCATCCACCGATAGTGAAGCAACAAATGATTAATCGTCCCTTCCCCTTCTTTGCACAGCTAAGATCGATTTATCAAAATCTTTCCCCACCTTCTTAGGCTATCAATAGTAGGAATCCAGCCCCATACAACCTCCCATGTATAGAAACACGCTTTTGTAGGAACACTCTTTTGCCATACTTGCCTCCATCAATAGTGGCTTCAATTTTCACGCAGTCTTTTCAAACAAAATTTGTAAACATGATTTAATACCTTCCCTTTTGTGTGACCTTCACCCAACTTTCTCTAGTCTTTGGACTCTTGAAATAGATAGTATGCTCCAACCGGTTGACCTTTACACTCTCTTTACAAGCTTGTGCAGAAATACGATCATTTAGAAAACAAATTTTTAAAAAGCCATACCTTCAAAAGTATTTCCTGAAGTAACATCACAGCCTTGATATATTGCGAGCTAGAGATGTGATATATGAGCTTATTCCACAGGTCGGACGTGCGACGTATCAACACTCATTTTTACTAGTCGGTGAATGGTATTGAAAATTTCTTATGAGTTTAACTAAAGTTAACATAGGGACGATAAATGATCTGGAGAAAACATACCACCCCTTCAACAAGAAAAGGAGGATGCTCCGATGGTTGAGGAACAATTTCTCCGATTATAATGAGTGATCAAGCCCAAGGTCGATGTCGGTCTTGCCCCTAATCGAGGATGAAGAGGACAGCAGCCATGACAAGGATGAGAATGAAGGAGAGCGAGGGGGCAACTAGGAGTAGAGATCTTCTGACACAAAGCTGAGCTCCCTGGGAAGCAGACAGAGAGAGAGGCACTGCGTCCTCAAGTGTGGAAGCTATGCAGACTTTGTCCGAGGAAGAAGAAGATGATGATTAGGAATTAGCTTTTCTTCTTTTCTTTTTTTTTTTAATTTGCTTTTGTTCCTTTTAGCCTTTGACAGATTGTTCTCTAATGAATAGAAGTGATTATAAATAAATGAAGTGTTGATACATCACACATCCAACCCGCAATGTAAGCCCATATATCGCGTTTCCAACTGGCGATATATCAAGACTATAATGGGCAAATCAGGTATAAATCGCGATTTCAAATTGCGATCTATTACTTGAAGTAGATCGCATTTTGAAACTGTGATTTAGCAAGGGTACTTTAAGAACCTTTTTCAAAGGCACAGTTTTTTAAAAATTTGTTTACACCCTTTCAATATCTTTTGATTTTTCCTTTTATATTTACTTCCTAAACTCTGTTAAATAATATCATTATCTTCTATCTCAATCCTTGAGTCAAATCTCTAGATGACTGTCTCCTAGAACTGTTTTATAAAAGCACAAGTAAAAGAGAGATGATCCCTTGTTTCAAGATGCTCTCCCCGAAACTTGCATTGCATAGAAACCACCAAGAGTTCCAACTAGAGATTCAAACATTCAGGCGTAGCCTATCCAGCCAAGCCAGCCTACAAACAGATGAATATCTTGGTATATTTCAAACAAACCAGATCCTCAAGGTCCACTGCAAATTGGGGCACTTCTCCTAAATACCTTACCTAGCACTCTGATGTAAACTGCTTGTGCGAGGTAGACAGGATTTCTAAAATATCAAGATCTTGCAAAACTAGCCTACATGCCATAGCAAAATCACCCAAGCCTGTCGCGCCTTGACTCAACGCCATAGCCACTCGCCCCCTGAAGATTCCTTTTCAACCCTCCAACTTCCCTGATGATCATTCCTAATGGTGTCAATATTCAGTGTAATACACAATAATTTGGTTGTGAAAATCTCTATTTTGACACACCTAAAGTTTTCACAATTTTCAATGGTCAACTCTACATGTGTCAAGATGTGAACAGAAATTTACTTAATGAAGACATTGTGTATCTAGGTGCCTTGACTGGCAAACCCCCAAATGCATTGGGTTCATGGTCACTCATTGTCTAGGCCCATACATGCGAAGCCCCATAAACCAAGACAAATAGGAGCCCAAGATAAGCAATTAATTGAAGTCAACAGAGAAGTGACCTATGCCACAAAAATTAGTACACAATGTAATTGCAATTTTAGTTGTCACATAGATTTCTAGGCTAACCCAAATAGCTGTCTTTTTGTGTTAATCAAATATTGTAATGTTTCATTATCAACTTTTCAAATTGCCAACAATCTCGCAACATTACTTGCAGCAAACAGCTTTTTAAATGTTGATTTGTTGCATCCGATGTGAAAAGTTGCTCACGACATTCTTTTTATCCCATTGAAAAGCAAAACATATATAATTACTTAAAACCAGAAGAGGGAAGGAAAGAACAACTTGATTCTGCTTGATTGAAATGCCTTCCCTGTAGCTTACATCTTGGCTACTTGCCGCCACAGCCACCACCGCCACCACCACCATCACCACCACCACCATTGCCTCCACAATTGCTGCATGCCGCCATCTCCTTCTCACCCTCCATAACCCTCCTCAATTTTTACGCAAAGCCAAACAAGGGCTATCTCTAACCCTCAATCCAAACAAGTCCTTAAGCTCATTAACCTCCATCATACTCTTCTCAAATCCACTTGAAATGCAGTCACATGCCAAAACCATAAAAAGTGAACTTCTCTATGCCAGTTTATATAACTGAAGAAAGGGACAGGTTTTTCTGAATATTTTTCTTAGTATTTGCTGCTAATAAGTAACAGGTTGATTTTGTGAAGATTTTTTGGTTATAGCTAAGTTGTTTATCTGTTTTTCTGTTCTTAGATTCAAGGGACTTAGTTAGCATCCCTCTTTATAAATTCTAGGGTGTAATCCTTTGTTCAATAAGAACATAGCAGATCATATCTTTTCTCTGGTATAAATTATTTCTCAGCTAAACTTACATGGTATCAGAGCCTAGGCTCTCTAGTTAATTTCAATGGTGAAGACGGCAATGACTGGTGCAAGCAGAGATAGTGCTTCCTCTAAGGCTGTACCCAAAGTCTCCCAATCACAAGCTCCAATATCAGGAATTGATGAAAATTTATCCAACTCAATGCTGTCCAATTCAGTGTGCTGAATATAAACAAGCTCAATGGGATGAATTACCAGGAATGGGCTCAATAGATGAAGTTAGCCATTGATGGAAGAAGAAAGCTTGGCTATGTTACAGGAGATATAATGCGACCTACAGACAATGATCCCAAGGCTGCTGAATGGCGATCTGAAAATTCTAAGTCTCAACGTGGCTTTTAAATTCAATGGAGAGGGGAATTGCGAAGCCCTATTTGTTCCTTCCAACAGCTAAAGATATATGGGAGGCTGTTAAGGAGTGCTATTCAGATATAAAAAACTACTCTCAAATCTTTGAGTTAAAAGCTCAATTGTGGCAAGCAAAACAAGGAGACCGGAGTGTAGTGGTATACTACAATGAGATGCTGACACTTTGGCAAAAACTAGACCAATATTATTATGAAAAATGGTAGGGCCCCAACGATTGTGTGAAGCAGAAGAAACGAGAAGTGAGTATATGCGTTTCTAGCTGGACTGAATCGGAATCTAGATGATGACCGTGGGAGAATTTTGGGAAGGAAGCCTCTCCCATCTGTCCGTGAGGTTTTCTCTAAAGTCAGGAGAGAGGAAGCTCGTCAGAAGCTGATGCTCAACAAGTTCAATGCTGGAGCAAATGCTGAAGATGAAGCTTCAGCTTTTGCATCCTGGGGCTCTAACACTAAAGAAGAAAAAAGGAAGAAGCCATGGTGTAATTACTGCAAAAACCCATGACATACCCGTGATACATGCTGGAAAATTCGTGGAATGCCAGCAAACATGAAGAGGAAATATGAAGGAGGGAACAAAGCATTCCAATCCATGAGTGAAGACACTTCAAAGCGACCAGTTGATTCAGGGACATCCTCATTTACAAAGGAACAACTCGAGCAACTGTACAAACTGTTTCAATCTCCACAATTCTCAGTAACATCTTCCTGACCATATGACAAGCTGTTCAAAATTGTTTTCTTCATATAGTCAAGCAGCAGGAAATAGAAAGATAAGAATGGCTAATGGGTCAATTTCAGCAATTGCTGGGATGGGAACAGTCATTCTTTCTCCTACCCTGACTCTCGTTCTTCTGTTCCAAAACTCACATGCAACTTGTTATCCATCAGCAAGTTTGACTGTGAGCTGGTCCCTCTCAGTAATAACTGTAGTTCCAAACCGTAAAAGCAGCATTTTCCATGAAGTCAAATTCTCGAGGTAAACTAAACAATTGAGATTGACAACAATGCTATTTGTAGAGTTGGATTTAGCTTTAAGGGAGCGCCGACATGTGATAGGGATGATGGAAAGAGAGGCTTACTGTCATGGAGTTGGTATGGTTGGACAAGGCAGTGTGTTAGGGGTTGGAACCTTACAGGGAAAAGCAACTCCACTCTCCTCAATTTCTTTTGGTTACAAACTTTTAATCCTAAATTTATTTCTTATTCTAGGGAATAAAACATGCCAAGATGACAAAATATCCACATCAACTACGACAAGTAAACACATAGGAACAACAAATGGTATGTCTTTTATTTTATTTTTTATTTTTTGGAACCTTAAATAATAATTTTATGACTAAGCACTGAGTTGGTGCAAAAAGTTAAAAAAATATAGCCATGTACAAATGGTCTTGAACAACAAATAAAATCCATCACAAATCCGTGTTTCCCCACTCTATACATCCTTTTGTACCAAAAGAAGAGCTCCTTAGCCCATATTTCTACTATTAGCCTAACCCATGTCTCTATCCCTTCAAAAGCTCTCGTATTCCTCTCCTTCCAAATAATCCAAAAAATAGAAAAGGGAACTAGCATTCCTTTTATTTTTCATAAATTTTGCATAAGTTTTCGAGGAAGAGTGTTATTCCTCCAAATTTCTCCCTTCAAATCAATCATCAGTCTGCCTAACATATAAGTGATTTTTCCATGTGCAACTTTAAGCCAAAAATCACAAAGAGATACTCGAAAGAGAGAAATGGATATGGACAACAAACTGAATCTCTGATAGTAATAATGCGACATTCAGCAAAAAAAGAGGTAGCAATTCTACAACAACCAAACTTCCAAAAATAAAGGAGGCAACCAACTGATAAGATCAACCTTTTCTTTTTAATTTGGCTTCTCAATGGTGAGCAGAGCAGATAAAAGGAGTACTTTTTGTGCATAAAATTCTTAGGAACCTGTAGAATTTTACGAAATTCATTTTTGTCAAAATGTTTGAAACTTAAGGTTAATTCAATAGAGAGCCAATTTCTACCCATTTTTTAATCTGAATTCTCGAACTTTGGATTTGTTATTAGCATTTGAAGCACAGTACTCCACAAAAGCTTTCTTGAGACACTATAATCAACCAAATTGGGGGCAAGCAAAACAATGGGGTTCTTGAAGTTGAAATTTTACAACTTGAACTTTTGGTTTGAATATGAGCCCAACTCCTAACAAGCCTGAATGAAATTTAACAGTCTGAAAACCTGATGAATTGTTTTAAGACATGATCCAACTAGTATTGGTCAATTTTGTTTAGTAGGCTCTTGAGCTTAAACCCATTCTCTGTGGGGGTCATCCAAGTGGCGTGCCCAAACCGAATGGGAACAGAAATTTGCTTTAGGAATTGATTCTATGCTTGAGATTCAAATTATTAGATACAATTAGTCAATATTTCATTCAAGGGGATGTTTGGAGATGATGTTTCTAATAATTTCATTGAAGTTGTTAGAGGCTTCTTTCCGGAAATTATATCAACAGATTTCCATAAAATTGTAAAATTAGGCAATAATAATATCAAACTTGTACTTATTGAGGATAAATTGCTGTCTAGTCCCCACTTGAGTTACGTTGCAAAATATCTCCAACCCCAAACACCCTCTTATACACAAGAAATGCAATTTATCCATGCATAAGAATTGAAAAGTATCAGGAGCAGAAACTTGGTAATTAACACATATACACGAGAAACGACACATGTATTTTGATAGCAAAGCTTACCGATGGTAGGAGCTTCCCTTTGAGAACTTAACTCTCGGAGAAGACCATGAAAGAGCAAATGCAACAGTGCACTTCCCATGAGGTTCTACCCATGCAGAAGCTGATACAGCAGCACAGTGTGTTTCTCCGGCTACAGAGGGCGAGCTTGCTCCGGAATTGAAGTTCCTCCGGTCAAATTGGCCATCCTTAAGGAACAGTTATGTAAATAATAAAAAGTCTATTGAATCAATACTAATAATATAGAAGAGACTCAAAATTATAAAATGTATACAAGTATTCAATAGAAATTGCTAGATCCATGACTGTCTGGACAAGTAGAGCATCTACAGCCTGACCAAAATGGAGACCCTTACCTTGACCATCATAGCCCAGATATCTTTTGCTGTAACAGAGCTTTCTCCAGACAGCCCAAAGCACGGTAAAACAGTGACATTGACATTTTGAGTTTCACAAGCAGCTATTGCAAATGTAACGGGAGGATTTCCTTTAGCAGTCCTGTGGTGAGGGACAACAATAAAAAATATAGATCTGCATTCACAAGAAAACACAAACAAGCGGCAGCAGATGGCAAAGATGAACCAGCTTTCATCTCTTTCTAAGACTAAAGTACAAAGGCGAATAAGATATTACTCTCCTGCGAGACGAAAGAGTATTGAACACAGCAGCAGGATATTTCATGAGCAAGAGGTTCTGAACGCTAAGATCCAAGTGCTTGCAAAATCTTGCAGATTCCACCAATTGGAATTCAAGAAGCCATATATCAAAATCTCAAGCAGCACCACAAATCTCAAACAAAAATATCATTAATTAAGGCATGAAGCTACAACAGAACCAAATATATCGAGCTTGCCAGAGTCTTCTCCAGGACAACGACCGCATATTTATCTTGAAGTAAGATCAACGTACTGTACGAGTGATTATAACCAAAACAATCAAACTCTAATTCAATAGCGATCAACCAAATGCAACCTAAACCTTTTATTCTAAGTTTCTGTCAAACTTCAAGCATATTAGAATTGAGCGCCCTTATTTTAGTGGTCTGCAGTCCAAGTTAGCAGTTGGTTATTTTTCATTCTCTTTGAGAAGAATTGATTATTCTAATAGGAAAATTCAAATTATGATCAATCTTGGCTAGGGGGCTATTTGTAATTTCATGGATCTTCAATCATAAAATTGATCGATGATCATGTCTATCTCCACATGTGCAGCCATAATTGAGGACAAGTAACAAAAAAACAAAAAAGGAATCAATCATTTCAGACAGAACACAACACTGAATAGCTCATGTGCACCAACACCACAAGGACTAAACAATCTTCTCAACAAATGTGAATGATTTTTTCTCTATACCAGTCTCATGTCACTCCCTTCACCTGTTTTCCTTCCATGTTATTTTTTATTTCTTCTCTTTCATTCTTTTCCTTCTATCCTGGTAGTAGTAATTCTGATCACTCTTCTCATCTTGAACGGAGGCTTCCAAAAGCCTTGATTTCATTGTTACCTCATGAGCATTAAATGATGAAGAGAAATTTGAAACCAGCCATCATAAAAGAATTAAAGTTTGATCACTTGCTTGTGATGCAGAAGTACACCGGAGACTCCATCTTCGCCACTAACATTTGCAAAAATTATGGTTAGAACAACATTCACCAAGTCTTAATAAATAAAAGAACACGAAAGGAACCTCGGATGGAAATGCTTACATGAATGGTTCGTTTACATGGTCTCCAGACAGATGTGAATCTCCGCCAATTGAATTCTGTACAAGCAAACATCTTGACTGAATAATAGATACAGGATAGTGTGTACAAAGTAATTGAACATTTCGGTAATAGCTTTAAGGGGAAATTCATCATACCGTCCATGTGAAGAGAAGGCTGACCTTTGCTCTTTCTTTTCCAGTATTGACTAACTACAGTAAAGGACAGTATGTCTCAAATGCAAGGTAAAATCAAACTACTGAAGACAGTTTGAACAAATTTCACAAAGGTATGAGCAACGGAATAGCCATTGGGATGTACAAAAAAAACTACAGAGCAGTGCAGCTGCAGGAGAATGAATAGGTTGTCTTATGAAATAAAAAAAAGGGATACGCAAATTTGTACCAGCTGTTAACTGGATTAGGACTGCATGAGAAACAAAACTTTACACCTCAGGACCTTAAATCAAAACCCACCACCCCCCACAACACCCCCCCCCCACCCCCCCCCCCCCCCCCCCCCAGGGGGCCCGTGCAATATTTTAAGATAATCTTCTGATCTAAAGCTTCATAAGCTTCAGTGGATGAAATATAGTAATCTAATAATTGAAAGCCTACTTCTCATGACACCAATTATCATCATATATAAAGCTGCATGACTTCCCATCGCTTCATACTACAACATCAATGATGTTGTTGACATGGAATTTCACAAATTCTCAATTATTTTCAAGATTCTCTTGTGTTAGGTGGTCTGGATAGCAATTACACTAATGATATATACAAATTATTTTCATAGAAATAACACCATCGTGAAAAGCAAAAAAAAATATACACATAATCTTAGCTATCAAAATTGAGGTTACGAATACTATGCTGCCAAGGAGACCATTGTATCCTTTTCCTACATATATGTGAATACTTGGTTTATAAGGATCATAAGAAAACTGAAAGCAGTTACCTTTTCAGCTTAAGTATATTAATATACATCTATATAATGCTAATATTAATATATATGTTACTTAACATTACCAGCATATTACGTTGACATTTTAGCTGCCTTCGCATGACACTTCTATCGGGATAGTTTCTTATGGAAGCTATGACAAGGAAATTAATCAATGATTTAAATTAATTCGGCATCAATATTCACAACAAAGTCAATGTTAGGAAAAATAAACAGCCTCTTTTTTTTAGCCTGTGACGAATAAACAGCTTCTCTCCCACAATTAGCAAACAATGTGAAGTAATATTTCAGGGAAGGTTATGAATCACATGGTGGCCAAGTCTGTCCATCTAGGGAAAACAAAATACTATTCTCATTGGTTGGATCATCGCTCATCTTGCTTCTCCTAAAAGAACTTTTCCCAGTACCTTTGTCCTTATATTTGCTTGTTTATTGACATAATCAAGAAAATGAGCACAGGGAAGCAGAGAGCTTCAGCAGTCTCATTTCACAATCCCCAAAAAACATATCAAGTTCAGTAAAATGAAGTTTATGTTATATTGATATTTGTACCATGAACAGGTTTTTGGCACTATTAGAATATTGCAGTTTAACGGGAGAATTTCAGTTGCTGAGTATGCTGGTGATGTGCGAGTGTGTGTACAAATTTAAGTATTTCTAACAAAGTAAAGCTGCAATTTAATGCTTTAGATACTTTCCAGAATTCCACTACTGTCAATTAGAAGAGAGTTGAAATATGATTCTACATCGCATTGCATGCTACATATTGTTCTTCCTTTATTAGACTAAGCAATCAAGCACTGGGATTCATTTTTTTGTGAAGTTCAAGCACTGGATTCATATTCTACTTCATACTTGAATGTGATTGAAATAATTTATGTACAGGTGAAATATATACACTTCCCAGAAAGGTAGGCGTGGCATTATTCAAGCTGTCACAGACAATCTAAAAGCCATTTATTCGATTGTGCAAAAGTGAAGCAAAACATACCGTATAAACAAAAACTGCTGTCGGAAGGCTACTATCTCTATAGTTATGTGGTATAAAAGGTGATATCTGCCGGCACGACACCTTCAATTCTGGGTCTGGTTCACCTGATGTTTTTAAATTGATACTATTGCTATCATTACCACAATAGGATCCAAGGCATATAGAGAACAAAGATTCAGTAAACAGCACAATACCATCATATATTGTCCACGCCCTTGGAAACAAAGCATGATACGTGGAGCACTCTCCACCAAGGTTCCATCCCCAAGATGATATTCCTAGATCGTCATTTCTCCTAACATACAGCAAAATTAGTATAAGTATACACCTTGCTTAATGTCTCTGAGAAACAAAAAACTTACTCAATTTTATTATAAAAAAAATTAAGAGCATAGAACTGGAACAAAGATGACAAAAGCTGTAATTATAACAAGTCTACTTGATTGCGACAGTATGGTACAAATTAAACAAGGGTACAAGCATTGCCAAAGTGGTACATCCCAAACCACAAGCATAGAAATATCGATGCTCTCCCACCAGCAAATTGCATTCTTACCAGATGATAGAGGAAAGGGACCACAATGATACTGAGGGAAGTTGAGAGAGGCCCAAACACCAGGAAAAAAGGTCGCATATATTTAGGCATATTGTCCTTGACTTTCAAAAAGAAATATACCTTTCACCAACTATTATCATTATTAACAACAATTTGAAGGCTTCTTTGCAATATATGGTAAATTGGATCTTATTAGATTTATTACTACTAGACCAACAGCCCTTCTAGGACTGCTAAAAGTCTATGACACCTCTGGACAAATTCAGCACCCTCGCTATCTACCGAAGTAAAGTTAAATAATATTCTATTAAATTTAAGTTGGGTACTCATGCAACTTGTTTTGAAATCTTAAAGGTAAATTGCAAAGCTGAGATTTAGAATTGACTGATACATTTTTCAAAAAAAGGAAAGAAAAGAAAAAGAAACAATACAATACCTATATCAAAGATCATAAAAAAATTTGTTATAGAATAAGGGAATAATCTCAAACTTTATTCAAGTGAATAATATGAAAATTTAATATGATACCACATGTTATGCTTAAAACACAGTAAAACCTACTCTTAGAAATTCGATCCAATACTGATCATTCATGTCCATGAAGACCAATCACACCAACTGAATGCCATGCCACAGCAAAAGGCATTAGAAAATTTACAGGATATTGTGAGAATCATATGTAAAATATATGCAGGTAGAATTCAGAAGCTTGCTTCTTTTCATGTGCTTCTGTTTTTTGGTTTACATGGAAGGAAAGGAATAGAAGAGCTTTTGATGGGATAGAGGCCCACGATAGGTGGATAGTAGATAGATGAGCGAGAGAATTGTCCTTTTGGCATACAGGACTCTATAGCGGGGGAATCATGGTTTCGTGAACATGATTGATTCTATGTCATGGTCATGATCCTTTTGTATGTGGTTTTATTTCATCTATTTTTGCACCTACTTGGTGTATATCAATAAAACATTATTTAGAGTTAAAAAAAAAAAGGTCCATGTTAGATTTTATTTCACGTTCATGATCTTTTGTATGTGGCTCTACTTTTTGTACTCCTTGCACCTCCTTGGTGTCAAGTAATAAAATATTTATTTAAAGTTCTAAAAAAAGTTTAATCAAGTAATAAAATATACCATGGAATACAATTTTCAGAAAGAATTATAATCTGAAGTTTGTAAGTCAAGTACAATGGACCAAAATTGATACATTCGTATTACTTTATTCCAGATGTCGTCATAAAAGCTAAGTACGACAACAGTGCTTATCTTTGGGCAAAAGAAAATTAAATGTCTTCAACCCAAATGATTATATAAATATCTATAATCCAAGTGTAACTTTGATTACACATGATATAGTTTACTACCCAAATAATATGGCTCATAAGAACAAATTCATTAATTATTAGCTGCTATTTGGAGTTAATTCCTTATTCTCTATCTCATGATGGTCAAGTCTTCACCCCAGTTTTGACAATAGGAAATTCTTGTCAGGTTTGTCTGTAACACCGCGCCCCGCGCCCCCCACCCCCACACCCCCCTTCCCCCCTTGCCCCAAGGTCCCCATTCATATCTCAGCTCCACTCAGCTCTGCAACAATCACTGCCCCCTTCGCTGCCACTGGTGGCCAATCATCAATTATGCCCCCTTCGCTGCCACTGGTGGCCAATCATCAATTATGATGTACTGCATGAGCTTATTTATCCTTTCTTGGTACAAGGAAGCCAGCTTTAGCCTTGTCGTGGCCAAATCTGGCAACTCTAACCATAGAAAGTTCAAAGTGAGAGCAGAATGAGCTTAAGAGTGACACCCATGCTAGCTGAGTCCGAATCCTACCCCGAACCCCCAGGACTAGCAACATTCATCCAGGGCATGCAACCCTGGGACAACTTTGCCTAGGGCTAGCTCACGATGCCAGCCATGGGCTCGTCGAAGCTGAGCTAGCTAAAGCAATCCTCAGTCTGCAGGTCTTTTTTTAATTTTTAGTATTCAAACAATTTATTATTTCATCACTTATAATGGGATGTTTCTACAATTTTTATACATGCTTCTGCTGCATCGTTGTCTATTCAAACCAACCAAATCTAAAAATTTTATTTCAGAGTTTCTGCATTACATCAGTGAGGAATTTCAATTCTAATACTCCTCAATTCCATTTTCCTACCATTCTATTCTGCATCAATTCCATTCTGGCAAACTAAACACCTCGCAAAAGTTTAAGCCAGGATTTTCTCTTCATTTTTCATCCCTTTCCTTTCATGTTTCATATAATTATTTAACCTTTTGTGGTAAGAGGAAGACAGCTTTAGCCTTGTCGTGGCCAAATCTGGCAACTCTGGCCACAGAAAGCTCAAATTGACAGCAGAATGAGCTTGGGAGTGTCAGCCCTGCTAGCGAAGCTCAAATCCTTCCCCAGACCCACCCAGGACTTGCGACATTCATATAGGGCAGGCAACCCTGGGAGAACTTTCCCCAGGGCTAGCTCACCATGCCAGCTCGGCCAAGCAATGGGCTCGCTGAAGCTGAGCTAGCTCCAGCAATCCCTCAGTTTGCAGGTATTTTTTACATTTTTAGTTTTTAATATTTAAACATTTTTATTATTTCATTACTTATAAATGGAGAGGAACGAGCAAGATTACCATTGATTTCAGAACAAATTCTTAAAAAATAGTGATTTTCAAAATATTTACCGGATTACCACTACTAAAACGCCACAGGTAGTAGCGTTTTCAATAAAGTGAAAAAGCCACAACAATGGCAAAAATGCCACAAGTTGTGGCGTTTTACATGTGGGAAAAACGCCACAATTGGTGGCGTTTTCACTCGGGGCAAATTTATTATTATAAATTGCACAGGGCGAGACCAAAAAAGTGACCAAGAACGAAGAGTGCGAAGAGGAGAGAAAAATTCTAAAGATGAGAGAGAGAGAAGCACAAGCGACTGTGAGCGAAGGATTAGTAGCAATCGAAGGGTGAAATCTACTTCAACACACCAACCCATCTCGAATCCCTGCTTCTCTCTTCTCTGACACCCAATGCACTGAATTTGCTAACCCCCCAACGTGAAGGGGTTTGATTGTCATCCTCGTTGAAGCTCTACTAGAGAGGAGGAGGAGGAGGAGGAGGATTGTTATAGATTAGATCTCTTTCATGCAATTGATGGCATGTGTAAAGACTCTGGAGTATCCAAAATGGCCAGATCCCTCTTTGCATCACTGCCTCATCGGCCACCTAAAAATGTTGTACTATTTCAACAGCAGACTGGTAATGTTTTCATGGAAAAGGGCCATCACTTACTTGAGCCTGGAAGTATCCAAGGTCCTTTTCTTGAATTTCATGTTCTGGGGTTTTAGATAAAACGCCATGAGAAGTGGCCTTTTTCCCACATGTAAAATGCCACAATTTGTGGCGTTTTAGCCATTGTAAAACGCCACTGGTTGTGGCATTTTCACTTCACTGAAAACGCTATTACCTGTGGCGTTTTAATACCGGCAGTTCGGTAAATACTTTAAAAATCACCATTTTTTAAGAATTTGTTTTGAAATCAACGGTAATCTTGCTCATTACTCTATAAATGGATGCTCTACAATTTTTATACTCGCTTGTGTTGCATCTTGTCCATTCAAACCAACCACATCTAAAACTTTTATTTTTTGAGTTTCCACATTACATCAGCGAGGATTTCAATTCTAATGCTCCTCAATTCCATTCTCCTCCCATTCTGTTCTGCATCAATTCCATTCTAGCAAACTAAACACCACGCAAAATTTTAAGCCAGGATTTTCCCTTCGTTTTTCATCCTTTTCCTTTCATATTTCATTTTATATTTCTGCTCCTCTTTGATTTTGGCAAGATTTAAACCAAATGTTCTTAGAAAACCAGGCACATAACAAGAACTACAGCAAATAAATTTGGGAGCTACTTATTATAAGCTGAATGAATGTTTCTTATGCCTATTAAAAGTTTTTTATCTCATAAAGAGATTAAAAATTTGTTACAAGAAGGGGAAAAAAGAATACCAATATGAAGCCTCTGAACCAAGGATTGGTTATATGAACATCCTATGGCTCAGACTAGGCCTGGTTTCCCCCATATGAATGAACAAGTGATGCCAGCTATGTCGGCAGCACTGGACAACCAGCCAACCAATCTCTTTTTTTCCCCCCCTTTTCTTGCAAATGAGTATTACTTATCTTGTGAAAACAACATTTATATCTTCACATTAAAAGAAACTATTCAAGTTTGATAACATGGAGATTTTTTCATTGTTGTGTCAGCTAATTGATGCAATGACCACATAACAAGCAGTGGAGAAGTATTAACCAAATGACATGTCGTGCTTATATTTTCAAATAGGAGGTGCAAATATCCAACTTAAAATCACTGAGTGTTTAATTTCTTTAGTGGATTGAAGATGTACCAGGCAGGTAAACGATAATATTTTGGACATTTTATTACTGCAGAAATAGGCAACCCTTTCATTATCAAGTTCCATTACTTTGAAATCCTCCTTACCCCAACCCTTCGTGCTGCCCTGGAGCCAAAACTGATGCATAACTTTTATTTCCACCATCTCGAGATATAAAGATCTGCAGTAACAAAAGAATAGCCCTATAATCACAATCATTCAAAAGCAGCACATCACCGTAAATCTCAAAGCATTGAAATATTTACACATCTAAGTAGTTCTAAATTACTCATCTTAAAATAAATTACAGAGGTGAGGAAAATATGATTAAGTGCATGATGAAAGAAAAACTGTAATTATTTCACAAGTAAAATAATGCACCAAGTAGATGATTTTTAGAGAGGAACATTACAGAGAACTGATTGGCCATTACAGGTGAAGCTTCACATATACCAGGGATAATTTGCCATTGCCTGAACTCCCCTCTGAATCCCCTAGATATGCTTCCACTTCTGTAAGTACATCAGACTTAAGCCCGATGAGAAGAACTTGCATCAAAAAGTAAAAAAGAATCCAAACTTAATCAACATGCACTTACCCCATTCCTCCCAATGGAATACCTTGAGAAGCAGATGGTTTGCAACTTTCTCTGGTGAAGGGATCAATAGGTGCTTTCTGCATATACAAGCATGAGAAAATTTATTTTTTTTAATGATAAAGCCTATTACATAGTAAATGCAACTGTGAATCTTAGCAACAGTAAATTTGGGGAAAACAAAAAGAATACCCTTCCATGGGAAGCTTCTTCCCTAATATATGACCACAAGCGTATGCCTAGCCGAACCTAGAATCATAAAACTTTCCAACAATCAGCACCAAATGGCTAAGAGATAGAAGCAAAACTCCAGAAACTTAGGGTATGCTTCGAATATTTGCTTAAAAATGAAATTGTAATGACAACAAAAATTACCATTTTAATTGCTTCCCTAAATGTGACACTGAATTCCTTAAGAATATTTGCGTGACTGTTCAATCTCCTCCGCCAAGCTTGTTCTGGTGGAGCAGAATTATCTAAATCAAACTGCAAATAGTATCATAACAATCCATTCAAAATCTAACACAAAATAGTCATCATGAACAAGAGAACATAACACCTAGTCAAGAATGCATTCTTATTTTCAATCATGGAAATTGAAAAAACAAAGTAAATGCCATAGATGCATTTTATTTATCTATGTCCCATAGAGATAAAGGACTGTTGTGCTTTTGAAGAGACATAATAATGGCTGGTCATTTACCTTGAATGAGCACTTTTCCCCCTACCGATTGATTAAGTTGGAGTAATCCCATGTATAACTAAAAATTGCCTCACCAAAATTCAGGCAGAGAGCATCTTGCAAATCAAAATCAATTTATGGCATTTCTTGTCATCGCATCATTAAAGGGAGTATAAGCAAAAGGCACATAAAAAAACCAATCTGAAGAGTACAAATCAGTAAAATCTTATAATATCCTCAGAATTAGCATAGATTTCTGCTATAGATCCAGTTATCCAAAAAAATTAACAAAGACACACATACACACAGAAAAAGCGGCTTTAGACCTAATGTTTATAACATCTATTTCAAATATACTACTACTTATTTCTCAATTCATATTAATAGAATTTAAAAAGCTATTCGTATGATGAACAATATTGCAATATTATCACCTTGCTCTATTTGTTTCATCAAAAAAGGCTCAAAGGAGAAGCAACTCGTTCATGCAAAGGTCAAGAGATACTACCAGCAAACATAAGAAGTAAGAACTGCCCCATAATGGAGCAAAATTGGTTACTCATAATTAAAATATAATTGTAACGAATAAACAACATGGTAGAAAATCCGACCATATGTACTCAGCACAACTTCACAGAAAATCCAACCACATGCAGACTCAGCACTTTAGAGAAAATTCCAGCACATGTAGCCCGGGCACAACTTCAGCGAATTCTTGTACCACATGTGCATTAACCTTACTTGGACAATATTGATTATTGACAATCTATTTCTTTATTTATTAAAAAGAGAAGAACTGCTCACAAATTCTTGGATTGTATATACTTCAGGCTTTATAGAAAAGACTGCACTAGTAACTAAAATTTGACCTAGAAATGTGCATGGTCTGGCTCAGACCTGGTCAGAAATTCTCGGATATCATATACCTCAGGCTGCAGTTAGTTACTTAGCACTAAAACTTGATCTACAAATGTGTACGGTTTGGCCTCAATGTAGTAAAATCACTGCTCATCCAAGAATCCATAGAGAGAAAACAAATAAATTTGCTTTCCCTTGAAGTTACTTGAAACCGAATAAGGTCTGTGACAAAGCTAACGAAGTTGTTTGCAGCCCAAGCTGCAACCAAGATATTTATCACAGATTGGATAGTCAATCTCCCATTTCTATCCTTAGCAGCTGATGAAGGTGATGAAACAGATGCAGCTAACGCACATACACTTGAAAATGAAAATGGTCAATGAGTTAAAGGAGGTTCCCTTTACAGTCAAAAACTGAAGGAGGCCTGTGCCAATAAATAATTAGCAAGGGAGAGAAAGAAAGAAAAAAATTGATGGATCTATGACTGTCGAGAGCTCATCTGCTGCAAATCTTGGTTCAAAATACAATTATAAATTCAATGCACTACAACAAATTGGAGAGCTAAATCATTCATCTAAATTACCCGTAGTAAAACAACTGGATACCTATCTCAAAGGAAAGTAAAATTCCACAAGTAATTCCCATGAAATTCAACTAAACAACGGCAGTCCAAATCAATATTGGAACGATTTAGGATGAAAATGTAAAACTCCCAACAACTTACAAGCTGTAAAGTTGCTCTGCTGATGTATTCCTCGGTTGGCCATGAATGCCTTCTACAGTGGAACAAATTCCCACTCACCATGTCGACTGATTAATCTCCTTCCACAATCGACAACGGTTTATGGGTTTGCCCCAGATGAAAAATGAAACTATGATCCTGCATCACCATCAGGGGGACAATTACAGAAAATCAATCAATCAGCCCACTGGCCAATCGGGAAGTAAAAAACTACGAATTTGCAAAACCCTGAAATGAAAACGGTCTGTCACCTCTCTCACTTCAGGCTGGATAAATCACAGAGCGACTGCGGAAGCAGAACAAGTCGCAGCTGCACACGAGAGGTCCGCAAGACAGAGATAAAAGAGAAGCAGAAAGGGCAGCGAAAGATGAAGGCTCAGGGAGGATTAGCTTCACTTCACCGCCGACCAGACAGCCTGGAGTAGCCGGTAGACCGAGAGTAGGCCAGGACTCGAAATTGTTGCATATAGTCAAACGGTATGACTCAGAAAGTTGCGTTGCCGCCAGTTAAGACTTCCTTTCGGTGACCGGACCAGGAGTTCCGGCCCTGCTCTTTCTGTTAGCGGAGTCTTCTCTTTTATTTTCCTCTTTTTTCGAAAAAAAGTCTCATATTTTGGAGTTTTTGGTATAATTACCCATTTAAAAATATTTTTACAAAAAAGGGTTAAAAGCTAATGTGGTTTCTGATATGGTATTTGAAAAAATATTTTATCTTGAACCCTTTTTACGATGTAGTTTTTTTAAGGAGTATTTCTACCCAAAACTCCTCTATTTTGTTATTTTCTAATGAGTGAGTGCTTATTATATACCAAGTGCTAATGTTGACACTTGCTACGTACGGAAAAAACTGAAAACAAACAAATGTGAAATATTAGGATGTCGTATACTTATATAGTTTATTATTTAATTTATTTAAAATTCGTTAACCTACAATAGTAAGTGGAACATTCTCAATTTTCATTTGTATAATATATCAACTTTACTTTTTCATTTTATAATTTCAAATTATTTGTTGAAAAATGTGAAAAATTTTTACCGCTAAAATTATAGATATGGAGTGAGATAAGAGAATCTGAACAGTTTATGAAAGGCCTTCACTGCTAGGATCATAAATATGGGTTGAGAAAAAATGATTAAAATTATTGTTTTGCCCTTAATTTGAAAATTATATATGTCGTAAATTTTAATATGTAAATTAAATTGAGGGTAAATGTGGAAAACGAAAAGGATATTAATGCTCACAAATATATGCATATAATAGTATATAGATATAGATATATAGAAGATATATAGATATAGATAACAATCAAAACTACATAGGTCATCAAGGCACAATGGTCTTGAGTTCAACCACTAACTTATCTAGGGGAGTATACCCCAATTCATTTGAATATCATATGTATACCCCAATTCATTCGAATATCAAAATATTCGTAAGTTCCTCTTAGAGATTCTAAAGAACAAGTTCTGAAGATCTGGCCTCCCTATTCCTCATCTCCTTAGTCAAGAAATATGTTACCCTATCAGCTTCTTCGATAGTAGGTTTTGCTTGTATCCTTGTAGCCTCATACATTTCCTTGCAATCAACAATAATGGGATTCAACATTAGAATGAGGCCATAATTGTTCAAATAAGATCACACGAGATCTATGAATCCATTTCATAGGGGATATTATCTAGACTGAGATTCTTGGTCGAGATCAAGCTTATGCAATCAATATATCCACACAACCTAGAAATATGTGGTAACCTCCTAACAAACGCTCAATGTTGTCTCCAATCAGTCTTACCCTACATTGCCAATTGAATTAAGTTTGTGCCACTTAGCAAGGGAAGAGATCCATTTGTATGAGTTCGTGAGAGTTTTTTTTTCCCACAACTACTCCAGAACATGGCATATTCCTTTGCTAGTCTTATATAGATCTTAAACAATTCCTTGTTGGGCAAGATCCATTTTTATACTCTAAAACAGAGTTCTACAGGTCATTTAAGGAGCATCCACGTCACCAAGGGCACAACTATGGCAAGTAGGGATTCATTTTCGTACCCTCAGGGGATGCAATATCCATTTTTAATCAAGGGGCACCCAAGCACACCATGTCATCCTTCTTTTCCCTTCTCTTTCTTATTTTCTATCATCATCTTTTCCTTTCCCTTTCTATTTTCTATCGCTATGCAGATTTTGTGGTCTTTTCCATTTTGGTGCAGAGTTGAGAGCCTGTTGTGCCAGTGTGCTCTTCATGCTTATCTTATCGCAATTGATGCATTCATTTCTCCATCCAAGGCTTCTGATTGGAGGTTCACTTTCTTCGCCCATTGTTGGCACTACGGTGGTCCTCCCTTTTTTTGCCCTCCTGCTACTCTTATTGCAATCAGTGCTTTGATTTCTCCATCCGGGGCCTTGCAATTGGCGTGTCGCTTTCTCCATCAAGTGTTATCAACAGTGGAAGTCCTTTTTCATCGCTGGTACGAAGCGTCACTTTGTTTATTTCTAGTGGGATGGATTGCTTTCTCTATAAGCTCGAGGGTGAAGCTATCATTCTTGGAGCTCTCTGTCAGTTTCCTCTGCCAATCTTAAAGCTCTAGTGCTTGAACCTCTTTTAGTTTCTTTAACAACAGAATATGGAATTACACTCTCTTTGGGTGGTTGACTGGTGTTGTTAGGGATCAATATGACAGGAGGGTCGGCATCTTCCTTTTGGTGGTGTGTTGTGGGCCGATGGCAGGTAAAGTGAGGTTTGATTTGTGCGACAATTTGCATTTTATATCTTTGAGTATATAGTTGAAGGTGAAAGTGAGGGTTAATTTAACTACAGTAATAGTCTTTGTTTATATAGATAAGGTAACATATGAAATGAAACTAGAGAGAGCAAATGGTTTGGTTTCATTACCACGTCCACGGTTGAGAAAGTTGAAATTGTAGTTTAGCAATTCAATGTTTACGTGAGTATACTAATGCCACTGCTTCATATTTTATTGTATGAATATGTATTGTTCACATGTCGAAACTTTGAATATAAATATAGACCTTCAAAGGAGATTTGTTTATGTTGAAATGGATATCTTCATAATCTACCACCTCTACAAATAGCCGAACGAACTTAATCTGAAGGCTAAAAAATTTTTTGTTAATTAATGAGTGTGATAAAGTCAGTGAATGGGTTTATAGTGCTTTTTTTTTGCCTGCATTTTTCATTTATATCTAGTAAAGTTTATTATGTCACACCTATGCATCCCTTTCATTTTATACTATGTTTCTTGATCTTCCATCTTATTTGAGCTCATATTCATGGTTTCTTGGGAACACAATTGCCTCAAAATATTTTGTACAATGTACAAGTATTTTCATTTAAAATTTTAATTCATGAGATTCAAGCTATGAGAGCTGCACTTTTGTCTCTGGTTGAGCTTTATAGTTGACTTTAAAATCATCATCATGAGTTGGCCTTTTTTATTCAAGTTCAAGAAAGTTCATCCTCTTGATGATATTGAACGGGGGAGTTGTTATTGATCCTTGTTCATTTTTTACTCTCTTTGTTATTGTACATGTCTAATTTGTAATGAAATTTCGTAACAAACCAATAGATTAACTAGAAAAGGCGAAGCAGATCTGTCTCACTCTTTATTCATCAATTGGTAATGTCCTTTACTGTCTAAAGTTTGATTCTATTAGTTGTGATTGCTTCTTTTTATTTAATGTTTTTTCTTTCCTCTCTCCTAATTTTTGGTGGATCAATTTTAATTTTATCGTCTCTTACACAGTCACATTTTAAATTAACTTATCACATGGTTTCTGTTATTAGCAGTTGAAAACATGGCTTTCATAGACAAACATGCCTTGGCCAATGTAGCTATCGGTAATTGATCTCAGTCAAGCGAATGTTTATGCCTCTTATTTGCCTACTTCAATGAGCTAACAGGATGGTATCAAAGGTGGTGTTTAAGGTTTGGTCAATAGTTAGTTCGTTGGAAAATGCCTTCTTTTCTTTCTTTTTTATGCTTTTTCTTCACCTTAGCTATTAATAATCCATTACAGTTACATTGTCCTACTTTTCATGAAATGGTGCTAGAAAAGTTTTTTGGAGATATCATGCTCTCCCGCTGCATTTATTCAAATCAACAGTGTATCATCAATCCATTCAAGTTGCTACATGCTTCTTCACAGAGAGATAAGTAGTTTATTATCTATATCTCTCCTTTTGTGAAAACTATTTCGAAACAAGTGGGATGACAAAACATTCCTTGCAGTGCAGCATTCTTTTTTTTTATATTGTTAGTGTCTAGTGTCGTGGCAATTAACTAGTCCACTAGAAGGTGTATTTACAGTCCAAAGCCCCACATTAAACCTCGGATGCTGATCTCTAGGGGTTTTCAAACCCAGGCGGTCTTGGAGTTCACTCAAGTCAGAGATCAGAAATCGTTATATTGTAGGTGTTTCCTGATTCAATTCAATTCATCTTCAGCTGCATTTTCTTTTCCTCATGACCATATGAAAGTCAAGCACAATAGTGAGTCTGCTATAAATTAATGTTGTATATTTCAACTATCATTATTTTTCAATTTAGTTATATTATTTCTAATGATAATTTATTTACATTTTTTATCATACTTATTTGCAGAGAGAAATCTATAATTATTGTCAACCTAAATAAATTCAACATGTTAGTTATTATAGTGCATGTAGGTTCTCGCTTTTCAATCCTTTTATTGTCTTGCTTTACATTTATCATTGATTTCTTAATAAGCTATTACTAAACATCAAAAATCTCTCATTTGATTTATAAAGCATCGACTCATCAACTTTGAGTCTAGTTGTGGATGGTCTTGACTAACCATTAGATTAACACAAGTACGTGGTCTTACAACTTTGGTAACCACAAATCCAATGTCGATGCATTTTTGAAATGCACAAAGTCACCATCTACACCCATTGTGCTTCTCAGAACAAGAAACTGACCGCATCTTCTTATCTGACTCATCAACATAGAAGAAGGTGTACCTTCATAGCATATATCAAATCTTCTTTCCTTTGAAACCACATCCTTTTTTTAACTCATCACCAAAACTCAATTATGTGTCTGATAAACGATGTTGCTCTTCAAGGTTACGTACTCATCACCACCATTCCTCCTATTAAAAAAAGGAATCGGATCTTCAATAGATGCGTCAATGGACTCATGCATGAAACATTGTCCCAATGCAGCACCACTCGGTACATCATGTGGGGACTCTAGTAAGAGATCAACTGATGTATTGAAGTCAAAATGAGCGGATGTGCCACCAATCTCCTCGTCCTCCTCATCCGCCTCGTCAGCCTCTATTAATTCAACATCTGAATCAACAAGAACCTCCTGCAATACTTCATCAATTTGTCTCTCAATATCATTATCAAGATTGTTATAATGGAGCGGCTCTGGAGGATCTCAGGAGGTCGAAGAAGTCATAATAGTAACATTTCTCATATCTTGCTCCACCGTTAAGGAAGGGCTATTATGTACTTTAACATATAACTCTTGATGAAAAAGTTCACCTCTCGCCTCAACTGTTTGGATCATATTAGCCAGATCATCTTCTTCGGTTATAGGTACCAAAGTATAATTCGGCGGCATTCCACTTGACTGATAAATCGTTACATTTCTATGAAGCACCTCCACTTCATTGTCATTTGGATTAAAACTAATAGCTCAGTATATCTTTTACAACAATTCCTCAAATCTAGCATCATTCTTCACCGGTATTCTTTTCACCGGATCTTTGTCATAGTAAGGACCGTGTTCACTGTACAATATATTTCCATGGGCTAAAATCAAGAGTTCCACATATCTCACCATTTTCACAGCACTAAACACATCAAAATTTCATCAATTACTTCATTTCAATAAGATAATTATACATAATTTATTGTCACCTCAATAAAGGGCAACAAGTAAAGTATTCTGGTATTTCACCGAATCCATATTATGTTAAATAAAACACCTTTGAGGCATTTCATCGAACACCTCATATGCAATAAGATTTAAACACTAATTGGCATTAATCTAATCTCGTTTTAACTCAAAAACGATAATAATAGTTATAATTATGCAAATCGTCATAAGAGGCCAAAAATAATTCTAAAATATCACGAACCTTGGGTTGGGGATAGTTCACAAAGCAGCTCCGATCGGCCAAGTCGATTTCAGGTTGGGGATCAGGTTTGAGTTCGGGTTCGAGCAACTCCGATGGACCCTCGCTAGTGCAGGAAGCAGCTCCGGTTTGGTGGGAGCGATGCTCTCCTCTGCTCGGCTCGGGGTGCTCAACTCGCTTGGGTGGTCGGCTTACTCGAGCAGGAAGTAGCTCCAGTGCTCGGCTCGGCTCGCTGATTTCGGTCCGGTGCTCTCCTCAACTTGCTCAGCCTTCTCCTTGTTTGGTTCGTAGGCAGCTGGAGGAGAAAAGAAAAGTGAAGAAAAACGAAAGTGGCTGATGTATATTAAGGAAAAAAACAACGTAGTAGATGTCAAATTGAATGTTGGCGTTCTCAACTTAAAACTAAAACGCCAACATAGATGGTGTTTTCAGTTTCAAAGGAAAATGCCAACATTGTTAATATACATGCCTAAGGTGTTTTCCAAGTTGAAGTGAACACGCCAACTATGTTGGAGTTTTGAAAACGGTACTCCAAAAATTAGTTTAAAAAGTGTTGTTTTGCATGGATTTTTTTCCAAATCAAAGGTATTTTTGGCCATTGCTCGTGTATTTTATTTATTTATTTTTAAATTTTTCATTAAAATTTACTCAAATAAGATTTTATTGGAGGAAGAAGTTCAGAAAAGGACCCTTAACTATATCCCATATAATATTTCAAGCACATTTATTTTATACCGGCCCTTACAATTATTTGGGGCATACAAATCATTCTTTTTTGAGCTTATTCTCAACTCTTTGACATTATGTTCTATTTGTTCTTCAATCTTTAAGGAGCTAAGACTCAAATAACACAAGTTTTGCTCAATTAGTTACAATTTTTTTTAAAAAAAACTAGTCAAGATAAATGAATTTGATGGATTTTGCCAATTTCACTTTAAAAAATCGCATCTCTACTCTAGATCACATCTTGGGGCCGATGACATGCCAAATCAAAGATAATTCAATGTTCTTCATGATAACTCTGAATTTGCTCCATGATAAATCTAATTAGATCCTTAATTTTAATCTCAAATACCGTACCAGGTCCAATATGGGTATGTGCTCACTCAATTTTCTGAGGTCTAGGTCCATGTATTTTTTTGAGCGAAAATGAGGTGTCAACAATGACTTGCTGCGGACTCTTTTTATTTAAGTGGTTTGGGGCCCACATGTGTTGCTTCTATGTATACGTTGTTGTTTACCTTGCATACCTTACATTTGCATTATATTTTTAGGATCCAAAACACTCAAGACTCCAAGCTATATTTTTTAGGTCCCTAGGTTAGATAGAGAGATTTTGAGTAGGGGCACGAGCAGATCAGTTCAAGACACAGTCACAATCTAGAAAGACTCTCATTTGGCATAGAAAATCCAACGATCACAAAGCGGGAGGAAACTACGAGTTGGGAACCTGCACATATTTAGATACCACCTACCTTTAAATCAAAGCCTTCATGCATGGCATTACGCCTCCATATCATCCGTACAGATTGTAATTTTGACGAGGCCATTAGGTTAGCCCATTTTAGGTTCATAGGCTTTTCTTTTGTTCTTGTAGTTTGATATTTTTTTTCTTTTAGTGTTGATGGGTGCCCATAATCATGTCTAGGTTTGTATGGTGATTTGGGTTTGTTTTGAATTTGTTGTATCCTTCTTATGTGTTTGTAGAGGAGCTTCAATGTACATGTACTCTAGGAGGTTCAATTGTCATGCTTGCCATGATTCCAGTAAACCATAGCGAGAAACCTCAGAAGTTCAATGGGTTGCACTTCAAGAAGTAGCAGCAGAAAATGCTTTTCTATCTGACCACCTTAAACCTTGCGAGATTCTTGACTGAGGAAGCTTCAAAGCTTCCAGAAGGGGAATCGGTGCCCAAGCTCTGCAGGTAATGGATGCCAGGAATCATTCAGATTTTCTATGCAGAAAATACATTTTGAACAGTTTGTACAATTCGTTGTATAATGTACATTGTACATTTAAGGCAACGAAAATCTTGTGGGAATCCTTAGACTGGATATATAAGATAGAGGATGCCGACACAAAGAAGTCTATATTCGGACTGTTCCTCAATTATAAAATGGTGGATTCCAAAATAGTAATCAATCTGATGCAAGAAATTTAGGTGATCTTGCATCATATTCATGCAAAAGGCATGGTCTTGAGTGAAACCTTTCAAGTGATTGCTATCATTGAGAAGCTGCCACCTGAATGGAAGGATTTCAAGAACTACCTTAAGTATAAGTGAAAGGATACGACATTGAAGCACCTGATTGTTAGACTTCGAATTGAAGAAGACAACAGAGGGTCTGAACGGCTCATCTCTACTAGTGCTAAGGTATACATGATGGAGAATGGCAAGGCTCGAAGCCCAAAAGGATTAAAGCCAAACTCGGACAGAAGGGAGGCTTTTCAAAGAATAAGTTTCAAGGAAAATGCTTCAACTATGGCAACAAGGGTCACAAATATGTTGAATGTCAAATTCCTAAAAGGAAGAATCCTAAGGTAAAAGTGGATGATGCTATTTGCCCAGGACATGTCAAAAATCAGCCTCTCAACTGTGGTTTCTGAGGTGAATCTAGTTAGATCCAATCTAAAGGAGTGGTGGATTGACACCTGGGCTACTCGACATGTTTGCTCCAGTAGGGACATCTTCACAACCTTGAAGCTGGTCAATGAAGAGAAGATCTTCATGGGAAACTTGACCTCTTCTTCTATTGAAGGTCAAGGAAAGATGGTGCTAAAAATGACCTCTGAAAAATTAATTACTTTAAACAACGTGTTGATCGTGCCAGAAGGCGGGAAGAAACTGTTGTTGGGCTCATTGCTAAATAAACATAGATTCAAGATGGTGTTTGAGTCAGATAAAATAAGTTTGTTTAAATCTTGAATGTACGTGGGCAAGGGCTATATGAGTGATTGACTTTTTAAGATCAATGCAATGACAGCTGTCAATAAAGTTGATAATGCTTCTACTTATTTGCATGAGTCTTCCAATTTGTGGCTTGGCATACTAGGACATGTTAATTATGATTCAATGTGAAAATTAATTAGCATAGAACACATACCGAAATTTTAATCGATTCAAATCACAAATATAAAATTTGAATTGAGGCAAAATTAATTAGGTCATTGTTTCAATCAGTTAAAAGAAACATTGAACCACTTCAGCTAATTCATAGTGACTTTTATGACTTGAAGTTTATGCAAATGATAGGTGGTAATAAATATTACATTTATTGATGATAGTATGAAATATTACTATTTGTATTTACTTAAGAGCAAAGACGAAGTCTTGAGTAAATTTATTCTCTAAAAAAATGAAATTGAGAATAAACTTAATAAGAGAATAAAGAGATTGAGAAGTGATAGAGGCGGCTACTATGAAACACCTTTTGGTTATTTCTCTGTAAAACATAGAATTGTCCATGAAGTAACTGCACCCTACTCACCTCAATCAAACAGTGTTAAGAAATGAAAGAGTCACATATTGAAAGGAATGATGAATGTGATACTTCTAAGTTCAGGGTTATCTTAGAACATGTGCGAAAAACTATTTTGACGGTAATTACCTTTTAATTAAGGTACCCCGAAAGAAAGATAAAAAGACCTATATGAATTATGATATGGTATTGGTAGGAGACTATCCTACAAACACTTAAAGATATAGGGGTGTCTTGTAAAAGTGGCTATTCCAACACTGAAAAAGGTAAAGATAGGTTCTAAAATGGTAGATTGTTTCTTTATAAGCTATGCATATAACAGTAGTGCATATTGATTCGTTGTGTATGAATCAAAGATTTAGGATATATACAAGAATGGGATAATGGAATTAAGGAATGCGTCATTCTTTAAAGATGCATTTCCATATAGATCCAATGAGGGATCAATATCGTTAAAGCAAACTTTTCAAACTATTAATGAAGGAATTTGAAACACAGTTGAGTGAAAAAGTCCTTCGGAGGTGATTTTCTAACTTACTTGTTAAAAGGAACCACATAATTATGGAGAAGTTATGACTTCTTTTGGGGGACCTCTTTGGAAGGAGATAATAAATAATGAAATTGCTTCTATTTTGTAGAATTATATTTAGGAGTTAGTGGATCATCTGCTTGAGGAGTATCATGGGTCCGTTGCAATTGTATGCATGAAAGTGAGTTGAATAGACGAAATCATCTTTCTCCAATCTCCCGCGGCCTCCTCTCGTCTTTTAATCATCTGCCAAATGAATTCATGGGATTTGTGGCGTATGATTAAAATTTAATAACAATGATTGATGGCAATCATTGTAAGCCTTGGTTCTTCATCTTTGCCCGACACCTTCACCTATATAAATAGGTGAGACTGATAAAGAATAGGCACTTAGAGGAAAATCATCCTTTATTGACAAGTCTACTTTGTGCCATTTGACCGACATTCTTCTTCTTTATAGATATAGAATCGTTGTATGCAATTTTTTTTGGAAAAAAAAGGCACTGTATTTTATCATGCATTTGTTTCAATAGTGTTCAATTTATGTTCAGTTCAGCAAAAGAAAGAAGCTTGGTATTGACTTTTACTCTGTCATCATAGTATCCTAGGAGACAGATATCCACGTATCCTCAACACGACCGAGAGGGGACGAATTTGTCTTAAGAAAACTTTGACTACCACATGTCTCAACTTATTCTACTGTTTGTATTTCTATACCATTAATTATTAATTCAGTATTTTAATTTTATGATTATTATACTATTGTAGTACGACTTTGTGTCATATATTTTATTTTATAATTTCGGTTTATTTTTTGTTGCCGTCTGAGATTACGAATTATTATACTCCCGAACTAACAAATATCATCCAATACAATGTGATTATAAGTGTATCGGCATAAGATGAAGATGATGGCGAATTTCAGTCAACTGACAATTCACATAAAATAATCTGATCCAATTGCAGAAAAATTTCACAATAAGCAAAAGGGTCTCGCGAGTGGAGTTGTGGCGATAGCTTGAGGGTTGATGGTGGAGACAGAAAATGTGGGATAAGGAATATTTTTGGTTAACAGTTTAAGAACAAAACCAACGCTGAGAAAGAGTGCAGGTAAATAGGTGGAGTGGGAGAAGAAGTAATTTCTCTACGATATTTTAAAGGACAATATAAGGATTAGAAATGTAACATAAAGTGAATTAGCTTGGAGATTAGTTTTAAAAAAGCAAAAAAAAAGTATTGGGTTAAAGGTATAGATATGCCTTTCCAGTAACAGGCAAGATTACCGCCAAATTTCAAAAAAATTCTTAAAAAATGATAGTTTTGAAACTATTTATCAAATACAGTTATTAAAACGCCACCCGGAGTAACGTTTTCTGCCAGGGGATAAAACACGATAGAAATTAACGTTTTGTCTAAAAAAAGCCACTGATTGTGGCGTTTTATGAATAGTAAAAACGTCAGAAGCAGTGGGGTTTTGTGGCAAAATGAAAAACTGCACCGTTTTTGCTTTGTCTCAACTTCAAGTGCCAACACTTGTCATTTTTCTTCTCAGTGGCATTTTGGCTGATCATAGTGGCATTTTACCTTGTACAAAATGCCACTGCATGTGGCACTTTTACTGTTCATAAAACACCACAATTGGTGGCGTTTTCGGTAGACAAAATGCAACTTTCAATAGCGTTTTACCCTTGACGAAAAACGCTACTCGGGGTGACATTTTCGTAGCCATAGTCTTGTAAATAGTTTCAAACTACCATCTTTTATGAATTTTTTTAAAATTTGGCAATAATCTTGGCTGTTTCTCTATGCCTTTCCATCTGTCGTAAAGGAGATGAATTATGGAATTTACCATGAACAATTAGCAAAGGATGCGTCCTCTCTCCCATGCCAGATTTTGCTTGTAGTAAAAATTGCTCAATCTTGAGTATAATAAAACGAAATAATTAACTACAGTCTGTTGGTTTAAAGTTTACTCTCATGTGATTTGATAAGGTCAAATTTATGGGTTCGAGTACAACTCTAAGTAAAATTGTTGGTAGTCCTATTTTAAAGGGGTTGTTCGGTTCGCTTGATGTGCTCGTTATTTAACAGGAAAGTCCGAATATTAGGATCACCACTATTACTGCTCTTCTTTTTACATAAAAAAATAAAATAATTAATTCTGAAGAGAAATATATATATAGATATATATAGATATATATATATATATAATATGAAATTTTGGCTGCAACTTCATCAGCTGGTCGGGTCAGCATCATTTTGTTAACAGGCTGCTCATCGATGCTCACTAAATAGCGGGGAGGATTTAAGAAACAGCTGAAGGGGTTCGCCTTTGTTAGACTGAAAAAATTTGTGAAGTATTATTTAAATTTTAGCAATTATGTCTATTATGTTATCATATATAACCCATCATTTCACTTTCCTTTTAATTTTTCTTTAATTTCATCACTTTTAAATAAATTTTCGAAACCCATTCCTTTGATAAATCTATATACTTAATAGTAAAACAAAGTTTCAATGTATTGTTTCAGTCTGGTGTGGACACATGTTCGTTTTTTAAGTGGCACGTGTTCCTCTTTATTATACTCTATATATATATATATATATAAATATTTGCAAGGGTAAAACCAAAATACGATCTCAGTTAACTGGCTTGCTGTTATAATTTTTATATACTACATTTGAGTTCGACCTCCATAGTGAGCAGCTTTTGTTTTAATTTTTTTCACCCTTCTTTTTTGCGTCCTTCTCCTCCGTGACTTGTGAGTCAAAAGCGACTCTGCATTGTAGCCCGCATCTAGACCTAACTCTCCCACTACAAAGTGTGGGCCTTTGCACTAGTCTATCATCTATTCTTTTAATCAAAAATAGAGTTCCAAAGGAACTCTCTTACGATACCACGTCATCGAACTCCTCTATGGGAGCCACGTCATCAGAGTACTGTTGCTCTTCTATATTTGTTTTTTTTTCATTTTTCATGGGAGAATATTAGCTTTTAGTCTCTTTCACTTCTCCTCACCCTTGACCTTCCGGATCTTCTCCTCCTTTTCCTTCAGTCACAATCGATGCATTTTTGGTAAGCAAAACTGGTGATGTGGGGGTGAATCAGAAGCCTGGTTACGGTGTCCAACTGCGCTCTAACCTAGAACCCACAAAGTGTGTTGGTCGATTACGATAGCAGGACGATGGTCATGGAAGTTGAAATCCGCTAAGGAGTGTGTAATAGCTCACCTGCCAAATCAAATAGCCCCGAAAATGGATGGTGCTAAAGAGCTTGACCTAGACCCGACCGTTGAGGCAAGTGCCAGGCCTCGATGAGTAGGAGGGTGCGGCGGTCGCTGCAAAACCTAGGGCATGAGCCAGAGCAGAGGGGCCGTTGGTGCAGATCTTGGTGGTAGTAGCAAATATTCAAATGAGAACTCTGAAGGTCAAAGTAGGGAAAGGTTCCATGTGAACGACACTTGTACATGGGTTAATCGATCCTAAGAGATGGGGGAAGTCCATCTGATAGCGTCGTGTGCATGAGTTTCAAAAGGGAATCGGGTTAAAACTCCTAAACCAAGACAGGTGGCTGACAGCAACGTTAAGTAGTCCAAAAACATCGGTGGGGCCTCGGGAAAAGTTTTTTTTTTTCTATTTAATAGCCTGCTCACACGGCTCAACCGAAGGTAGGGTCCAACGGCCGGAGGTAGGTGTCTTGCGTTATTCATTTTTCAGAAAAGTTGTTAAATTCAGCCCTTATGTATCAAGATGTTTTAATATGCTTTTAATCATTGTGCTTTCTAAGTTCTTTATGATTGATTGAGGTAAATCAATGATGTTAAGTCAATGATCCATTTGTACATGATGGCTTTATATAGCCTTGTTTATATTAAGGCTAACACAATTCAACTATGAGCCGACACGTGTTCACCTTTAGTTTTACATATTTATTTTATTGAAATAAATTACACCTGTAGTTGCTTAGCTCAGTAATATGGTTCTCTTCATATGGGTGTATGGAAAAAAAAATGGAAAATTGGAAATTCAAAAAACTGACCAAGACCGACTTGAAAAATGATCAAGATCGACCTGAAAAACCTAACAAGACCAATGGGTTTTAGGGACCCTACATAAAACTCGGGTGTTCTTTGAGGTCATGAAAAGCACACCCAAGAAAGCCGGGGCCGCCCTAAAAAAATTGTCCAAGTCCCAAAACCGATCGAAATAATATGAAAAGTAAAATAATATAATAAGAAATTCATCTTGTTATTAAATTTTGATTATAAAAATGATAATTTAATATTCTAGACTTGAATTTTATTCTATATACTATTTAATTTATTTTACACACAAATATTTATAATTAGTAGTTTTTTGTTTATTAAAATGACTTTTATCTTATAATTTTTGTATTTAATTTATCATTTTATTAAAATTTGGGACCCGAAAAAACCACCCAAAAAAACATACTCGCTAATGGTTGATTTTTTAATTGTAAAATGATTCTCAGTATGATTTTTTTTATTTGAAAAAATCGATCGAAAGAAATTTAGACCCCGACCTGACCACTTTCACCGCTAACCTTCATTGCACACTAGGACCCTGCCTTCAAACCCTCAGCTTCCCATATTCTCCCTCTATTTTCTAGTCTTTCCGGCTCTTTTCACCATGGGCTCCATTTTTGGTGGGCTTCTGCACTGAGTCCAATTATCTTGGAATTTACATCTTAGAGTTCCAGCAGCCAGGCCGATCGAAAAGATTACATGCTCTTAATGTTGCAATTTACAGGTAATTAATATTTAATGCTCAATTAATTTGGTGGTTAAGTTTGGTATTGGGTTTTTAATTTCAATCGGAAACCTGCTACTTGGGTTGTCATATGATTTTCTTTCTGAATATACAATCCCGAATTTAAGCCCAATGAATTTGCGGTTCGGGCGAAATGAAAAAACATTTTTATGATATATGTGTCATTTACCTTTTGAAATATCTCCATAACTTAATATAATTCATTCGCTTCTTAATAACACCAACTATTACATTTCCTACCTTAGCCACAGCATGGCCCGGAATTTCCACCTAGTTATATAAAAATATGTCATTTGCCTTCTTCTAGAAAAATTAAATATTTCAATTTCCACAAATACAATTATAATTTGTTCTTAAAATAAATCAAACGAAAATAAAATCAGTGATTTCTTTTTTTCCAATTTAAGCCAGACACTTTACATTTAAAAATTAAAACTATTTTATTTTATTTTATTTTACTATTGAATTAAATTAATTCATTTATTCTAACATTAAATATTTAGGTGACTAATCAGTTATGACTTTTTTTTCCCTCATCATAGCATAACAGTATAATCCTTCAATTAGACTAATTTCTTGTAAGTTATTTTAATATTTTTTCATAACTAATAATAATCTTAATTTAGGAGAAAATTATTAAGTTAATTTTGGAAAAATTACACTAGATTTAAGAAAAAATAATTACATCCATTTGTAGCTGCATGATAAGAAAAGATCAAGTAGAATGCGACACGCAATCTTATAATTTTATATTTTAATATATTAATTTAACTTGATAATAAATAAGCAATATGATTTTTATATTTTAAATTTAAAAAATTTGACTTTATTTGAGAATAAAATAAAATTACATGGCTTATTTTTTTTTCAAATTAAAAATATTTGATTTAATTTAGAAATAAAATAAGATCACCTGATTTTATTTTTCAAATTAAAAATGTCTATTTTTTTAAGAAAAAAATAAAAAATTACATTCTTTTTTTAATGTGTAAATTAACCCCTATGCTCTTAACAAGCTTCTCGTGCCCAAAGCACTGTCCAATCACGTCGTCAATTGCGACACGAGAATAATCACATAGCTTAACCTACCATTACTGTTGGTAAACCTTTCCAAGTTCATTTCGGTACAATATGAGTTAATTAAGGTAATTCGACTTGCATTTTTGAAATAAAATCTCTGATTCAAATTTTATAAATCGAGAAAATTTATGAGAGCATGTAAAATATCCACCTAATCTGTAAAAGTTGATATAAATATCCACATAAAAAGCTAAGTTATTATATGCCGGAAATTAATTCTTTTATAAATCATATTTCAATCCATTAATCATATGACGAGTGATTATTTCTCAACATTTATTCTCACGTGACAGCGCCGCTTACACTTATCATGGACCTTTAAGCACCCACCCTCAATAACTAATATTGAGTCGGACATTTTTCATTCGTACTCTGGCAAAGAGTTAGCTTTCTTTTCTTTTTTTTTTGGTCATTCGGCTAATAATTTGTGCGAGTCAGACGTATCTTTCATACTCGATAAATGGCCACGAGCTGGACATTTTTTATGATCTTGAGCTTGACTGACAATGAATTCCGCACTTATACTTAGTAAGGGATGGGCCCACATGATTGACTCTGATATCATGTAAAATATTTACCTAATCTCGTAAAAAGATGGACTCCTATCCATCCGAAAATCTAAAACCATTAGGTGGTAAAATTCTCTTATAAGTTAGTCTTCAATCTTTTAACATTCCAATATGAAATTTACTCCTCAATCAAATGAAATAAGAAAGCTTTACAGATTCAACTAAACTAGATCAAACTACGATTGAAATTTGCATACTGTAAAACTTGTTTCAGTGCCACCTAATGTTTTCTCCATCGACCTGATTCATGAAGAACATAGACTGCTGTTGCTCGGGAGAGACAGTCCGATGAAATTGGAACGATATAGGTAAGTTCATACTAAAAGGTCAATGATTACATATTGGCAAGTTCGTTGGGGGAATGATTACGGCCATGTGGGCATGCAGCGTGCGCACATGGTGGAATCACAACTGCCGGCAGTCTACCCTACATAAACAGTGAACATCTCAAATTCCGCAGGCCCCACCACCAGACAAAGGTCTTTTTAGTAATTATAATCTATGCTATTATGCAAGAGATGGTCCCTTTATCTCATATCTTTTTTTTTTTAATATTTTAAAATATTCTTCGCACAATTTGTTTAATAAAAATATTAAAATCTATTTGATCGGTTAAGTTTGTTAGTCTCACTATTATATAGTAGCAATTTCACACGTCAGCACTGATTGGTCGCATAGCAAGTCAATAAGGATTAGATATATTAGTAAATTTATGAGAGACTATTTAGACAGTAAAATATAAACACAAATTGCAAATAAAAAATTTACAGATTTTAAAAATATAATATACCGTTAAAACGCTAAGAAGCAATTAAAAAAACACGTGTTCTATAATACTTGATTTAATTTTCACTTTCTTGCTAATTAATATTGGACTTTTTAGGGTTTTAGGATTTTATTTATGTTCTTAGGATTTTTCATATTTTACAAAGATCTAAATCTTCTATCAGAAATTTACCGATGTGGCTAATTTTTATTGTTTTATGACACCACTAAACAACGCTGAGGTGACATCTCCTTAATGTACGAGGCTTTCTCCTATAATAGGAACCAACTATCGTTCTTTTAACTAAATTTTCAATGCCGCTGAGGGCGGTGGTCCAGTGGTCCAAAGATTCATCCGTATACGATTTGGTTAGATTGAGATCTCAGGTTTGAAGGTCAATAAAGATCTCGAGTTTGAATCCCCACCTGATCAAATTTATTCGAGTGGACTCTCTTAACTTGAGTTTTGGCAAACACTAGGATTATAGTACGCATTTGGTGGAGTTGCATTAACAGACAACATTAGTACCGACTGTTTAGTTCATATGATATATATTTGTAATTGAACTCAAAAATTCGAATATTATGTAACAGACCCGAGTCACTACTAATAACATCCTTCTAAAAAAATTAACTACATTTTTTTAATTATCCTTTTAATTTTTAATCGTGCTATGTCCCCCGCCGTTTCAGTTATTTCTTTCAGTCACGAAAAGTATTTTCCGAGTCTCTTTTTTTTTCCCACATAAATTTATAATTAACAATGGACATTCACTCTGAGCCAAAAAAAAAAAAGAAAAAGGATATTCACGTTTTCCATATATTTCATTTATCTTTCTTTTTCTTTGTAATTAGTTTGCAGCAAAAGCAAATTTTCCTATTCGTTTTTGTCCGTCGTTTACACTTACAATAGCAAATCCTTCTCCCCGTTGGATGTAGGCTCCCTCATTAAAAATGGGGACGGAAAATTTATTTATTTATTTATTATATTTGATAGAGTATGTTATTTTTATTTTCAAATTAAAAATGCTCATTAATAATAGGCAACAGACCGTCATTTGTTTTTTCAGTTGCTAGTATTTCTTTGCCTTTTTTTTTCTAGTTGGTAGTTAATTATTTAATTCATACACTATCTAGATTCTAAATAATAGAGGTAACACTTACGTTTAGCTCTTTAGTTGCATGTAACTTAAAAGGAGAGTAAGGGAAGAAAATGGAATGAAGGAAAAGGGAAGGAACAAATTTTAATTGGAAAAAAAGTTATATTAATTGACTTTATTATTATTTTATACGAATTTTTACAAATAGTGAAGGATCAGGTTATTATATCTTTTTTTAAAATACTATTTCACCCAATTAACCAGAGTTTGCGGTAAAGGAAATGAATTTTACAATGGAAAATGAGGTAAATCTAGGCAAGGAGCTTGTATACTTAATATTATTCTCGATCGGAGATCAAAAGGTCTTGGCAGAATACCATGTACCCTTAATACCTTTGCCATCCTTTTCTAAGTTTATGTCTTTTTTCTCTTTTTATATATATATGTATGTATATATAAAGAAAGGTAAATCTCTATTTTAGCTCCTTTAAAAAAACCAATAACATGCAAACAGGGCAAAAAAAAAATGCCGTTCTTCCACGAAACAAGCGGTATGAAAAGAAAAAGCAGCAAAAGCTAGCACTCATTTAAGCAAACATCATTAATAATTGCTATGCAAGATGTTCTTTCCGCTAAGGTCCTTCCATATATAACTTGATCCATATATGCTTGTATAGCTAAGACCAAATGTAAAACCAAAAATAAAACCCACAAAAATTTCACATCCTCCTCGTTCCGAACAGGACCCCAGAGGCAAAAGAGTGCAGTTCTGAGACTGGACAGGCAACGACAGACGCATAAATGGGCAGCTCGTGTCTAGTTGAACATGTTCGATGATGCAGACACATTAATGAACTGAACATGGGATGGCCCTTGAGCTGAAAAGGAAAGGTACTGATGAAAAGAAAGAAATCAACAACGCTTCCGCACCTGCTCCGGATATGGCCATTCTTTTGCTCAGTCGGAGCAGGCCGAGGTTGGAAACGGATTGGATCGGACATTGGGACATGGAACGGGTGATCGGAACGATATAATGATGTGTAGAATTTTTGTACATTTTTCCCTAAATGTATGGTGGGTGTGAATTGGACTGGAAAATGGATTTGAGAAATGGTATTGGGTAGTTGTAAAGCGTATACTTAAGAATCAAAAGAGCGGAAAGATGAGAATTTGGCTATGGATTCAAAGGAATTGTTACGTGGTAAAGGTTTTTGAAGGAAGAGGGGTAACTAGCAGGGGCGGCCCCGGCGGCACCCGAGAGCACCGGCACTTGAAGTGATGGCCCCAACCATAGAAGATGACTTGGCCCCCAAGCTCGATGCACGGGCATAGCTCGCAGAAGCCCCTGCCCCTGATGGAGTGAAGTATGCGCCATTTAGCAGCAGATCGCCCTCTGACCTCCAGTTCCAGCCCTTCCACTGGCCCGCTGCTGTATCAACCCGCTTTGTCACCTGCCAATGATTGTTGAGGAATTAGAGTAGGACTACATACCATCCTTCTTCTTTCCCCCTCATTTTTGTTGAATTTTTATGTTAAGACTTATAAGATACCGAGTCCATGTTTATCTAAATTACTTATAATTCCTTGAATTTTCTTTATCTATTTACCATATGGGATTAGCCCCTTAATTTTTTTTTCAGGCATTTCGAGTTTCGTACCTCCTTAGCAAAGGGATTGTTGGGAGCAGCATATCGGTTGCCCTGGCTGTTGATGGTCGGATCTGCACTTCCACCGATGGCGTACATTTCCCAGTGAGTGTAGTCATTGTTCACCACATGGAAGTAACCATGCCTGCACCTGCAATAATGCACATCTCAATTGTGACTAGTAATTCGATTTATGTGTCAGGATAGCCATATAACTGGAGGGACAAGCTGCCTAAGCAAATTCAAATAGGACGGCGTTTGATTTTTGACGTCATGTGGATTTGATTTCCCCACTCTAGCCTCAACATGTTTTATTTATTCTCACTAAAGAAGAATGAATTCGGGGGAAGGAATGCTGTAAACTAGTTGAATAGGATGGACAAGAGACAGGGGTGAAAAAAAGGTTATGTTACTGAGACTCCATAGATTATTTATCTTTTACCTTGGCATTCTCTGGATCAGTCCTTCTCCAAAATGGTTGTAGGCGATGGTCACTTGCATCTGCTTGTCCCTTGTGTAAGAGTCACTGTGACCCAACAGCATCACCTTTTTCAGGTAAAAAGAATTCAAGATATCATTGTCAGAATCTGATTGTAAAATTGAAAGATGTGTTCACATAGAATTTAGGAGAAGAAAGCAACAGTGTAATAAATTCGGGGGCACCTCATTATGGTGGGTGAAATGGTTGTTAGAGATGGTAATCGCAGTGGAGCCCATGACAGCATCCACAAGCCCATCAGCACAGTGAGAGAGAGAATTGTGGTCGACCCAGATGTGGCTCGAACCAAATATTGATATGGCATCTCCATCAGCCACAGTCCTCCAACCATAGTGACTCGGCGAGCTCCTAACCATGGCATTGCCCGTGGGCTTGCAGTCATGGATGTGGAGTCCATGGATTATAACGTTCGTAATGAACTGGATTGTGATGCAGGCTCCATTGGCGATATGGACATTGACTCCCCGCCCATCAATGGTCTTGAAGCTGTTCATGATCAGCTCCTGCTTCAGCTGAATCACCATGTCACGCTTGAACACGATCCACAAAGGCTCGTCCTGAATGACAGCATGACGAAGCGTACCCGGCTTCGGGTTGACCGGGTCATCATCCCTCGGATCTGTCACCACATAGAAGCGCCCGTCACGTCCTCCAATGGCGTTGCGTCCGAAGCCAATCCCGCAGTCTGCCAGGCGCTTCCGGTTCTTTTGCCAGTTCGGGTCGCACCGCCAGCAATCATCGATAGGATTCCCTGTTCCACACGAGAAGAATCCCAAATTCCTCCTTTCTGTGCTGTTGCGTATGCTCCTGATGAACCAAAACCAAGAAGGAATTTATCAATTAAAAATGGAACCGTAAGTTATCATACTAATTCTTATTTAGATTAAGATAGAAAAACCGATTTATGAATGGGCAGAAAAACTTTACCCATGATAAACAAGTATTTCATCTGATTATAGTAAAAACAGAGAGGGTATTTACTAGTGCTGTCCAGACAGCTTGAGCTGTAATGTTCTACAATTGAGAGGTTGAATTAAGTAGGGTCAAAAGCTAAATAGGGGCCACATCGTGGTGTCGGTGGATGTAATTTCCCCTTCCCCTAAAACGTCCAAGTGCCAGATCTGGACACATGTGGCAGAATGCACAAAATAACAAAGAAAATATGGGCGTTATGTCACCATCTGGGAAATGTATTTGCAGGATAAATCAATCCTCCGAGCATCCTAATGGATAGAATGCATTGTTTGAATCTCGACTGGAAACTCTCCTTATTCCTCAAAATACTCTTCTTCTCACAATTACAGTTTCAAAGAGATTCAGGGGGAGGAATAGATTAGAACACGAAAATAAAGAACCAAGTAAACACCAAAATGAGCCATGGCAATTATGTTTCATCTGATTATAGTAAAAACAGAGAGGTTATGCCGTATGACCATAGCAATAAATGAAGTATAAAGGAGGGTCCAGCTTAGAGAAGAATTTGTTGACGCCTAGCTTCCTCTCCAGTGCGATGTATGTACTTATAAGACAGGAAAAGGGGCCTCTACCTAACACGAGTTTTCTCCCTACCATAGCCATCTTTTATTTAATTTTGACGGTACTTGATTCAAACGCCAAACACCAAAGCATTCGTGATCATCTAATGCCTTCATCTGATTGTAAATGCAAACAAGATTCACCCACTATCAAACTATGATGTAGATTTTTGGTCAGCTCTTGCTTGCAGAAGAGCATGCTAACAATTGTCTTGAAGGAAATACGAGTAACGTGGAGAGCTGATTAGGGTGCTGCAGATGCCATGTGCTCCGATGGAAAATTGCAAAAGGAAAAAGGTAGACAGGGGCAATGATGGAAAATGACAACCCGAAAAGGAGAGACAGATGCAAGTTATCAAAAGTCTAAAAGGAGTAAGGGAGAAAGTCTTAAGTGGAACGATTATATCGTATAGATGATGTTGATGTTATATATCCATCGAATTAGAACTTAATAGATAATTCATAATTATACAGTTATAATTATTAAATCCTAAAAAAATATTCAAAAATATAAAAAAATATAATAAATGATGAACTCTAAAAGGAAAAATATACAAATGGTAAAAAATTATTAAAAAATCTTAATAAATGGTGAACCTAAAAGGAAAAATATAAAAATGGTGAATTAAGATTGGACAGATATATTACGTTAGTATCGCCTACGTCGTATGATCGTTTCATTGATAACCTTCTCCGAGAAAGGAACATGATCTGAGGGACCGTCTTCATTGAGGATACAGTAATAAATTTATGCAGGTAATAACAGATTCACTTGTGATTTTTCCCGCTCTCCTGCAAAAAATTGTCGATCTTCTCGCTCTCAAGTTCACATGCATTTCTTCACTTCCTACCGCTTTTTCTCCCCCATTTCTTCCTTCTTCCTACACTCTCTCCTCCCTCATTTACCACCAACCGATTCAACCGATGCTTGAATAAAATTATTCTCTCTTTATTTTGTTAATCGTACTTTATAGGTTTATTTTATTTTTAAATTAATAAATAAAAAATCTCTACTGAAAGGTTAGGTTTAATGAATAGTGCTCTCCACTAATTTATAAAATAAGTCAGCATCTCGTCATTGTAAAATTAAAAAGATATCACCATGCATGTAAAAGCAATAATGCGCCTAAGATAAATACAGACATCTGTGTACTTTGTGTATTGGACACCGGATCTGAGGTTTTGCTAAGAATAAGCTTACATTTCCACCATGGAGGCGATCTCCTCTGGATTGTCCACCGCATGCTCGTTCAGCTGATCCGCCCCTTCCCAGCTGAAAGAACCATCCCCAAAAACAAAGAAAATATCATTAGAACAAAATGCAACACATATTGCTCATTTGATCGATCAGATGGCCCTAACGAATGTCTGGATTGAAGAATACAACATTAATTAAGAGCTAATGCTCCCAGATCTGATCAGTTTACCCCTTTTCCACTTGTCCGCCTTCCTTCATTTCCGGTTCTTTACTGTGTTAGGCCACCGATTTCATTAGTGGGACACGTGTCAAACATTCAGGGCGAGTATAATAGCCGTGAGACACAAGGTACGGTCTGCCATAAATAAATGGAAATGCGGGCAACACAGTACACTGCTCAAGGTAAAGCCTTCCCCCAACCAATCCCCAACTAATAGCTAGCCCCCTATAGACTATAAAGACCGTTAAAGCGTTTCTTTCTAGAGAGGGTCGGTCGGTGACAATGCAATTCCCAAACTACCCCTAAAGAAGAAAGATCCCCAGCAGGAGAGCTTCAAAGAGGACTCGGGCAGTGATGGAAGTGCAAATACTCCAGGAAAAGGGTATGTGGGTTTGGGAAACCGTGGAGGCGACCAATGAGGGTTAGTTATTAGCATTGAAAGGAATCCGAAAGAACCTGATGAAACCGCACAATCTGTTCGGATCCAAAGAAATCCAGATCTGACGGTTGAGATCCTCCCTACAGTTAGAGAATCTCATCTGACGGCCAGAAGTTGCTAATCGCACAAGTGGCCGGTATCAACGGTCTAGATTTGTTAGTTGAAAGGCGACGAGTAGTCTCCGTTTTTAACCACCGAAAATATCAATTACCGTAAAAAAATTAAAAAAGAAAAAAGGAGAAAGGTAATCAAACGCCATGTTAAGAATTGTGAAGCTCTTGCTCTGTGATCCGAGCGAGGTTGAGTTACCTAGCCGCCATTGTCGAGTTGCTCGAGCTCTGCTTCTCTTCACTCTCTTGCGCCACACTGCTTTAGCAAGGAAGTAAAAACAGCACAGTTGATCAATTAAATGAAATTCCTCAGGCTACGAATAATAATAACTCGGTATAAATTGAGGAGTTTCTAGGCGCTCAGATACAATGTCATTTATAAGCGAAGCTGCGAAAGAACAGCTATGTTCATGGCTGTCCGGATGGAGCATAAGCAGAAGAAAGAAGGCTGTGAGAAAGTCGAGAGATCATCAATTTCAGTCTGCCAAGGGACAATTACTTATTGAAGGGGAGCTCCGGAATTTCATTAGTTGAATTCCGGGAATTCCCGCTGCAGCTAAAGCAAAGAACAAAAATCCGGACGTGCATGCATGTACGGAAAAGGCAGTTCCTCTCCAGGGCGCCAGATCTGTTTCCGACTGCCGAATGGCACAATGTCGAGTCTACGAAGATCAACTTGAAGGAAATAGAGCAAGCCAATACAGAGCAGAAGATTAGAGGAGTGTATATGGAAGGTTGGAGTAAGGGAGAGGCACCTCTGGTGAGACTGGGATGAGATCGTTCCGTCTCTCAGAGCTCCGGCCACCGCTCCTCCGACAACCAACATAATCAGAAGCGCCGCCACAGTGACGGCGCAGGACCATATCTTCACCACCGCCATTGCCCTCCCTTCGTCCCTCTGTCTCTTCTCCCAGTGGCGTTTGAGCTTCCGCTCTGTGAGAGGATGGAGAAAGGAGGAGGAGTGAAGGACTGACTACAGCAGAGTCGGAGTAGTGTCCTTTGGTCCAAAGCAGGTCCTCTTATAGAACGCCGCTTAAGTTTTCTCACACTTAACGGCGTTAAGTGCCGTTGTTACGTTTTTCCTTAACGCCAGTTTGTCCTTTTTTAACCAAAGCCAAACGCCCCCTAACCACCGTAAACTAATAATATAATATCTGACCATTCCGTTAATCCTCGTTCAGCACTAGAACAAGTTCGGTTAAAGTACAAAATTAAGAAAACTTTAATATTATAATGAAGACTGGGCAAAAAAAATTTAATATTATAATGAAGATTTTAACCACTGTAAATTTTTTTTGGTTTTTATACATGTGAGACTCTTTTGTTTGATAAATACAATAATCTATTCTTTATAATCAAAGGGGATTTACGAATGTTTGCTCTCCTGGTTCTACGTCAGCTGTCCAGGCATGTTTGTTTCTTTCCTTTTTGTATGTATGTAAAATTGGGTTGGACTGCATATTACAATGTGACACCCAAAAACAAATGGAGGGTGAGCTCCTACTCCCATCTTTCCGCGTGACATGAATAAATATTTAATGTGTAACATATACCGTATTTATTGTGTAAATTTTTATAAAATCTTAACACGTGTAAAATTTTAACTATTTTTCGAGGATTAATTTACACGTGTCACAACTTGAACGGTAATTTATACAATTAGCTCATTATAATTATTACATAATAAATATTTACTTGACGTAGCCACACCGGAACCAGGCATAAATCGACTAGAATCTTGATAGGACGGTTCCAGGCCAGTTATTGAACTGCTCATTCCAAACTAGAATTGAAAATTGAAAAAATTAAAATGGAGATCAATTAATTTATGTATCAAATTATATATTTTTAAAATACAATGCATTTAATTTATGTTCAATTTAATTTTATTATAATTTATAATAATTTATGTATTAATTTTTTTATTCATTGAGCCAGCCGATTTTAAACTGGTACCAAATAATTTGGTATCAGCGGTTTCGAACCAGCTAGAACCGTGATTCCGAACCATAACTGAATAGTCTCTAGGAGAACCTCAGGGTCAGTTCCTTGCTTTCATGGAATCGGAATCGACAGATTCCGAACTATGGCCGAGGCTAGCTCGATGGAACTACGGATAGGGTAATCCGTATTGTACTTATTTGTTAATAATTTAGATTACCTAGGACATTGCTAAAATTTGTTACCAAAAAATGATAATCCTAAATCTTTTAATTTATCGGCCTCCTCCGAGCTATTAGGAAATTGACTTTTTTTTAATACAATATGGAGCAAAACAATATGCAATGAAAAAATTTTGCTCACTGATGTAATTTATGAAGTAATTTCATTTCACTTTATGTTATAATCAGCTCCATAATCTGTTATCTATTATTATATTACTTTGAGGTAAGATAAGGTAATTTTGATCTCACTTTTAAACTTTCTAAAATACTAATAAATGATTTTTTAATCAATTAAAAATGACAAATGAGTGTGAAGTTGTAATACCGCTCTTAACACTATAACTACCATTTAAAATTACAACAACTCTCCAATATTTTTTCTTATTATATATTTATTTTTATGTAGTCAAGATACAATTGATAAAATTGAACAATTTTATCCAAGACTGATATAAATTATATAAGATTTTATAATTAATTATATATTTGACAATTCCTTGTAAAGTACTGTCGGTGTCTAGTGTCATGTAATATATGCATAATATGAGTAATACTTACCATAACAATAGAAAAACCTGAACAAACAAATTAGTTTTCCTTATCAATCAATGAAAGAACAAAAATTGGACCACGCACGTGCATCAGCGTCGGCAGCTCACATGCCATGTATGTTTGTCCCTTTTAGAGTGGGTGCGGGAAATTAGAATGAGTGTACCGTTGCATCCCTCGCATACGCGACCCCGAGACGTTACCGTTATTTTAACGGTTTCCGCGCATGTTTGTTGGGGCCGGATGAGTTGGCGTGGGCCACCTTGTCAGAGACGCCGTTAACTTCCTGATGGAGGATCCTTCACCCGTACGGAGGTCTCACGGGGGACTCACAAATCAGGATTTCCAGCTGATTATGCGCCATGAATTTAGTAAAGATAATAATGCAAGAAAAAAGAACACAAATATAGTATTTGTTGGTAGAGATCTACGCAGTTAGGCGATCAATTATTCCGCGGTTGGCACGTATAAAATTTGTAGAATCTTTTAAATATCATCTTTAAACTTGTTAAGCAATCAAGTATTCAATGTATGATATAACGATTTCGCTATATACACCTTTTTAAAATATTGACTGACTCTGTAAAATTTTAACGATTGTCAAGTACTATCATTCAATAGAGAGAGCATTCTATATAATTAATATATCAAACGAGATATTAGTACATAAACACTGTCACATGTATATCCATTACGTACAGTACTTTTAAATTTGTAAAGATCCTGAGAGAATTTACCTAACGAGATGATTTTTTTTTCGGTCGCCAGTCACGGTATCCAAGCAGGTCCCACCAGCGGTGAGATGGCATCTTTCAGCCAACCATACTTGACTAATCCGTTGGTCGCCCCGGGTCGCACGCCTGGCAATGGCGGGTGAGGCTCCCAAGGGGGTGTCTGCGTACGTGAGGTCTCGAACTTGAGATGATTGCGTAATAGTTGCCCAACATTTCAACCAGTTAAGCAAGAACGAAGGAAAAATCAATCTAGAATTTAATTAATTAATGAGAACCCTCTTTTTCAATTTTTTTGTTCATTTTCAATTACCCAAAAAAATTTTAAGTTTAAATTTTTTTTTGTTTTTACATAAATAATTACAATGTAGTGAATTTAATTTTGATCCATTGGTATTTAAAAAACTAATTCTTGAGGATATAAGAATTTGGATTCTAAAACTTTGATCCGTTCGTCAATTCCTCAAATTTGGGAATTTGGCATGGACACCCATGTGGAGCTAATGACGTCAAAGTCCTACCGATACAGTACTCTACACTTAATCAAAGATTTTTTTTTTTTTAAAATTACTATGACATAGAAAATTCCTAAAATAAAGCATAAAAACCAAAAGAACGGAATAAAGAAATTCTAAAAAATAAAAAATAGCTTTAAAATAAAAAATGTAAAATTTAATGATAAATAAAATTTTAAAGAAAAATTGTCAAATAAAATCATATTTAAAAAATAATGGAAAAACTATTTAAAGAATCATGTGTTCTAACAAAATATCCTAAATTGTTACTTACATTTTTTTAATTTGAAAAATCATGTGGCTTGCTTTGCTTTTTTTCCCGTTTTGTAACCTATTGATTTTCAATTATGATGCCGTTATTTTTTTTTTCCATTAATTGCATATGTAGACGCCACATATGTGCTTAAAGGAAAAAAATAACGATGTTATAACAGAAAATTAATGAGTGACGAAATGAAAAAAATGTAGCAAATCACTTTATTTTTTAAGCTAAAAATAAAATAAATGATATTTCGAAGAATTTTAAAAATTGCAAAATTTTTAGCTAATTTTTTCAAAAATAAAACTGTTTCGAAATGTGACATTATCCAGAGCACAAACAGCAACCACCACAACTATTGTCCATGAATTTTTAATTGAAGCACATGCCTTCTATTACAAACAGACCCCCCCTACCATTTTGTGTCTGCTATGACACCGTCACTGCTGCCATTGACGTCGTCTCCTCACCGATCATTGCCTTCCAATCGAATAAACCGAAGCACGGAGTCGGCAATCGAAGAAGCGCACAGAAAGGGATTTCATTAGAGACATTTCCAAGATTCAATAGAAGCATCGAGGCTATAATTCGAAGCTTTCCCCACTTCAACAAGCATAGAAGCTTTTTTTTTTTTTCCGGTGTACAAAGAGGCACATGAGCGTATAATATGCAGAAGGAAGACAAGATAAAGGGGTACGGGAAGTCTCACTGTCGAGATCAAATCCAAAAAGTTTAGTTAAAAGGACGAGAGTGATAACAATTATATCAAATCTTTTTGGCAAGCATAGAAGCTTTGAGTCGAGGCGTATGTGTGCTTGGATGTTGGACAGAAGTCTCAATTGGAGGCCCCTACCTTAATTAGGATCACATGTGCTTCGAATAATATGTAGGGACTTCCAATCTAATCCTTTATATGTCGATAATATTTTTGCTTGATAGTTAATGATTATATTAATTAAGTAAACAAAAGTGGGTATAAAATAGGGTAGCAGCAGTAGGCTTCCAAAATAGAGGGTCCATTAGTATTGGCTCTCATGCCCATTTGCCTTTTTGATAATTGAATTTATATTGCATTCATAACTCAAAACTATTGAATTGTTCTGGAAAATTCAATGAGGCTACTCTGTAATGAATCATCAAGATAATCCTCTCTTCAATGACAAAAGGTGCTAAAGATTTGTTCTGGAAAATTCTATCATTTCGTTCCCCTCAAATACAGTAAATATGGTTAGTGAATGCAGACCTATGGATAATAGAATTGAGTTGTCTTCCCCTCCATTGAGTGCAAGCAAAATGTAGCTCTTGATCCCATGTTCCTGGATTTCGAAGTTGTTGTAGTTTGTGCTGAATTACTAGCCAAACCTCCAAGGTTTTTGCACAGTTGAAGAAAAGATGATTGCGTGACTCTTCCTCGATCTTGCAAAACTCACACAGTAGGTTATTTAGCTGGGTTCTCCTTGCGAGTCTCCTTTTTGTGGCAAATCTATCCAAAATTGCCAACCAGTTGATGAACGAGACCCTAGGAATATGGCCAGGAAACCATAACAATTTCTACCAAGAGACCTTAGGCTTCTGTCTCGAATGCATTCCCAAATGGAGGATGCCGTTAGTGAGCCCTTACCATTCCAATAGATGGTATCTGATGGAGCTCGAACTAGCGAGGACTCAACCAGCTATGGAATCTGTGGGGCTTCGGGGTCTGCACTGCATGGCCATGACCGTAAGCCTTCATTGAAAATTGACGAGAGCTTCCCTTGGGACGGGATGGAAGGAAAACAGCTTAAGCCTCTGGTATAGATAACTGTTAAAGGGCCTAATGCAGTCTAATTATCATGCCAGAAGAGGATTGTTGGAGCCATCTCTTACCTTATAGTGAATAAAAGGTCAAGCAAACTCCCTAAGTCGTAGTAGCTTTCTTCAGTTCCATGAACTACAACTCAGGATTTTGAGGGTCCATATGCTTCTGTTTCTGATAAGGACTCTGTGAATGCATGCCACCCAAATTGAGCTAGCTTTTGTTGGCAATAACCACATTTGCTTGATGATACATGCTTTGTTCCAAGTTTCCGAGTTTTTTAGACCCAACCCTCCCTCACTTTTAGGATAATAGAGTTTGGCCCACCCAACCTTTGCACCCCTAGCATCTTCAGTATTTCCTTTCCAGAGAAATGCAGTGCAGACCCTTTGCACCATCTTAATGACCTTTTCGTGGCAAGATGAAATGTTGGCACCAATAAGTTCACATGTTCTAAATAAAAGAGGTGATGAGCTGGAGTCTCCTGCATACAAGAGGCAATTGGCTGTACAACTTCTGTTTCAAGTAGTAATCTTGTCTATAAGTTGACTGCAGTATGAGGCAAAGAGCTTGGAGGAAAAGAGATGCACCCCCAGATACTTTACAGGGAGCTGGTCTCGCTTAAAGCCCGTTGTCACCACAATTTACTGAATAAAGTTTGAGGACATACTTGCATAATAGAACCTATTATTTAGGCTCAGACCACATGAATTTTGGAGGTGCTGCAGAATTGACCAAATGGAGTCAAATGATTTAGAGGATCCATATGAGAATAACATAAGGTCATTAGAGAAGCAAAGGTGCGTCGAATTGGTGCTTTTGCATCTGGGATGATAGATTAATGCATCTCTCATAGCAGCATCATCCAGTAGCTCTGATAATGGCTTCATGGCCAAAAAAAAGAGGAAGGGAGACAGGGGATCTCCTTGCCTTACTCCTCACAGTTCTTGGAAGTATCCAGCTAAGGATCCATTAACAGCCACAGAGTACCAAGGGGAAGTAATGCACACTTTAATCCAATTGGTGAACTTATCTGGGATGCCAAGCTGCTGTAGTACATGCATGAGATAATCCCAACTAATGGAATCAAAAGCCTTTTTAAGGTTGATTCTTATGGTGCATCTCGGTGAGAGGCTAGACTTATTATAATTGTTCATCAACTCGTGTGCTAGGAGTATGTTATCTATGATGTTACATCCTTGCACAAAAGCGGCTTGGTTCATACTTGCAATGCCTGGCAAGACTGACTTCATTTGATTTGTCAAGATTTTCGTTTACGCACTTGTATGTAATGTTGTAGCACGAAATAGGTCCATAGTCATTCATGCTTTTGCAAGACCTGCTCTTTGGCACTAAAGCGATGGTGGTAGAATTCATTTGTCTTGGCATCTTTGCGGCTTTGAAGAAGTGAAGAATGGCGTCAGTGAACTGCTTAGCCTTGATATTCCAAATCTCCTTAAAGAAATGGGAGAAGAAACCCCCTGGGCCTAGAGCCTTGTTATTATTTATGCAGAAGAGGGCATTCTTAATTTCTATCTCCGTGACTTCCACATTCAACAAAAAAATTTAGTTTACATCAAGCTTGGAAACAAGTAGGTTGTTCAGCTCAGTTAATGGCCTCTGGATGTTGTAGTTGCTTCCTAGCAGCTCCTGGTAGTATGAGATTGCTTCCTTCTTGATCTCCACTATGCTATCCAGTCGTTTTCTAGCGAGGTGAGGAGAGATTTGATAGTGTTTCTATTGAATCTTGCTTTTAACACCCTGTGGAAGTATCTGGTGTTTTGGTCCCCTCCTCATAGCTAATTGATCCTAGACTTTTGCATTAAACATGTTACTTCTAGTTGTTAAAGTTGAAGCAGCTTGCAACTCAGCTGTTCCTCTTCCTCCACGATACTTTGGCTAGTTGAACCAGTAAGGATTTTGTCTTACAGGTGATTTAGCTTCTCTCGCAAGAGGGGAATGTCCTGCATTGATGTCCTCTCAGTTAGTGCCATCCTTTTCAAAGGCTTTTTAAGGATCTTAAGTCTTTGGTAAAGTTGAGTGATTGGGTTGCCTTTGACCCTAGTGCTCCAAGCTTCTTGCACAATTGCGAGGAACGCTTCTTTCTTTGTCCAATAGTTGAAGAACTTGAACAGCTTAGGACTTAAGTTTTCTACATATCCATGCCTAAGGAGAGAAAGACAGTGATAAAAAACACTAGGAGGTGGGAATTCAATAGTAGAGAAAGGGTATTGCTATTAAAAGTTATAAGAGGTGAAACACAAACTTAATCATCCACAAGCGTCAAAGCATGTCAAATGTAAAGTAACAAAGACCTATGGTGGATCGTCTAGACCATTGATGGAGCACACATCAAGAAGAGCATTAGAGATGAGTGTGATCTTCCTCTAGTTGCATTCATTAGCCAGAGAACTTCAGATATGGAGTGCTCTCAGTTCTGCCTGTAGTGGTGTTTAAACATTGCACTGTTCGAACTAGGAAGAGATCACATCGCTATTGGGTTGAGGCAATGCTAGCAATACATCCTTTTCCATTTCTCCATAGCACATTTGTCTTCAATCTTGTCATCCTTATGCTATTTGCTCCATCACTCAGGTTGGGCTTGCATTCTCGCATGCCCTCGGTAGTCCTCTACCCTCTACTCCCAACATGTTCTCTATAGTCTCACCAACCTGTTGACAAAGCAATGAATAATAGAGTTCTCATGAACATACAAGACTCTATTCCTTAAGTTCCATATCTCATAACATAATAGAGAACCAGAGATTGTAAGATTAATGGCATCTTGCCTATTTCTCTAGAGAAAAGAAGTGGGGGATTTTGTGTGTGTGTGGGGGGGTGGGGGAATCCCAAATATGAATTCAGTGAGGTTACCATGGGAGGAGGAGTTTGGAAGATTCCATAAATTGCCATAGTGATTCTCTCCACACAATTCGAGTGAATAGACCCTTGCATCCCTTGCATTCCTAATCAACTTACAAGCACCTTTACTATATGCTATTTCAAGGTAGTCTCTAGTCTCCATATTTGGTTGTAATAATGTTAATTGCCAGGCTGTTCTTTTTGGCTACAAAAGACTAGGCCATCTTATACGAGAGAGCCCTGTTAGACTCTGTGTTCTACGAAACTAAGGTCTCTATATTCCTTCAGTTGACAAAGGAGATCCCAACATTTTGTAATGAAGTATTGCCTCTCTGAATCACTTTTGCCCCACCAGAATTTCTTGGTAACTTTGTCTATTTTTGAATAATTTGACACATGTAATTTAGAGATAGACATAGAGTATACTGGAAGTGCATACTAGGGAAGTAAAATCTTGATATTACTCCTTATTACTAATGGCCATTTCAAATGAAGGAAGAGAGATAATTATTCCTCCTCTATTCTTGATGTATTCAGAATAGATATTCCATATTGCACTATTGATACTAACCAAATGTAGTAATAGTTATTATGTAGCGGAATAGCAATTCATGGAATTGCTATTTGCATGAACCAAACATGTAGTTAGTGTTTTTGAATTTTTTTTATATCACATTACAAAGGCTACATGTCGGAAGACTGACTTGATTCAATAAAATTAAGGGTATTGTTCCCCTTTGATCATTCACTTGGTATTCATGTCGAATTAACAAGACTTAATCGCTATCTGTGATTATCGATCTCATTGCCCTTTTGCATAAAAAATTATTTTGGAATTTTATATTTTATAATTTTATCCTCATTTATTTAGTTCACATAATTTGTAATTTGTATTTTAAATATTTTATAGGAATATGGTTCTGAATTTTTTAACTTTTTCGAATTTTATTCAGCTCTTTTTACACAGAATTTGTTTTGAGATTTTTTCTCTCAAGCTGTACTATTTATATATTTTGTACGATATTTAGACATAATTTTTATTTACATTTTGTTATTTTAAATTTTATTTAATTCCTCTGTAACCTTCTTGTTTTTGTCTAAACTTTTAAGCGCTTCATTTTTTTTCCTGAATTTAACACTTTTTTTTGAATTTTCAGATCTTAAGTATTTGTTATTTAAAATTTCTATTTTCTATTATTTATTATTTTTATTAGAATTTTTTTTACATATAATCCATACATGAAGCAATATAAAGCAAATTGCAAAATATGGAATGCACATTATCAGTAATTACTAATTAATGGTCAAATAAACGGTTTTGAAAAGGGACTAATTATTACAAATTAAATTTTGTTGTATGTAATAATTACAATTTCCCTTTGAATAGCGGAATGCTACATTCGTCAAACTTATATATATATATATATATATATATTTTTTTTTTTTTTATACACACACACACATACATACTACAAAAATTTCCCTAACATTACTACAGTGGCAAAACATCTATTAACTCCTCTCCTTAAATTTGATTGATAACTAGAACTTCCCTTGGGAGCTTTTCAAGCTCTACTCACTGTATCATTCAATAGTTTGACGCAATGATTCACCATAAATAATTCAAATTGAAGAAAAAAATATTATAATTATTTTCTCCCATGTTGAATGGTGCAGTACCTAAATTGTAGAGTTTTTGGTAGCAATTATTCACCTGATGTTGCTGCGGGACCCGTAGAATTTCTTGCCGGGAGATCACGTCGTGTCGTTCCATCCGTCAAGACAATCAGTGCCCTTTTTTGGGGTTCATGATGTTCGATCCCGGCAACAACCCGACCCAGCCCAAGTGGCTCCCATCATGTCAAATTCTTTCACGCCTGCCTGTCTGTTTACCATGAAGAAAGCTATTGGAATTTCAGTTATCGAGTCCATCAACGGCTTAATACAATTATTCACAATTAATAATATGAATTTAGAAAATTAAACCAACGACTTTTTTTTTATTTTTTTAACAATCTTGGTGACAGGATTGTAAAATTTCCCTTACAGCAGGGGAGAACCATCTTTCACCTTAATCACGGTTACATTCTCTCTTCTGTAAATCATCATTGTGCTCATCATCATAGAAGGCGGACATACCCATCATCATCATCATGCGTCTTGCTTGTCTAACCCTGCAAAACAGGGCCGTTGATTGCGTGGACCATCTGTCATGTTGACATTTGGAGGGCTGACCGTTTAACTAACAATGACCCATCATTTTACCCCTGAATGTTTCTCTGTTATATGCTGAGAATTAGATCTCATGTTCAATAACAAAGGAAAAAAAAGAATTTTATAATATATAATCGGATACCATCACCTATAAGTTTAGATTTTTAAGTGGATATTAGTTTAATCTTTTATAATTTCAGTGAAAATTTTCTATTGTATTAAGGCATGTTACAATGTAGGTTTACATACTACAAGGAACGAGTACGGAACTCGTGGCCAATAAGCCAAAATATGGAAGAGCTAAATTAAAATTTCCAGGGAGGCTTTTTTTTTTTTTTTTGCCGGTGTATAAATAAGGCACCAAACATATAAGGGATAAAAGGAATAGGATATAAATGAGGTACGAAAAGTTCAGTGATGAGATCGAATTTAGGATTTCTAAGTCATGGCGAGAGTATAATAGTTGTAGCAGGTTCTCTAATGACTACTGCGTCTTGTATGATCAATTATATTTATAAATAATAAATAATAATTAATCATAAAATTAAAATTTAAAAGAACACCTTTTATGAATGGTCATAGCCCTTAATGGGGGAAATTTAGAATTCAAATTGAAAAGTTATAACTCTTCGATCATGAATGGATGTATCTAGTTAACTGTAACTATTTGAAAAGACTCTTTCTTTAAGCCGAATACAAGTTAGTCTGTCTCTTTTTATCTTTCTATAATTACCCTTCACTCTACATTTTTTTATTTTTATTATAATTTCAAGTATTTCAAAGAAATTATTTCTATCTCGCACTCCACCCATCTATCACTACTTTTTCTACATGCGATTTTATTCCCTCCCTCCTCACATCTTTCGTCTCTACAATCAACTCTCATCTAATTAAAAATATATATATGTTCAATATTCTCATAGCAGTACGGGTTGTGCATATAGTGTGTATATATGTGTGTGCGTGTATGATTAGTAATGACTGATGATGAAGAATATGCCAGTGGAAGTTACTTGAGAGTTTTTCTTAAGTTGTGCAATATACATTTTTGTTCCTTTTTTTTTTTGGTAAATGATCATATAATACATGAATTTTGCCTAATTTTCAATTCTACCACGAACTTTCACTTTTGAATAGAATGGTCCCAAACTTTCAATTGCTCTCTACTTGTACCATACCGTAAATTTTTTCGTTACTTCCATTAACAGAAGAATCAAATTGACAAATTTGTACCTCTCAGAGTGACAAATAAATGACCATTTAATGTACGAACTTTGTGTGATTTTACAATTTTACCATGAACTTTCACTTCTAGTTAAAATAGTTGGGAAGTGATAAATTACACAACGGTACATTGTATTCCTTCATTACCTTCAAGTGAAATTTCTTATGTGCCCTGATAATTCTTTTTTATGTACTGTGATAGAGGAAACATCGACAATTACGTTAGTGCATACGAAATTTTTAATGAAACTGGAATTTACAGGATGGTTGCTTGAAAGCAAGTTTGAGGAGTTGCTTGAGGGACCTTTAGAAATATGAAAATTCTAGTGGCAAAATCATGACTTTATGAATCAATTTGATCTGTGCATCATGATTTTAAAATTAGTATTTCAATTTCAAACTCCCCTTATTTATTTTGATGTTGTAGGGATACAAATGAAAACTGAGAATCTGAAAAAATCGACCCAACCCCATCCAAAAAAATCCAATATTTGAAGCCTTATATAAATTTCAGATGATTGTTACAGTGTTAAAAAATTGATGAGAGAAACTCAACTCTTAGTTAGGAAAACCAAACATAATACATGGAAATGACAATATAATACATGGTAAAAGTAGAATCCAAAAGTGGGTTATCAATTTCAAACTCTCCTTATCTAGAGCGGGACCCTAGTTTCTCTAGTTGGTTTTTCAACACCTTAAAATCTGCCTAAAATTTTATATAGGATCCAAAAGTCAGGTTTTTCGATATGGATTAGGTCTATTTTTGGGTTCTTAGTTTTTGTTTATATCCCTACTTGTATTAAAACAAATAAGGGTAATCGGAAATTGAAATACTAATTTTGAAATCATGATGCACAAATCAAATTGATCAATAAAACCATGATGTTGCCATCAGGAATTTTGTATTTTTAAAGATCTTTCAAGTAACTTTTCAAACTTATCTTTAAGGACCCAGTCTGCAAATTTGAATTTTACTAAGAATTTGTATGCCCTAAAATAATTATTGATGTTTCCTTTGCCAAATTGCATGTTCTTGGGTAGAAAAACATAGTACACAAAACACGTTTCACTTTAGGGTAATGAAGGAATATAATGTACCATTGAGATAAATTTGTCAATTCTTGATCATTTTAATCAAAAGAGAAAGTTCGTGATAGAATTAAGAAATTACACAAGGTTCGCACATAAAATTATAACTTCGAGCGGGGCAAATTCATCAATTTGATGCTTTTGTTAGTGGAAGTAATGGAAAACTTCATGATATGGTAGATGTGGGGAACAATTGAAAGTTTATGACCATTCTAATCAAAGTAAAAGCTCATGATAAAATAGAAAATTGGTAAGGGAGAATTGTGTTTACAATCATGATTACTCTTTCTTGCGCGTAGGATCCAAATGGTTGAATATTTGCACTGAAGTTGCCCTACAACAATGCAAAAAATATTTATTCTCAACAGAGTTTTCTAAAACCGGTTTACCCACAATTCCATTTTCAAATATTTCTGATTCCTTTCAATTTTTCCATTGACTTTTGATTTCGATATATTCTACTAATTTAATTTTGATTGTTATGCTTCTCTATTTTTTTTTTTTTTGCAGGCTGATTATTAAGCTTCTTAACATTGTATTTATTTCCACCAATTTCATTACTTTATATTATTGCCGACTTTCACATCTCGATTTATTCCCACACAACACATCGGTGAGAAAGCTTTCTTATTAACCTTAGCAGTATGAAGTGAAAATGTGTCTCTCAAGATTTATCTTAACTTACCTGACACACGTGATTTACGAGTTACTTCATGTGCCTCGAGGAGGAGGTATCGCAATTACCGCTAGTCGGGTTCGGAAGGTACTTGAATACCTCGGTTAGAAAAGAAAAAAAAGAAAGGGTCTCTCAATGTGATGAGACTTTCTTAACCTTCGCTGCAAGAAGGGAAGGAAGGTAGCTCCCATTCTATGGAGACTTTCTTATTCTCTTTCTTTCTTTCTTTCTTTGAATATTTTCCTCTCCAATGTTTAAATAAAAGTGCATGAACTTCAAATAAATAAACAAACACATAAAATAAAAGTGTATTTATTGAATATAGAGAAATTGAGTTCAAGATTATACGCATAGTTTTTAAAATGGATCGGGCTGGCCGGTTGAACCAGCTCAACCGAGACTGGCCACACATCTATAACTTATATGTGTGCCTATTGATAATAATTTAAAAAAAAAACCCTTATATGTGCACCTGGGATAGGCATTTGTAAAGTATTAGGTTTATGAAGGAATATCTTCACTTGTGTCTTGTAATTTAATTAATATTTGAATGTTGACTTATTGAAAAATGAAGGGTTCATGAGCTTGGCTTGACCTCCGTGAATTTATTGTGATCTGAGACTGAATTATGTGTCCTCGTGAATAAGCTCACGGAAAGTGGGCTCATTATAAAGAATCAGTAATACCAAGACACGCGTGGCTAATATTAGAAGGATGGGCGATTCAATTTGTCATTGCCATTGTCAAGAAAACTAAATTAGAGTTAGAGGAGCTGAACCGTATACGTATTTATAAAGATAAACGCAATAGACCATAAGTTAAAACCATGGAAATTTAACTTTATTAGAAAGACTAATTGAATGACTCAAGAATTACGTGAGATGGCTCACCTGTTTATAGACTCATAAAAACGAATAGATTAGGAAATAAGTCATTTGAAAATATTGGGACATTATTCAAATCAGATCTAAAGAAAGAATTTGAAATGACCCAATTGTTATTTTAAATAATTTATTTTCAAATAATATGAAAAGATTGGTAGTTAATTTTTGAGGTACGCGTTTCACTTTTATTCGTTCCTTCTCTCAATTTTCCACCACTGGTCGTACTAAGTTGGTTAAGGGAAGAGGCAATTAGACGGTAGAAGTCTCATGGGGCGACAACGATTCCTTGGCAAGAGGAAAACAATAGAGGGCACCTTTGACCTTGGTGACCAGGGCGGTGGTCGCGAACGACTGACTCTCATGATACATTTGGTGTGGGACAGTGAAAGGGAATCGAACGTTAGTTCAATAAAATAAAATGAATGGGGAAGTCGCTGATTTTCGTGACAATCTCAAAAATACGAAGGAATATTGTTGGAAGGAATAGGCAGTGAACATTCTCTTAACTTTTAATGGAATGTCCGTTCCACCGTGTTAAGGAAAAAAATTTATCAAGTGGAACACATGTTACTTATAATTCCTAAAAAAATGTGACGAAATAAATACAAATAAAAATGAAATCATAAAAACATTCGTTACATTGCATTACATTACATTCCATTTTATACAATTCGCACGTACTGAACGTGGTCTTACCATCTCGGAGGAAGGAGATCAGTGGAGTGAGGCGAACTGGGAGAAAGTCTATTGGGTGTAACGGTGGTACTACATCAGCGCTGTCATGTAGTGTCACAAGTTAATAACAGTTGACAACATCCACAGTTTCATAATAAAGAATTTATACTAGAAAATATTATGTTTATAACCCTTTTAGATTAGAAAAATTCTAAAGACCTAAGAACCCTAAAAATTGATGTCGAGACTTTTCAGAGTTTATTATGTTTTTTAATTTTTTAATATTTTAGTTTTTTTTTACTTTTTTAATTTAAAAAAGGATTTAAATATATGGTTTATAATCTAAACTTCTTAGCATGAAACTCTTAATATGGTCAACAGTGATTGATTTATGACACCACATGGTGATATTAATACAATACCACTCTTACACTCAAGACTTTCTCAACCGGGAGAGGAAGGCATGAAAACAAATTCCCAATTTTGTAAGGGTTTGATTTCTCCTCTTGCGCCCCTTCGTCGACTAAAGTCTGAGAAAAGGCACTTCACGGGTAACCGAAGATTTCTGTCTCCGATCACTGAATATCCTTGCAAGATCACTTTCTAGGAAAGCAGTTACCTGCAAACAAGTGCAGCCTAATTCTATGGCTGTGTTATTCGCTCTAGTCGTTGATTTGCTTGCCGCATACTCATTTTTAAGTTCGCTCCACATCTTCCGGAGAAATAAGATCGAATAAGAATTTTGATGTCTGAGAACAACTGAATGATTTCGCTTGTATTTTCATTAAAACGTCGACAGAATATATACACAGAATTGTCGCTTGAAAACATGGCAAGGAAAAAAATAGAAAGGCATTTGACAAAACCAAAAAACTGAATCGGTAATTAATCGTAATTAGTCCTCGACAAAGCTAAGGTTCTCCAAGCCTTGAGTACCTATCCATGAACACGCCGAGTAGGTACATGAAGATATGAAAGGAAGTCAAAATGGGGGTGATGGTCCAATTTGACCATCCGGCACTCAAGTCATATCGAATTAAAGTGTTGGAAAAAAAAGCATTGAATTGAATGAGAAATTGTTCTCATGAATTGACTAAAATTGTATTTGGGCTTAACTCCAATTGAATGAGAAATTGAAGGAATTTAAATTGGGTTTAAGTCAATGGACTTAATGTTTGTAATATCGGCTGGGTTATGAATAACTCAAGCGCTCACAATGGCCCATAAAGCCCATAGTGGAAATAATCAAAACTATTTATAGATATGATTTGTGCAATATATTTATTTATGTTGTTGTTGAATGACCACATATCTCGGCCAATAGTTAGCAAAAAGATTCTATTGAATGTTTTATTGAAATATTTGATGGTTAATGGAATATATTCTTTTCTTAATAAAGGAGTATCTATTGATAGCCCAGTAGGTCTATATGTATATATCTATAGGTGAAAAACAAATTGTCTTCACCTATAGTCAGTACCTTATTCGATAAGGTACTGACTATTATGAGCTTATTTTGTACTAGCGAAAACTCAATGGCCCAATCCAATATTTAAATCTGTTAAATTTTGATTACGAGAAATAGCAGGTATAGTGCGTGACCTATTCGGCCCCACACCTTACTGGTATGGGCCCAATGTCATTATAATCTAATTTATTATTAATTTCATAAAACTCTTTAATAAGAATATTGTTACAATAAATTTGAAATAGGGGCACACAATTATACGTATTCCAGGCAGGCAATAATGATGTGTAAGAGATCAGCTCGACCAAAATTCAAAAATCGTCAATTTCACTAATCACTAGATTTAGATTAGCAACTCCAAGCCAAACTAATTTGAATTAATAAAGCAATTAAAGAAAATAATCAAAGAAGGTAATTGATTAAGAAAATCATTCCATTAGGGTTCTTCAAGTTCACAATTTCATCTGGTCCTATTCCTAATCCGATCTATCCTTATACTAATAGCTTATTCAATATTATTATTCTTACATTACTAAGTCTCCCCTACCCACCTCTAGATGCAATAAAGGCATGCTTCCTTTCAATATACTAACCTACTCTATTTCTAGGCAATTAGTACGATGAAGCTCATTAAGTTCAAAATTCTAAATAGGATACCTAAGGTGATTGGCTATCTCTCGATACTCCTTCCAAATGACTCTATCTCTCGGAATAAGTTATTCTACGTTATACTAATCCTAATATAATCCAAAACTCCCCCCTTGAGTTCAGCGGTCTCTCCTAATCATTCTAATCAACTAAAAATATTAAATATGAATTATTATAAATAACATTTAATGTAAATTCATCAATTAACTGAAAAGCATAAGGAATAGATATGAAATTAGGAAGTCAAACTAGAATCCGTTGATCCCCTTAGAAAAAGAGGGAATTAGTTAATAACTGAATATAAATCACAACAAGAATCAAGGAAAAATTTATAGAGTTCGAGCTAAAAACAAGAAGAAAAGAATATAGAAAAGTAGAAGGCTTGATCTCTCAATGTCATCCTAGTCGCTCTTTTGTCTTCTCCCTTCACTTGACTCTTGGTCTTCCTTGAATTCTTTAGACCCTCTATGAAGTCGTAGATGTCTTGTGTGTCGTGTCCTCCTAAGTGCTGATGGATCCCTCCTTATACAAAAAATTACCGCCACCTTTAGGGATTTTTGATATATTCTCGAAATATCATCTTGCACTTTTGATATTCATGTGTTTTTAATATAGCAAATCTTCCTATTTTGAGTCCTCAAATATTGTAGAAACACCTCAGAATGTGTAAGAAATCTTCTAGGGCAAATTTTGGCCGAAATTAAAGCTTGAAAATTTTACAAACCAAACAGTCGTAGCTGCTCCTTTGGTGCAGTCTCTAGTCCCAGCCTACAGCAGCATCTCCTCCACCAAAAGCTTCATGTTTTCCTTTCATTTTTCCCTTGTGATTCCATCCTTGGACTTTTCTTGCATCAATGAAGCACAAAATAGAAGTATTGGGATATCAAAATAAATAAATTAATTCACAATCATGACCCTAATAAAAGTATATTGACTTTTCACTTTAATTAGCTTAAACTCGATAAGATAACATGCATCTTATGTCAGGATCTTTCTTAAAATCATAATAAATTTCATATTTAACAAATGTTCAATTAACTCTTAATTGGAAGACTATCATGATATCGAGGAATGCAATCTAAATGATTTAATAGCCTTCAGTGACTAATTTACGTACAATTGAATCCTTCGATTAAACAATGTCTTGAATAGATTAGGGCATGGATATAAGGTCAAACTCCAATATTTATTAATATGTTTTCAATTATAAGCATTTGATTGAATTGTAAAATATCATAAACTCTTTCCAATTTTTCATATTACTGAAACATGAGATTTCTTGAGCCAATACTAATCAAAATACGCAAGACATTCTCTCATTTCACTATGAATAACCGATTCCTTATTGATTACCAACACATCCATAAGAGTCTCATTGGGCCCAAAAAATCTAACATGTGTCAGGGAGTCATGTCAAGGAATAGACCAAAACTATAATTTAACAATCATAATATATTATGGTAATCTCATGTCTAAAAATTATTTACACCTACTATTACCCAAGGAATAACCTATTGATATTTATTCTAAAATCTGTTAAACCTTTATAGATTGAGTTAGTTCAGTGAACTCATTCCATAATAAGCAACTATACTCGCTCATTAGTGACTATTCACAAGAAACTGTAAGATAAGTTACCCACTTATATATTGCATATAATGAATATACTAGTCTTACTGGGTCATTGATCCTCTACTTCATGATCTTTCAACTAAGAATACTTTGAAAGTAGATTTACAGGTTTTTAGATCTCACTAGCATGATCTAATCATGGTCCTAAAGTCAATACCAGCATTTCATCATAAATAATAAATTAAGCAACATATAATCAAAAAAAAAATATTTCAATTTTATTTCATGAATAAAGATAACTCCAACTACAGGCATGTGATTAGATTTATGGCACTATTTCTAATATGAGATGGGGATCTGTAATCTTGTGGGTTGTTGTACCAAAGAAAATCATTAAAATAAGACAGTGGTCTATCTTACTTTTTTTTTTATTTGTACCACTGGTATACATAAGCCTAATGAGCATTGGGTAATCCAGTTCGAGTCCGAAAGGCTCACTGAGGGATAAAACTCTTCCAAGGTGAATTTTCTCTATTTATAAGACTTGAAACCCGAGATTTTACTTAATAGAAGAGGTGTTTTACCACCTCATCTAATCCATTTTGGTGTGGTGATCTTACTTTATGAGGTCGATTTTGAACTGTGAAAGATGGGACTTCAATGTTGCCACTTCAATCAAAATTATTAAGGCCAACGCTCCGTGGAAGGTTTTCTTCAGTGTGTGTGAATCATGGGTTGCCATCGATCGACCAGACCCAGAAGTTTGTCACAATTCGCCTGATGGTTGAGTCAACGGACGCTCAACGGCAAAATTTAAATGTCTCAAGTCTTCAGGGCTTTTATCAATGGGTAAGTGGCAAGTGAGTTTGCTACTGCCGGTTCAAATCTTCAGGGCTTTTCTCAACGCTCAACTGCCGGTTCGATTTGTTCATTCATCGAAAGGAAAAGTGATTGGCTGAGATGAAATAGGAGAAAGTTTTGTATGTAACGGATACACTACGTGGCAGTATTGAGTTAGTGTCATAAACCAATCAAATTAAACCATTTTTACTATTGTTTTTCCTTTAGGGTTTAGTTTTTCCTTTCAGGTTTTATTAAAAATATTCTAAAAAAGCTAAATTCTATTTGCTCATGACATTACGTCAATATTATCACATGATATACTCGTTATACATAAGACTCTCTCATGAAAAAGGAGTGGCCGTAAATTGTCTTGATATTGGGGCTGAAATGGAAAGTATCCTTCATGAAAAATAACATCAAGTGAAATAGTGATCTCGTCAATTTCTAAATCAAAGACCATCCACTCATTCTTAATATACGGGTCTCCCAAAAACATACAAAGCCTTCCTCGTCCATTAAACTTATCATTACTTCTTGGCAATCTTTAAACATAACATAGACATCCAAATGCGCAAATATGATGATACCCGGTCAGTTTTCCAAATAAGACTTCAAGTGTCAACTTTTCAAACAAAACTGGTGAGGGAGTGTGATTTATTAGGTGGGCTGTAATGAGGACACACTCTCGTCAAACTTTGGTGGGCAAGTTTGCCTACGCAAGGTCTGTGCCATATTGAGTATGTGTCTATGTCCTATCAACTCAATCAATCTGTTATGAGCTATAAGTGCACTGTTACGAAGACATTCAATCACCAATCTTGTCAAATATTCTTGCTAACTATCGAACCATATGAACTTAACATGTCCAAAATGAGTCTGAAGCATCTTGCAGAAATTATCTAGTGTCTTGCATGACTCCAATTTTTTCATTAATTAAGTTTACCCATGTGGTTCTGCTATGATTATCAATAATATTAAGGAAATAGTGGGCTTGGAATAAGAAGGCCACTTGATAAAGACCACAAACATCGCACTGTAGCAATTAAAAACGATGTACAACCTCACTGACTAGCCGAAAAAATAGATTGCGTCTATTTTCTCGATGACAAGCGTCACAAATGTCATCATTGTTTTTGCTCAGAGAAATACCCAGAGTCATTTTTAGAGCATGTCGTGAAGGATGTTGATGCGAAGTTTTCATGTCCATCTTTATCATTCAAAATGTCAAAGTTTGCATTAATGCAACCAATGCGTACATCCGCGGAGTGCATCCACTCTGATCGGTTTCCTAGAGGTTAGGTCTTGCAAAATGCAATAGGAAGAGAAGAATATCGCTGAAAATTTTATATCAGTCTTTAAATTCTTGATTGATGTAAGATTGTATGTGAAATTTGGAATGTAAAGGACAGTCGAGAGTAAAATTTGCTCCAAAATTGACACCCCCGGTTGTCGTCGCATAAGACAGACAAGACTTGTGAATTCACTTAGGATTACTCAAATGATCGAGTCATTCAATTATTTGTTCCGAGGATCCCAAAGCAAGGATCGTTATCCCTCTTGTTTACTAATCTTACTTTGATTGCTTCGTTGTGGCTTCAACATGCTAAGAAGACCAATCAATTTCTGATATTCATCCTCTGTGATGGTCTGAATATTTGCGAACCAGCTGCTGATGACCTATATCTCCTTGGCAACGTGCACAATGGCAATTTTTACACCTATCTCTCCTTACAGCTGACAATACCCACCATTGCTGCTCGTAGGATGATGCCCAACGACAAGCAATTTATTTTGTTATCGTAAGTCAGTACACTTGTGGCTAGGAATCACCATACTAACTCCTGATTTGTTGAATGCTGAACGAACTTCAAGTAGCATGCTACTTTGTGACCGATTTTGCCTCAATCTTCACAACGTGGACCAATAGTACCATCTACAATACCTAACTTGTTATTCTCTATGCAAGAATAAGATTAGATTGCACAGGATTTAGGGATTTTGGTTAGAGCTTTGATACCATGAGAATAATTTAGTAATTTCACTTGTATTTTTATTAAAATGTCTGCAGCATATATTCAGAGAATTGTTCCTTGAAAATATGGTAAGTGAACAATAGAAAAGACAATCTACAGAATATTCCTAGATTATAATGTAACTGACTCAACAATTAACCATAATTAGTCCCAATCTCAATGTTCTTGAAATATATCATAATAGTTATGTTTACCCACTTTACTCCTCGTCGTACATCACAACATAGAGGGAGTATTTTGTGTAAAGGATATACCACATAACAGTACTGATGTGGAGTAACAAATTAATATGATTCAATAATTTTAAGATTTTTTTAATAAAATTTTAAAAATAAAAAAAATAACCTAAAAATAATTGAATTGGTTTTTAACATTACCACCTGATATCCCCATTACATTCAAGAGTTTATCCACAAGATTACCTTCAGACCCAAGAGATTAGGGGTGTGCAGGGGCAATGGGTAGAATTGGAACTGGTTGAAGCCTACCCTAACGAAATTCGAGTATTGTCCGTATAATGAATTGAGGATTGGTGACAACCGGTTCTAATTCCAGTTCTAAACATACTAGGAACTGTGTATACAAAAGAAAATAATTAGTTCAATTGTCTGTAATTTCACTGTTCAGATTCTAATTCCCGTATTATTTATATTACTAGATTTGTACTCGATAAATTTTTATTTGACATAACAATTATACATATTCGTGAATTTGTCATATTAAAAATATTAATAGAATTTAGAGACAAATAGCAAATAATGGTGAAACCTATCAAACATTTCTAAAATATTAACTAATATTTACTAAATATTACACCATTATACTAAATTAATATATATAATATATAATAAACTCTTTATTTAATTATAAATATATGGATTATAATCGTATATTCGTAATGTCATCAACACAAGAAGGGGCAAAATGGGTCTCAATGGAGTATCCAAAATCTGCGGTATAATATAAGTGTCTGGTAAGATCTGATTCCAAATTCTGTACCGGATCCAAAACATAGGAACCGGTCCACATGTAATATAGCATACCTCAACCAGTTAAGCCCCACAAGGGATATTTGGTTGGTTGGTAGAAAAGGTTGAATTTTCAAATAAAAACTGAATTTTATAAAATCAATTACAATATTTATTTGTATATTAGATTTTTCTATAAGTGAACTTTATTAAAGAAATCAGCTGTGCAATAGTCGTATGAGAGTTAGATAGAAACGAAGAACCAAGTGCCCTTTTTAGCTAGACTTTTGACAGAGGCCTTCCACATGTACAATGACTTAAAAAAGGTCATCTAAGTCCTATGCGGAGGACTGAAAAATCCGGTAGTTCCTTTCTCTCCATATACAGTATATTGAGCGGCACCATAACAGTTTTTAAATGATACCGTCAAGACATCTCCCCTTCCAAGATATAGCAATACCAAGCTCCTGAGTCCATGCCATTGCGATGTGGCAACGGGTGAGATGACAGAAACCGACTCCACCATATGACTTGAAAAGTGTTATATAAGTCATTTTGTATGAGATTATATGAACTTAAATTTTATCATTTTTCCGTTAAAGTTTTTACATTAAAATTTGTTACATTACAACTAATTTTTCAATCATTTTACATACCCTTACCAATAGTTTACGCAGCGATCTATCTATTTTCCCAAACAGTAATCCTACTTACCAAACACGAAGATCTTAAAAGACTCGTACTCATAAATCATGAAGGTTTTACTATAATTAAAATTTTCAACATAATCTTGAAATTTCCCGTTATCTAACACAATCATCCCTTACCTAAATTATTTCAAGACAAGAACTGTTTGAAAAAAAAAAAAAAGAATACTTGAGGGAAGGAAAAACTGCAGTGATTCACAAGATTGCTTTAAGGATGCCAGGCGCCAAAGTAAAAGGACGTAACCAACCTAAGGTAGAATTTTATGCCCTTTTTTTTTAGTACATATTATCTAATATCTAGAAATTCTATAAACGCTGACTAATTTAGATTCGAGTCAAGTCGACCCACTAAGAGAGTAAAACTTTTCCAACATAAACTTTTTACATTCACAAGGCTCAAGCCCGATGTCATGCTTTACAATCTCAACTAACATGTTGGCAGTTGTTATGGCATTTTTATCGCATTTGAATTGGCTCCCAAATGTTTGTCTTTCCTTGTCCTAACAGTCTTGTTTGTTGAACAAGTGATGTTAATGCACAATTAATTACTCATGCAAAGATTAGCAAACAGAGATTAATTGAAGGGTCCCACAAAACCATCAATAGGCTAGGGCATCCATCAATCCTGAATTCTTCTAATACACGCGACACACACACACACAGATATATATATATATATATAGAGAGAGAGAGAGAGAGAGAGAGATTTCGTTTCAATTATGAACACCTTTACTCAATTGCATCTTTACATAATGATGTGATGGAAAGAAAAAGGGGAGAGATTCTGTAGGCCAAGGTTTGTTGTTGCCAGAAATTTGGTTGGTCTAACTCTCTATTACTGATGATCTATGAAAAGGTAAATTCAAGTTGCATTATTTCCAAGTGAGTTTGCATTTATCAGTGTAAGTTGATTGAGGTATTTCGACATTTTCTTTCAAGCGAGATCTTGAACTTGAATTTTTGGAGAAAATTAGTGATTTAAAAAATTTGCACTCATTTTATGTCTGATTTGCACGTAGATATATCAGAAAAGTGATGACTGCACCCCCAGAGAAACTGTGATTGACACTCTTGACCAACCTATCATCATCAGGAAGGAAAAGAGGAGGAAAAGAAAGGGCCAAATTTCAAACTCTGACCCTACAATTTAAAGACAGAATCGATTCCGCTAAAATACTAACCGAAACTGATTTAATGAAAAATTGATTTCACTGCTTTAAATCAATTTTGATTGTACCTTACCTATCTAAAATGAATGGGCAAGACATATTGAATATGATCTACCTTTATTCTCTTGCAATCGATCGCTTGACTTGCCCCTCGCTGTGCGATTGGAAGGGACAGAAATGAAGGGAGAGGAGGGATACATTTATGATTCTATCCCTCTCCCTCCACCCATCCTTCTCATTACAGCTCACATTTGATTCGCATTGGTGAAATATAGTAAAAAGAATGATTTGGTAAAATAAAACACATTAAAAGAAATTTAGCTTTTTTTACATTTATCTTAAAACGGAAATTATATTTAGGAAAATGTTGAAATGAACATTTTTAAATATTTTTAAAGAATTATTTATTCCATCAAGTTGAGTAATAAAGTTTATCCCAAGAAAATGCATACGACAACTTGAAAAATATAATCAAATAAAGGATAGAATAAAGAATATCATTCCATATCATTTATGTATCCCATGCGCGACACAGTACTCCCCTGATATCATTCCATTTCACTAATCAAATAATAATAAATGAATATCGTCTGATCATAATTTTCTAAACACGTTCTGTCTTCTAATAAATAAAACAATTCTTCAGCGATTCCGTGATATCATGGGTATTTGAAAGCACAAATCAAATTATAATAAACTAGACATTATCTCGTTTTACTCACGAAAATGTCACTTATACAATCTTTTTTATGGATAAAGAAAAAGATTAGGTTTATAAGAAATTGTCACTTATATAGTCGATTGTATAAAAAAAAAATTCTCTTACTAAATGTTAATTATTCAATAGCCCTTTTTTATTTTTATAAAAGTATGATTAAAATTAAATAAAAATAAATATTTAATTATAAAAAATTAAAAAATTGGTTGCAGTGAACTTAGTGCTAGTTATAATTTTTAAAATGATTTTTGTTCATTCAACACTTGTTTCTTATTTTTGCTGTCAGTGTTGTTTTATAGATATTAAGGATACTTATGACACACTCAAAATGAGACAGACTACCAATCCCCTCTGCTTAAAGTAATAGATGAGTAGAAGTGTGTTATTATTCGAATAGTTACCATAACTATTACTAACTTAAGTAATTTTTCGGTATAAGGCAGACCTTGACTGATACAAGTTCCAGTCAGATTAGTCAACTAAGGAGTAGAACTTTTTCAACATGAATTTTCTCTATTTACAAAATTCGAACCCGAGTGTTTACCTAAGGGAATAAGATATCTTATCATATCAATCAACTTGTATTGATAATTAAAGTAATTATATCAATTGTAAGTAGGTTACCATGGAATATGTTCATTTAAGATTCTCTGGTTTTGGAACGGCTTGCCGTTTCTGAACTAAGCTCGAGGAATTATCAGACCACCTCGAACCCCTCTCAAACGAATCCGTTAAGATTTCGAAGAAAATTTACTAAATCTTTCCAGTGCATTATTGGATATGGTCTTGCACCAATTAACGCTTATATAAAGCACAAAACAGGTTATAGAAAATAATCAAATATAAAGTGATATGACTTCTGAAAGAGGATAGAGTTTTCTGTGTTATATGTATACACGTATAAGAGTTTATGAGGTATTTCAAATCAATAACATTTAACTATTTTAATTTCTTTATAAAAATGTAAAAAAAAAAAAATCAACCATAAAAATATGAAATTACAACTTTTTGAATCGAGATTACAACTCTTTAAAGGATATTGTAAATAATCAATTACAACTTCTTAAACTACGATTACACTTTTCTTGAACTGTAATTACAACTTATAGTACCGTATACCATCAGGGGTTTTTTTTGTAGAGTTTCATTCCATCGCATGAGAGCCATTCGATGCTCCAATACAACTAGCAACTGCATGACAGAGATACAACAAAAGCAATGGCTTATGCCTTAGATTAAAATAATCAAATTGATAAATACAGCCCTAGTTAGCCCTGGGATGTGTGTATGCTTTATTAGTAATTTTACAAGATCATATGTTCGAATCCTTCCCGGAACATGCATTGTCGTCCTTGCCAAGGACAGATATGTATTTTTCCCATGAAATTACTTGAATTTATGGGCATCTGAAATGTTTATAAATTTAGAAGAATAAATTTTGGTTGAAAAAAATCAAGTAGATTTAATTATGTGAATTTTTAGTAGTTTAATAGCTTAATAATTTTTGGACGGGCTCTGGGCGTGGATGGATTTAGAATATTTGAAAATGAAATTTAATAGAATTTAAAAGGAGAAGAAGATACCGAGAGTCTTACATATTTATCGATTCTTATAAGTCAGTTCTAAATGTTTCACAATAACAAACCAAGTCCTATGTGTTGTCACCATTACAATATTAAGTGTTTTCCATCACATATCATTATTTTAAACTGACGTGGCATTAACCCGCATCAACTTAAAGTAACGGTAGATGATGGAAAAGACTCGATATTGTAATGGCAGCAACATTTGGAACATGATTTGTTACTTTAAAATATTTAGGATTGCTTGCAATAATCAATAAACGTATAGGGCTCTCACTGTCTTTTTCCCAATTTAAAGAAAGAGTAAAGTATAGATCTAAATAACATAAATTGACGAAAAGATAAAATTCTATTTAATATTTTATAAATATATAAATATATATTATATATTGGAAGAACATCCTCCCTCTTGGTGTCTAACGCTTTTCAAATAACCACTGAATTATGATGTTTGGTTTTTAGTAGTCACTAGTTTAAGGAAAAAAAAAAGGTGACAAGATGGTATGTATAACCAGCTATCCTTCATCCACTCTCACATTCTCTCTCCCTTGTCTCTCTCATTTCACTTCACATTTTTCTCAAACTTTGATGCAGAGCAAAAGATCAGCATGATAAAGCCGGATGTGTTGCATTGAGTTAATACGAAAGTTAGCTATTATATCAAGTTAATATTTCGGAAATATTTTCGTACTCATTTTAGGAAGTCAAAGTAATGTCTTTCTAGTTCTTTATAATATTTAGGAAGTCAAAATAATATCTTTCATGATTCTTTAGAACATCTGCAGGATATATTTACCTTTCTTTTGTTGTTACTTTTTCTTCTAGCATTAGGAGTATTATAGACACCAAGAGAGAACACATTGTAAGAGACTTTAGTTTATTCAATACAATTTCATATCGTTTTGTATTTTCTCTTAAAGTTCTGCGTCTCTCTGATTTTTAAGAGTGGTGAACATCATGTATCCTTGGCGTGGCCTTCCAGGGTGACGATCCTGGCTGTACGCTCTTAGAGTGGTGATATCTATATCTCTAGGAGTATATTTCATCTCGCACTTTCATTCTCTAAGGTGGTGATTTATGGATCCTTTGAATTTGAAATGCTGTACTTTTCTATTATCATACCGTCCCGGTATCAAATTTACTCTCTATTTCATGAAATATTAAATCACACAAATTTTTCCAAAAAATTGTTATTTAATTTTCATATTTGATTAGCAAAAATCATATAAGTGAAATATTGGCTGCAATTAAAAAATTATTTAATCGGTTACTCCTTACTAAATTATTATAAGGTAGGATCATCAAAAAAGTTTTCCTCTATATCTAAAAAAACCACATTTTATATAAGATCTTAAAAGTCATTTTTCAAATTAGATTGGATCGATTTCTATTTTATTTTTCCATTTTCCATTTAGATCAACCACTTGGATTTGGCAGAATGCCTAAATTAGCTTCAACTTTACAGGTTGTGCCAAAATCTAAAGGGTGTCCACTATAACCACAATTTAAGGCGGCATTTTGAATTCGATTAAACTTTCAATATATGATAGGAGTTATTCGTGTGGATCAAACTTGAATTGGAAGCGAATTCAAGCTAGAAAGGACAAGTGAGAGGATTTTTCTATACTAATGGTACAGATAAAAGAAATTTAACTATGATGTTTCAGAGTCAATTTTGCTAAATAAAATCTCAGTTTTGAATATTGAAAACTGAGGAAATTCATAAATAAAATTTTACTCCTTAATTAATTGATCGAATTTAAACCTATATTAATCAGGTTCGTTGGGTTTCACAGTACTAGCTGATGTGTCAAAAAAATGGAAAAAAAAAAAAGGAATTTAGAGGTCAACGTAGAGCTTCCGAAGAAAAGCATTTAAAGCCTACAGGTAAAGGAAGAAAAGCCCAATGGGACAGCGTTCGGTCGCCCTAAAGTTGCGGAGCTGACTAGGGGAATGTGAACTCAAAAGCTTCAAACCCGGGCAGGCAATTAGCGACCGCGTTTTGCGCCCTGTAGCCCCTCCAGACAAACGCGAGATTATATTATCCATGTCCCCTAATCTTCGGTTTTCTCTCTTACTTTTAAAGGAGAAGAGAGTTATATATATATATATATATATATATATATATAAAATAAGAGAGAACCATCAAACTTATATAATGATAAAAAAATAAAGAAAAATAAATAGATATATAACTCCAACGGAGATGATTGAACTCAGAACCTCTTAATTGTAAGTCGGAGCTTTATGCCATTGTAGTCTGCAGCAAGACTGCTTCCTCTGAGGGAGAAGAGGATTAGATGGCCTATTTTTCAATCTTTTAAAAAATATCCTTGATGAATATATTTTCACCCAGTAAAAAAGGATAATTAGAGTGAAACTGTAAAATCACTTTTAAGTGTATAATTACCATAATAAATCATAATTACTCTCTAATTTTTTTTCTAATTACATAATTCACCTTCATATATTCATAACACATTTCCTAATGATTAACCATGTTATAAAAAATTAATACTCAATTAAAAAGTTAAATAAGATATTATTAATTATTAATAAAATAGAGTAAACTGGTACAAAAAATAGAGTAAACTGTTAAAGTAGTTCTCAAATTTATACATGGCTATCAAGTTGGTCCTTAAGTTAAATTTTCCAATAAATTGATCCAAGATTCATAATTTGACTATCTAAATAGTCCAACCATCAGCGATGTGAAAAAAATATTGACGGAATATGTCCATGTGGTAAAATTCCATCAAATTTATACAGGACCACCAAATCAATCATCAAATTATATTTGCCATCAAACCAATCTAACATTCACAATTTTACCATCAAAACAACATAATCGCCAAAGGTGTTAAAGAGATCCTGTCAAAATTCCAATACGATGGTTCACATGGTAAAACTTCGTTTATAAACTAAAAAATAATGAAATTTTCACTCATTTTCCTAAAAAAATTCGTGTAGTTGGATTTTGATCCCAAACTATTAGATAAACATTACATATCCAACCACTAAATTGACATGGTTTATTTCCCCAAATTTGTAGAAATAATTATTTTTAAAAAGTACTATAATATTTCTTAAGTTCCTGTTTCAAGTTAAAACTCACAAATTTTTGTAGATTGTTCAATTAGGTTTGTAGGCGCTGCAAATTATTATGTTACATGAAAACTTTATGGTAAAAATAGTTGTTAGAAAAATATATAACAATTCAACTTAGTTCTGATAGCTTACATTTATCACATTCTCTTAGATTAATTGAGAAATTTTAGATGGAACTAGCAAAAATAATGAAAATTATCTATTTAAAAAATTAATTATATATTTATACTTTCCAGTAATGTAATTTTTCTTAAAAATTGGTCTGTCAATAAAAATTTTCCAATTAGACATAAATAATTACGATTATTGAATGACCTTATTTGTTATTTAACAATTCATTACTAAAAATTGATCTATCATTTTTCAAGTAGAAGGCTTAAAACGGTTTCTTTTAATAGTCTGAAAATTAATTTTCCTTCAAGATATTGCTCTATTAACTTTGTAAAAGTTTATGGTCGAGAAGGACCGTAGGAAACATTCCAATCAAATGCTCTCTCATGTTATAAAGTGTGCTTTGAAATATAAGGTAGAATACCATTCCTTTTCTTATGTTGGTTGTTGCAAACTTGGAGAAATGAGTAAAATGGTATTGTTTTTCAGTGTACAGGTGAAATCTTACTACGTGTACTGTTACATTAAATTTTCATCGCGTTCTCTCTAATACTATTGAAAATAAAACTATTTTGATGGTAAAATTACAAATGTTGGATTAATTTGATGGTTGTGTATAAATTTGAGAATCATTTTGATGGAATTTTACCATGTGCATGAATATTCCATCACAATTTTTTTAACATAATTGATAGATAGACTATTTTGATGGTAAAATTATGATTTTTGAATCAATTTAGTGGCAAATTTAATTTGAGAACTAACTTGATGGTTGCGTACAAATTGGAGAACTAGCATAAAAATAAGATATGATGTAGGAAGTTAGTTGCTTCTGGTTGATCAATGGCGCTCTGATTAATATCTAGCTAATCATTGGATTCCTAGCATTGAAGGATACACATTAAAGCCTTACTTCGAAGCTGATCCCTCAATAGCTACTTAGGTCGACGAGCTTTTTGATGAAGCAACGGCTCGGTGGAATGCAATTCGATGACAAGATTTCTTTGGTGGCCTTACTATGGATGCCGTATTGGCCATCCAACAAAGACTCGGCAGTGGCTATGACAAGTTGCTCTAGACAGCAGGTACCTCCCTTTCGCAAGGTCAACCTATCAACTGGAACTCGATACTTTTAATCTCGCAGCACTCTCTCTCGTTCACAAGGAAGCACTAGCAGCTGTGAAGGCTATCGAATGTGCACTCAGTATTGAACGGTTGCAGCTCTCTCCCATTGGAAATGCCAAAGACACTACTGAGGATATCTCTGCAATCAACCCAACCTCTCACCACCTCGTAATGGTAGTGATCAGGGAGAGGACCATTTTGCTCTTTATTATCCCAGAGCAAACAATTTTCTTGTTCACAACTTAGCTGATTGGGCAATTAGAACAGAGATCTTGGACTAAACATCTTGAAACTCCCTGATTAGATTTTTTGTAAGAGATTCTGAGATGTTTTAGGCCCAGAGATCATCTCATTTTGTTTAATCTCATCATATTAATGAATTATCCTTAAGCCAGAAAAACAATATAATTGATAATTCTATGCATAATACAAGTGTCTAGTATATACTTATATGTCTACATTTATATATTCTATACCCATTTTATTATATTAGAGAAACATTATTTTATTATTATTCAATTTATAGTAGCTGTTAAATAAAAAAAGAAACTAAAAAAATAATACCAACTTTATTAATCGGACCATCTACCATTTTTTTCCTCTCAATTTTTTACGGGAGTTCCATCTTTTTCCTCGCAATTTTCCACTCAAACTCTCGCTGTACCATTTCTCTCTACCGTCTTCCTTCCCTTTCCATCGTAAATAAAACGACTCAAATTTTCTCTCCTTCAAATTTATTGCTTAATTCACCAAAAAAAATCCAATAATCGGAAAACTAATTGAAAAACATTATTAATTATTTATTAATAGACTTTCTTCATAAATTTCAATGAATAACAGGTTCGACCTCTGGTACTCTGGTTTTCTTCTAGTGAAAATGTGAAGGGAGAAAAGCTCAAACCCCAAATAGCTCTTATCAGTAGGGAACATTTTTACATGACCTGCAAGTTACCCCGTACCGTGCAAGTTCTATAGAGGCTTCCATTAGGCTGTACGGTTAGTCAAAAGACTCAAAATAATAGCCCTAGCCCTTCGTTTTGCTTTGAACAGCAAATAGATCAGCTCTAAAGCAAGCAGACAACCATAGAACGATGGCATCAGATACAAACCAGGAAACAAAGAAAGAGCAAGAAGTGCTAACCTCAGTGGTGTTCAAAGTTTCTGCATAGTAAGTCATTACATTACAATAAAAAGGTTTTCAGCTGAGCAGACTCCTTCCCACCAACCATTTTATCCAACTCTTCATCCCCCTTGACATACAACAGCCTCGATTGTTTCAGACTGGACATTCAATTGATATATAATGTACATTTTTACCATAGAAAACCATCCCCCTTCTCGTTTCCAGATTGTCATGTCCCAGAATTCCAACCAGCAGCCAAAATAGAGTGCTCCCCTTCAGATGATCCAATACACCAGCGAGGCTCCAATCGACTCCTCCCATCTAAATTGATATACCACTTGTCCACAGCTACTACTCAAAGACATTCTGAAAATAGCAAAGTCAAAAGGAACATATTTAAGTGAAGCCCACGACTTATATTCGCCACGCTATTCCACTTAAAGTTTTTGGCTTCCAAGTCGATTGTACCCTCCACCACCTTCACGCACAACTAACTCCACATTTCATCAGTCAACTCTGTAACTTCTCGCCGGGGAATGCCAAAGCTTTTTTTCCTGACCGCAACATAAGTACAGCTTTTCACAAGTTTCTCTCTTGCAACTTTAGCTCCTCACTGTGGAGTCTGGACTGACTTTCTCACTTGCTCCAGCACGAGGGCCAAAGGCAGTAATGGGCGTGGAGCGCTGTGCAAAGTCTATCAAAAGCTTCCGCTGGTTCTCGTCCGTGTGAGGGAGACTTGCTCGCAGGAGCTCCACAGGCATCTCCAGGCTCACCGCTCTATTCGCCTCTGAACCAATGGTTTCCAAGCCGTGCTGGCTCTGAGAAGTGATGATTGACTGGACTATGGTCTCGTACTTTGTGAGGCAGTACTTGGTAAGAAGGACAAAGAACTCATTAAAAGAAGCCTGCCACAGAGCCCTATTGGGCATGCTGCAGTGAGCAGGTGCACGAGGATCAGTCAGAAGTTCCGTTGCTCGATCAAGCACTGATTTTAGGACAAGTGAAGCCCCATCTCCTGCTGGGCTTCCAAGAGGACGAAGCGGAGGCTGCTCAGACGAACACACAACAGCCACTAGACATGCACTCAATGCCCTAAGGTCCATCCCATTAACACATTCTGAGACTCGCTTAGCAAGATTCATTGTGGTCTCAGCTGCAGACACATCAGGGGGAAGGCCACCAAACAGGAACCTTAGGTGCCGGAAAACGGTCATGCAAATGATTCTGGCAAGTTCACTTCCTGGCAAGAGAAGTTGCAAGTACTTTGAGAACAGTTTCCTGCCCTTGGGAAGGGATGCTAGACGCAGGAAAACGATGTCATCCTTGGGACTCAACGAGGCTGAATGGCTACTTTTCCCAAGCGGGTCCACTAGCTGAAGCGATGCTGCTAATCCTTCCAGCAGAATCTGCCGTCTTCGCCTTAGCTGAGCTCCACCATCCTGGGGCTGCGTACACTGCAAGAGACGATCAATATCATCCACATCCAGAAGAAGGCAGAGGCTGTCTTCTACTGTGATTCTAGCAGCAAGCATTGGTTCCTGCTCCAACGGCCTCTCAGAGACTTTCTGCTCAGAGCTTCCTTCAGCTGAGCGAGTTGGAGGGGGCTCTATCTCAAGTAGAGGCCGAGGTCTTCGAATGCAAGAAAGTGGAACCCTCCCAAGAGTGTCAGTTGACAGATGAGAATGCTGATCTAAGCTGTTGCTACGGGACCGAGAAGGGAGTTCCCTCAAATGAGATGGGCAAAACCGGTGCTTCAACCTCGATCCCGAAGACATGGACTTCTTAGCAAGCCGTGCCTGGTGGTAATAATCATCCACATAGGGGTCATTGCTGTGCGTGGCAGCATGCTGCATCTTGAGAATACTCTCAATCTCTTCAGAAGTCATGTACTTGGACCTGAATTGTATAGAAGGCCCACTGTCACTTTTCTGGCTACTGACATCTGAACCCTGGGAGAACCGAACATTCTGCTTTCGGGATGATTTAGGCTTGTGATCTCTGTTATCACTCATCGATCTATATGAAGGTAAAGAGCGCGAGCTATATAGAGGGGATTGCAAGGCACCATAATGAGCCAAAGACTGAAGGGAATGATGAAGCCTCTGGTGCTGACTGGACATTACTTGTGAAGACAGTAAACTGTTTTGATGAGACAATTGTTGTTGGAGCAACATGTTACTCAGAAGACTAGACTGACCACTGTGCAATATACCAGCCTGGTTGATCCAGTGATTTTGCGGCCTATTGTTAAAAGGAAGGCCAGAAGAAGAGGTAAATTGCAGGGCATTACTCCCACCATAATCAAGACCATGGGACAAACCAGCAAGTTGCTGATGCAGATTAGGGTTAGATATAGGAGAGATTGGAGCAGAGAAAGGAAGCTGAGAATGAGATCCACCACTAACAAAGGAAGAAATATAATTTGGGTTACGAGGCGATGCTTGCTGAGATTTGCTACCAGGAGGAGGGAATGATGTATATGCTGATTTAGGTACAAGTATCGGTTCGCTGGAGAAGTGATGCAAATGAGGCTGCTGTTGTGGGTATGAGGATGTCCTATGCAGAGGCTTCATTTCTGCAAAGCGTGCCGAGGACTGTGGCTGGGATGACCATCTCTTAAGTTCTTGAGAGTTTTCTGCATCAAAAGAATATGGATCCAGCCAGCTGGTGAACTCCCCATCAGTAGCCCAATCAGTAGCAGATGAGCCTGATACAGAAACTCGCATTAGCGCAGGCACAAGTAAATTATAGCAAAAGAAAAACACAGAGATTGCACCACCAGAAAAAGATTGTAAATCATCGCAAATAAGAGAAAATTCAAACAGCAACTGAATAGGTATGATCTCCCAGCTGAGAAGTTCACAAGTAATTATTAGTGCCATACCATCGCAAATATGTGTATGTTCCAACGCATACGTCATAGATCAAATGCAATGATGAAACATAGATCATATTATGCTGGCAACTAAAAAAGGTAAAGGTGACAAAAGCAACAGAGGAAAATGGAATGCAGGAAACAACACAAAGTTTATGAGAATGTATCTTCAAAGGATATTTCCAATTTTTACTAGGCTGCTCATATTATTTTAAGGACATGAGCATCCTCAGAACAGACTCATGTCATATACATTAGTATCAGTTCATGGCAATTTGATTCCATTTCCTTGCAGCTAATTGCTAGCAAAAAGTGTCCCAAAGGCGTCCTAATATTATCCACTAGGCCATGATAAGTCCCCTCCTTATAAGACACCAGCATGGCAGATTTCAGTGCATGTCCAATAGGAAAAGCACAGGACGGAAGATTTTAGTCCCAGAGCTTTGGGACATACAGTAGAAAAATACAGTCACAGGGAAAAGCCAACACTTCCTTAAACAGATCAAAATTTTAAATTCTTGCTGAACTGGCAACACTAAGATGCCACTTCACTAAGCTCCTCTAATACCGTAACAATACCGCATCTAAATGACATCACAACACCAACAGGTTTGCAGGGGGGCAAAAATAAGACAAGGGACAAAAGAAACCATCTATGATGATCTATTAATTTAGCACATTCAGCAACATTAAAAATTACATTATCTATCCAAGTCAATGTACAATGATTCAAAATATGTTTTAGCTGTGATCAATTCTGAATGCTCTAATTTAACCGTGGGACTTTCACACCCCACACCCCACACCCACACGCACGCACACGCACACGCACGCACGCGCACACACACGCACACGCACGCGCGCGCACACACACACGCGCGGGCACACACGCACGCGCGCACACACACACCCACACACCCACACCCACACACACCCACACACACACACACACACACACACACACACACACAGAGATATATATATGCAGCGACACGTAAATTGGTGGAGAACAGTGAGATCCAAACAAGACAGGGATCACAGGCTGTGTTACTCATTTTACCTAATTGCACTCTTAACTATTTCCAGTATTACCAGCCTAAAAAAGATAAATCCATCCACAATGAACTGAAAGAACTTTAAACACCAGCTGAAGAACTACTTATTTGGAGAATGAAGAACGGCATCAAGCCAGTAGAGAATAGCAATACACAACAGATATTCTCCAAGGTCAAATCTCATACATATTTCAATTCACAAGTCAACCACCAAGAGTAAACATGCCGCACTCACTTGATATAGTTTCCAAGATATGAATGTAAGGGTTTCCCATTCTACTGGATTGATTTAAAATGTTTTAGAATCAAAAGTACCTTCATCGTAAACAAGCAATTTGCATAACATTAACAATGAAAAGCCCCATAGTAAGCCTCCAACCAGAAGCTCATGTCTGGAATGAAAAAACAAAGGTTCCTTTAACAGCCTTCTACCATTCACTGAACCCTAATTGGAGCTTATTAATCTTACTCAGCCTCTTTACCAAACCCTTGTGCTCATATTTCACAGAACGCCAAAAATTGATATAAATTTCCCCATAAAAAGGCACCTGCCAAAAACGCTTATGATTACCCTTAGAATCTGTAGGGACCGAATCAAAAACAGACTCCCATATCCCCCTCTTTATTTCACACAGTTTGACTTGCGAGGCAAGAACACGCCCCGCTGAAGAAAACAGTGCACATGCCAGATGCTACAGAGTACAAAATGAAGATGACAATAAAGAATCCACAGCACAGATCACATTGTCGAGTCAACTTTTTTAAAATATTAACTTAAATGATTCAGTAAGAAGCAAAGTTCTTTCATGAGCAGCAAGGAGTGCAATCATCCTACATGCAAATTGAAGAAAGAAGCAGCCAGAAAATGAAGGAGTCAACCTCTGACCTAAGGTTCAGCATATCTAGTATGTCAATGAGAGAATTGACATCCATCATAAGGCAAATTGAGATTATTTTTTACACATATCCTTCAATTATGATACTAAGAATGGAGATAATCTAATAGAAGGACCCTAAAGGTATTAAATGGTCAAGAAGTATGGTATCATGCATCATCACCATCATAAAAGCCATTTGGAGGCACGCATAACAATCCTCATCAGCGATCCTCAATATTTTTTTTTTAATATTGAATTCGCATGGTAGCACATCTACTATGAGAAAGTACTAAAATAGTAATAAATTATACCAAAGGGCTTTTGGAGATAATATGAAAAGAACTAAAAGAGTTGCTAAAGAAAACAATAAAAAGGGAGTTAACATCTTACTTTCCCTAGAGAAAGACCCCGACCGATCACCAATGACTCCAGGGTTCCTCGGCCCTGTAACAGCTCTGTTCAGCTGCATAAATTAAAACTCACAGAATCAGTCTCCCATGTGAAAAAGAACTTACCAAACAACTATGCAGCAATAGCATACGGAGTTATGCTCATTAAAAGCAAAATATTTGCAAAGTGGCCAATCGAGATTAAGTGATTAGAAGGAATTAACAATTGATTTATGATGAAGCAGAAAAGCAAGCCTGTTACAATTTCTTGCACAGAATGGTCTAATAGCAATTATAAAAACATAGATTTATAAACAGTAACAGGTCTTGTCCAAAATCCATAAGTTCACACACCCTTGTATTAAGGATAAAACTATTCTTCCGACTCATCTGCTATGAGATGGAAAAGACAACCTTTTCCAGTCTAAACTTTTGCCTGTTGAAGTCATGCATAGCTTCTGATAAGATAAGAGTTGCTCATGTTCACATGGAAAGTCACATATCAAAGTGAACCAAAATAGAGGAAGAAGGAATAATCATTTTTTATGAGGATAACAGTGAGAGCCATGACTTTTCTAGCAGTGTCAAGAGTGTGAAACAAAAGATATCAAGTGTAATCCAGCACTCATCATACAAGTCCTGGAATGCATGTCAAATACACCTAGTAGCAATTCCATCAAACGGAATATGATATTTGTCATTTGATTTCTACTTCTCATAAAATGAATTTTTTCTGTAATTTTGAAAGTCTTTTTGTTTGGCCAGAAATTAATTATCATATGATTCATGGGCACATACTAATATGTTAAAATGTGCCTTGAGAAAAATGAAACCCAGATGAACTTCTTTCTGCCTAATAATAAAATAATGCAGAACATATTATAGAAACATCTAAGATGAACAGCAAAATCATGATTGCGGACTGCATGTCACACAAGTTTCAATGCTCAACTAATGTTTGAATGAGCTATCCTTACCCAAATCCCAGAGAGAGATGAGGTATTTAATGAATATATGAGATAATACGCAAGTTTATACGAATTTGCCACCAAATATTGTCACATCTGATAATGTGCTACACAGCACTAGCAAATTCCATTCAACTTTCAAATATATGGTCCATGGAGTCAATGAATCAAGACACAGTTGATCAACATCAAATAAATGAAAACAGAGAAAGTGGTTTCTGCAGCTTCAGTCACATAAGATGTCATTTAAGATATAACCACGGCTGTCACTACTCTCCCCATGCTTATAATCAAGTTCAACTCAAGCACCCAAAGCATCTTTACAAATAAATTGCTTTTTTGTACCATTAAATGAATACAACCTATTATCAAGAATGGAAGTGGAAGTACAAAATCTATAGAGATGAGAAAAATAAAAAAATTATAATAACATTCCAGTGTGAATCAAGACTCAAACATACAAGACATGAAAGTTCAAAATTGCTTCTATATCATAGTAAAGTAAACAGTAGCTAATTATAGTAGACCAAAATAATGACAACTTCAAAGAACCAAAGAAAAAAGGAAAAATGACATCAATTGCCAGAAGATAAATAAGCAATATAACAAACAACTCTAACCTTTGCAAATGTTGTAGCAAGATCATCAATATCAGACAGAGATCCAAGACCTCCACTCTGAAAAGAGAAACATAATATCTCTAATAAGGGCATATGGAACCGGAAATGTAATCCGAATAAAAAAAAGGAGCAGAGATTTCCCCTAGAAAAAGTAGAGGAATATTGAAGCCACACCTCTGCCCTCTCAAACAAATGATATTCATCATCTCCAGCACCAAAAGTTGGAAAGTCCTGTTCACCATCTTCCAAACCCCCCAGTTCTACATCTTCAGCAAGGTTTTGACCAAAAAACTCATATTGTGATGCATCAAAGAGTGCATTATCTGCAATAAATAAATAAATATTGAGGAAAAGCAAGGTAGCTGGTTAATCATCTTAAAAATGTAAAACCATTACTACATTACAAAGTGACATCAAAATATAAGAAAACCAAACTCCTCGTGTGTTAAGGGAGCACCACTTATGATCAACAGCTGATGACTTAATTGCGAAACTTTAATAGGAAATTGAACGCATAAGAACATGTTGATCTCAAGGCTCTAAATATAAAACAATTACTTCTGCTGATCTGAAAAAGCAAGTGAAATTGCACTGTTCAATCATAGGGAACATAGAACACATAATTTAAGACAATAATCACCAAGGTAAACACTCCAAGAAATGTTCCACACACTAGCTTTTTTGCCAAAATTAAAAGAGAATGGAGGAGCATTTGCTACATATACAATTTATCAGATATGTATGTACAAATATCTTTATATTTAATATGTTTCTATCCTATTTATATTTTATAATTTGGCATGCCAATTAGGCCAATATTTTCAGGTTTGAGGTATAATTAGTAATTGAACAGCACATGACTTTTTAAGTTGTTGGAAAGTCAAGGTTGGGAATTTGCAGTGTTGCACCACAAAGAGAAGTTTTATTATGATTCTCTCAACCTAGAAGTTTCAAATCTAGTTCTACTTTCTCTTGTTCCTACTTCAGTTCTCCTTTTCTTTTTCCATTATGTGCTATTTCTGTAGCTGCCTTGTACCAGAGAAATATAGCTGCAAAAAAAAAACTAAAATCAACTTCGATACATTTGTAATATAGCTAATTGGACATTATAGCCTGACAGCGCTTTTGAAACCAAATAATAACACCTTTTTTTCCAACAAAAATAAAAGTAATGCTGTTTCAATGGATATGTTTGCAGGTTGTCACCCACTTATAGAGCAGCAAGAAGAAATAAACCTGAAGTATACCCAAAATTTAGGCTGAGCAATACTGGATCAATCAACAAATTAAACCAAAAGATATAATAAGATCAATCAACAAATTAAACCAAAAGATATAATAAAATCAACAATAGCCTTCAATGGAGAACAAAAGAGAATGAGCTGACCGGAGGAGCTCTCACAGTAGTCCTTGAAATCTTTGCTACCGGATCTCTCCATCTCCAGAACCAAAGAAACCCCAGCACTAGAGAAGGCGCATGACAACCAACTTGAAAATGAAACCCTAGCAACTACCTGACGACAGAAAGAAATGCACTAGGGTTATGAAATTCATTCAGATACTTCGCAGAAAGCGATCCCCTCTCCAGCGAAAACCGGTCCAACACCCAGCTCTTATAAGAAGGTAAACAAAGAAAGAGCAATAATTCTGCTCGTGCCGATCCCTGCTATAAGAATGCACAGCAAGCTAGGGATTTGAAGCAAATTGCTTCCACAATGAGAAAACCAAACACGTTAAAATCTTATGGGTAACCGAACAAAGATTCCGTACCTCGCTGGTCAAGATCGGTGGTGACAGCAGAGATAGACCGAGGGAAAGAAAGGGAAAATTGAAGATTACAGAGCGAAACGAGGAAGAAAAATGGAACGCGATTACGAAACCCTAGCCTGAATAAGGATAGCTCGGTATTTGGTCAGATCCCAGGAGAACCGGAAGTCCGGTTCACTTTGCTTAGCCAGCGGCAAACTGACTAATTAATTTGACGCTGCATCGGGATGGGTTTTATCGTCGGAATTGGATGGGATTTTAAATCCATCGAAATAAAGTATTCCTAATCACATGTACTACATGGCAATATTCGTAAGCTTACACAACCAATAAAATTTACTTATTTTTAGAATTATTTTTTTATTTTTAAGATTTTATAAAAAAATCTTAAAAATATATTAATTTAATTTATGATATTTAAATATTGCAATTTGATAATATCATTAGGCAGAAAACTTGCTGACCGCACAAGTGGCAATTGTGGGCCCCTAGGGACACGGCTGTAGCACCATAACATCATGTAGAGCCTCGAAATTTATTGACCTAATATTTAATAGAAATTAATTAATTAAAAAATTTAAATAATGTAATAATAATTTTTTTGCTTGAGAATAATATAGTATTAATTAATAGACAATTAAGTTGAAAATGGACTTATCGGAATAGGCTGACCTAACCTCATAATAATCATGTATCCGTGGAGGCTGTCTATTTGCAGCCAACCAGATATAGGATCGGCCTAGCTTTTTCTTGTGCTGGGCCGGATGGGCCAGCCCGTTGGCAATACCCACGTTCAAGAAGATAAATATTTTTTAATTTTTTATAATAAATATTCATTTTAATTTATGAACATAAAAACTTTTAATTTAGAAAAAAATTTCCTTAACCTTGGGTATCAATATAGACAGAATTATTCGACCCGACTACGGACCATCCTACTTGAACTGAGTGGTACCAATAATTATATTATCGGTCACGGACCCGAGTTAAATTAGGTAATTAATTTATTATCTATTTTTCATATAAGATTATACCCGGATAAGATACCGGAACCAACCGCGTTATGGCACAAGATATGGAATTTGCTAGTAAACAGATATTCCTTGACCTCTCCCATCCTTCACGTTTTATATATATATATATATATATATATCTATCTTGGAGGGCATTCATACACAGTACACATCTCATAGGGAGATCTCTCTAATTATTTTTACTCTTCGTACTTTCCTCTCTAACTTGAGTGTCGGAGAGTCGATCCAAGCCTCCACGCCCGGACTTGACTTCCTTGTAGGTTGCTCGGCTTGGATACGGACATGAAGACGAACTCAACCCGGATTCGATGTGGACCTCAACATTATTTGGGGCACTTGTTGAGGGCTCGAAGCCGTTGAGCTATGATGAGAATCTCCTGTCGTCCAGGCCTTTTTCACAAGATGCGATGGCCAGGTCCACGACCACCGAGCTCGACAACTCAACTCCTACGGCAACCCACACATTATACTCGAATATGCATGCAACTGCTCCCCTTCAAGTTTTCTTCCCTCACATATACAACTCTGTCTTCGCTCATCCTTGCCTTAGACGACTCCGAAAGGCATCTCCAGCCAAGGATAGCGGCTTCGAGTTGTCTCTGCTCGACTCCAATCGAGGGCAACCCCTCTGCTACTATGATCAACTAGATGACAACATCTGATGCTCCATCGTTGCATCGGCCTCCACCGCACCACCCCCAGCACGAAGGAGCTCTCGTACCCCCACCATGAAAAAGTGAAGTCCGCCTCTTCGTAAGAAGAGGAATCGCCTTGTTAAGGCCATGAACATTGGAGTCGTGACGATTAACGAGATGGACAAATGTAGAGCACGTGCCGGTGGTCGTGTGGGCATGTTCAGAAACTCGTACAACTCACCAAACTCGTCTGCTACGCTCCCTTGTCTGCTCTGCTACAACTGCAACGGCAAGAAGAAAAGAACTTTTTATTTATTATCGGGCATATTTTTGTAACATGGGCTAAAAAGCCCATCAAGTCTTTCAAGCTTGTTTGGGTTTGTATGCAGCCATTCAATAGGCACAAAGCCCAGCGAGAATCTCCATTTTAGTGACTCTCATCCAAACTCAGTGCGACCCATTTTCCTTATCATTAGGCTTCCATTAGTCGGATTGTAGATCAAGTTCGTTTTACCACTCGGATGGTGTTGTTCAGCTCCCGTATATGCTCTGTGGCATGCATTTGGAGGGCTTTTTTCGACAGCTACAGAGAATTAATCTTGGCTTAAGGTCTTAGGTCGGAGGAATCGATGGTAGGGGAAAGACTAATCACGGTTGGCATTGACACACAAGTTTATCAACACCACCGCTTGCATCCACAGTCCCGGGACACACACACAAGGAAGCAACCGCATCTCCCTTCACCTATTTAACATATCAAATCCATTACATAGGCTGTCGATTCCTTTTTTGCTCTCAATCCAAGTTGGGTTCACAGTTTTATAATTTGTGAGGCCACATTGAAATCGAAGTATACATGGAAGTTATTTGATAATATCATTCATTCTGGGCTTATAGAGTATCATTAACACTATTCGATTAAGACCATTAAATTGCTTCCTTCCCATGATTGTTGCTTTGGACACCATTTAATTTTGAAATATTGCCTTATCACTATGATTTGTTTGTCCTTTTTGGGGATAATTCACCAACAGAATGGCAATAAAATTACCTATGGAAAAAATACCTCAGCAATTGGCATATAACACCAACTAAGAAAAGGCTATTCCTCAATTTCCTCTTATTCTTCAATTTTCTCCCGTGCAACCATAGACTATTTTGAAGTGCATCAACGTTATCGTAAATAATGGTTTTTGATGCACATATCTAATCGGGGAATAATATGATTTATCTTGCTGCCCACTCGATTATCTATGAAGGAATACAACCTAAGGGGAGACACTTATTTGGAGGTCCAACCAAACTCTTACACGATGGAGCGTATCTATAGACTTTGATCCGCTCCACCTCGGACATTCAAACGAGGGCAAGGGAATCATGTAGAGAGCCAAACTCACTCCCAGAGGCGGCACCAAGCAAACTCAAATGTCCGGATGCTTTCCCTCACCTGGCTATCCATGACAACTGGCCAAGCTCCTCCGACTTCCCATGATGACTCGGCATGAATTGCCATTGATCAACAACTAAAACCATCCGACAAGGTCCATTTAATATTTTAGTTATGATTACTTATATTCAATCAACTACATATTTCGTCGACGGCTAACGTGCACCAGGAGCACCTTGGTCTTTCACCTTGTACCCTACATCAACAAACCCGGCTTTCCGAAGTTAGTCACAAGCTCTCTTGGAATTGTGCCATCTCATCTGAACCCGACTCCTCGGAGTCGATCGTAGGCTCCATCCAACCTGAGCCGTCTCATCTATCATGCTTCAATGAGGTTACCCAGTTCATGCAATTATCATGCTCAAACATCATCCTTTGTGAGTGCATTGATGTTTTCTAATGTGAGATAGTGTATATCCTATTCACACAGAATGCTTACAATTTCGTCTTTGAATGGTTGGAAATCAGACACCTATTAATGGCTAGAAATCAGACAATCATATGAAACTCTAGTCTTAGTCATTCTGGTCGTACATCACGTGTGCTAATACTGACTCATGCTAAAATTGCATTGAAATGCATTCTTTGCTTGCATATGAAATGCATTACAAAGTTTATTGATATCTTGCTTTAGTCATGGCTTGCAATCAACCTTTTATCATGTCAATCATTTTCTATAAATCATCTTCAATAATCTCCTGCTTGCCACTTATTGCACAAGTGTTAGAACCACACCAGACAAACTCACCATCACCGTAATTTGTGGGTCCACTCATCAACGTTGAACCTGTGGAAAATTTGCTATTGACCGACTCCCTAGATCAAGCTCACTCAGTGGCCTAATGCCATCAATGCTAAGAAGAGAATCCAACCATATCTCGGTCATCCACCTGACTCCCAATGACTTCACAGTTGCCTGACTAATGTCCTCAGTATTTTTATTCTCAAATACATACTTTTCATACATTTACATGTTTTATCTATGAATAACATGTACTAGGAGCTATGAATGTTGGACCTATGCCCTGCATCAGTGAAACCTGACTCCTTTGGGACCAGCCACAGGATCCCCTGGACCGGTGAGAAGGCTCTGAAAGTCCGACACCACCGGTGTCAGACACAGGTTCCCCTGGACTTGTGAGAAGACCAAGCCTAATGCCTCCGGTGTCGGCCATGGGATCCTCCGGATCCGTGCCAAATCAAAGCCCTCCCTCGGACCCATGCCAAGCCAAAGTCCGACACCGCCATTGTCGGCCACAGGATCCCCCAAGCCCATGCCCAGCCAAATCTCGACGCCATTGGTGTCGGGCTAGCCAAAGCCCAACGCTGTTGGTATCGACCACGGGATCCCCCGGACCCGTGCCCAACCAAAGCTCGATGCCACCGGTGTCGGGCACGAGTCCAATGCCACCGATGTCGATCACGGGATCCCCAGGACCCATGCCCAGTGAAGCCCGACGCCACTGGTATCTGCCACGGGATCCCCTAGACGCGTGCCCAGCTAAAGCTCGAAGCCGTCAATGTCGGCCACGGGATCACCCGGACTCATGCCCTGCCAAAGCTCGACGCCGTCGATGTCGGTCACGGGATCCCTCGGACCCGTGCCAAGACCAAGCCTGATGCCGCCGGTGTCGGCCATGGGATCCCCTGGATCTCGTCCCAAGTTAAAGCCCGACACCTCCCCTATCAGCCACGGAATCCCCCGAACCCATGCCAAGCCAAGCTTGACACCCCGTGCGAGCTACGGATCCCCAAAACCTTGCCAAGCCAGGCCCGTCTCCCCAGGTATCAACCACAGGCTCCCCCAAGCCTATGCAAAGACTTAAAAAGTCAGATGCTCCCGCTGCAAGATCCCCTGGACTCATGCAAGGATTCAAATTGTCTGATGCCCTTGATGTCATTTGCGGACTTCCCAAACATATGTCCAACTGTGATGTCTCAAAATCGATCACAAGTTCCTTAAACTTATGTACTTATCATCTCACAGGCTTGAGAAATCCTCGCCCAGGGCATCTATCATTGATAAGCTCGAGATGTCCTCGCCTAATATCTCTATCAACAATAGGCACCGTTGCATTGTGGCTTATTTCTCACATAACATCTTCATCAGCACCGGCTTGAGAAATCCTCGCCCAGGGTATCTGTCATCGATAAACTCAAGACATCCTCGCCTAATATATCTATCAACAACAGGCTCGAGGCATCCTTGTCTAACATCTTCATCAGTGTTAGGCTCGAGATATCCTTGCCCAATATCTCTATATGCAATAGACTCGAAACGTTGTCACTTGGGACATTCTCACCTAACATCTTCATTAATGTTAGGCTTGAGACTTTCTCATCTGGTATCTCTATCAATGATGGGCTCGAGACATCCTCACCTGGTATCTATGTCAATGATAACAATAAGAACCTGCATCCATGCCTCTAAACCTGATGTTCTGTGTTGGTCACGGATGACTAGCATCCGTATCTCTAAACCTGACGTTCCACGTCAGTCACGGACAGCCCGCATCCGCACATCAAAACCTAACGTTGTGCGTTGGTCACGGACAACCTACATCCGTGCCTCTAAACTCAACATTCCTCATCAGTCATGGACGACCCACATCCATGTCTTTAAACCCGACGTTTCGCCTCGGTCACGGACGGCCCACATCCGTGCATCAAAACCCGATGTTGCGTGTCGGTCATGGTCAACCCGCATCCGTGCATCAAAACCCGATGTTGCGTGTCGGTCATGGACGACCCGCATCCGTGCCTCTAAACCCGACGGGGACACGAACGACCTGCATCCAAACCCGACTTTGCGCGTCGGTCATGACCAACCTACATCCATGCCTCTAAACCCAACATTCCGCATCGGTCACGGACGACCCGCATCCGTGCATCAAAACCCGATATTTCGCATCGGTCATGGACAACCCGCATTCGTGCCTCTAAACCCGACGTTCCATGTCAGTCATGGACGACCCGCATCTGTGCATCAAAACCCGACGTTCCACGTCGGTCACGAATGACTAGTATCCTGCCTCCTCAAAGTCGGTGCCATGCATCAACCACAATCTCCTGGCTTATCATGTAGCCTTCACTCCTCAGGCTTGAGAAATCCTTGCCTGAGAAATCATCTCTAATCTTCATCAACAAAAATGGTCGAGAAATGCTCGGGTAAAGTATCTAGACTCCACTCTTTAGGCTTGAGATTCCTTGCCTAAGGTATCTACCAATAAAAAGTATGAGAAATCTTGTCTAGTGTCCATGTTATTAAGGAGCTCAACCATGCACTGCAAGTCTGACATAAAACTGAACTTCACCAGTATTAGTCACGACAATCTTAAGCTCTATGTAAACTCAGATTCTTTGGAACCGATTGCAAGCATCACAACATGAACTACGCAATGCAAAACTCTCAGCAGGAGCTTACTTACATAAGAACTCAGGGGACAAAACCAACTAACTACTTGCAAGCTCCTAGGCACCAGCCAACTACTCTACCCAAGAGACAGTCACCTGCCCAGTCGAGGGACAACCAACTCAGTACTACTTCCGACGTTCAAAGTACCAGGAAGTCAAGGGACAAATGATATAGACAGAGTTATTTGACCCGACTATGGACCATCCTACTTGAATCGAGTGATATCGATAATTATATTATCGGTCACGGATTCGTGTTAAATTAGGTAATTAATTTATTATCTATTTGTCATATAAGGTTACACCCGAATAAGACATCAGGACCAACTGCGTTATGGCACAGGTATGGGATTTGCTGGTAAAACTGATATTCCTTGACCTCTCTCATCCTTCACCTTTTGTGTACATATATATATATATATCTCCCCTCCATCTTGGGGGCATTCATACACGCAGTACACATCTCATAGGGAGATCTCTCTCATTGTTTTACTCTCTTCATACTTTCTTTTCTAACTTGAGCATCGGAGAGTCGATCTGGGCCTCCACACCTGGACTTGACTTCCTTGCAGGTTGCTCGGCTTGGATACGGACACGAAAATGTACTCGACCTGGGTTCGATGTGGACCTCCACATCAGGTATGTAAAAATCCAATGGATTCAAATTAATCTAGTTCGAGTTGAGATGGCCTACAAATGAGTAAAACTCTTCAAAGATTCACAAGACTTGAACCCGATATATTATTTTAGAGAAAGAGACCCTACCAACTCAACCAATTCACTTTAGTTAAATTAAAAATTTTTTGAGATATCTATTATTCTATATTATATATACAAATGTGACTCAATATCATTTTCAGTTCCTTAAACTGCCTATTAATATACAAAATTTGATTATTAATATCCATTGGATAAAAAAAAAAGAAATTTACTATATTTAACTATTCAATCTTTCACTACTATAATTTTCTCTCTTATTACACATCTATTTTTCTCAAGATATCTTTTTATGGGATTCTCATGTATAAAATCACTACATTTTTCCTATATTTATTACTTATTTTTATGCTTCACTCATCGAAAAATCACATTTTGAACATCAATTATAATTGAAACTTTATCTAATTATTTATATATTTATAGCTTTCGTCAATTTTCTGTGTATAGCATAGGTCAATATCTTATATGTATAAAGGATAGAGATGTAAAACCAATAGAAAAGAGTCTACCGCCACCCAAAATATGCATGTTTCTAAAATTTCTTAATTTATCTTTATCTCCATTACTTTAATGGATAACATTAGGGGTCATTGTTGCATATTTAAGAGTGCACATAAGTACACGTATCACAAGCAAGTAATAAAGGATGAGTAGAATATCATTCCCATAAGGATTCGTTCCAATCCACTACTAAACACTAAAATTAGCTCGATTGTATTCAAGTCAAGTCAATTGAATAATGGAAGTAGAAAGCAAATTGAAAAACAAGATTTAATCAATTAAGATACTCATAAGCTTCACAACTTCCCCTACTCTAGTCTTAAACCAAGTCTTTCTCTCATGCAATTAATTTTACTATGTTATTAACATAGGGTTTTAGGGTTTTCCCACTACCTCCTTACGCATCTCTTAATGTCACAAGAATATACCTAAGCGGAAAACACTAACTCACTCTATCTCGAAGCAACTAGTATTGAATGATCAATTTAAATTAACCCTAATTGACTATCTAAGGTGCTCACCACCTCTCAATGCGCTTGCACGAATTACCTCACCCCTCGGAATAAATTAACCTAGACTATGCACTCTCTAGTGTGATTTCAATTCCCTCTCTCAAGGCTCCTCTCAATCTCAAGATCATTCTCATGGGTGATCAAGACAAAAGAAAGCACGAAGAACGAGATATGCATAAATAACACCTAGAAGGCGTACCTCAATAAAATCATATACATGAGAGAATAGAACTCTACTTGAAACACTGAAATATGTTCCATTGATCTCCTATGGATTTAGGGGTTTAGTTCAACATAATAAAAGAAAATACAAGAGTTGAAAGAGAAGAAAACACCATGAAAACAAGAAGGAAATGGATAGAAGGAACTCTACATAGTGGTGGAGTCGAATCTCTCGATCATGCATTCACAATCTTTAAGCACGGACCCTCTTTCTTACTCCAAGTCTGCAGCCTTCCTTCGCTCTTGAATAAGAAGCCTAAGCTGTTTCTGGGAGGGAAAGATGGGAAAAAGAAGAGGAAAAAGAGAATTTGACTTTAATTGGAAAAGAGGAAGAGGACAAATAGGGGCAAAGATGATAATTGGCATAAATTGATGTTATTTCTCAAATTCATTGCCATATATACAAGGGAGAAGAGGAGATGTGCTGATTTTCATGGTTAACACAAAAGAAATTTATAAAAAACATACACATCAAAATTAATTTGTCAAATATCGAAACTAAATCACATCTTCAACATGCGGTTTAGTGTTATTATTATTTTTAAGTAAACTACATAGGTTATATTATTTTTGAGACAGAACGCGACTTCATCACTAACATTGTACACTTTGAGGCAAAACGATTTAGTTATATAAATATTTCTCAAATATTTATACGTGTAAAGTTTTTACAATTTTTTAGAATAAATTTTATGAACATCTAAATGACAATTTAGATAACAAATTGTTATTTATTACACACTTAATATTTACTTCAGCTTCTCCAAGCCACTTTCTAGGGTTTGATGCTCATGCTTTTGATTAAATATTTACTATCTAGTATACAACAAGTTCTTTGTATAAATTTCTTTCAAATTTTTACAAGTTCAATTGTAAATCTCTTTTAAAAATTTGAAAGAAATTTACACAACGAACTCATATATTATATCGTAAATATTTAATTAAAAGCATAAGCCTTAAGCCCAAAAAGCAAACAATAGATGGTGAAGTAAATATTCAGTATGTAATATATAGCTAATTTATTATATAAATCGTCATTGAGATATTGGTACTTATAAAATTTGTTATTTAAAATTGTAAAAATATTATATATGTAAAAATTTGAGATATATATGTATATGACGAAATCGTTCTATATCATACTATAAAATTTACTTCAAATGCCACCATCAAAGTTTGTAGTCATATTGGGTAAGTGATGAACCGGTTCTGTCCGAAAAAAATTATAATATTCTAAACTACATTTTTAAAATACAGTTTACTTAAAAAATAATAATAACACTATGCCGCATATTTGAATATATGTCTCACTTTCGATATTTGATAAATGTTATCGGCGTATGATTTTTATGGATTTCCTTTTGAAATAAGGGTATTTCTACCCAAAACTCATTATCCTACGGATACCTGCTCTTCCATTTGACTGATAACTGTCATGTCATCAAGAATAGTGGTACAGCGTTTCCCATAGGCACAGATTCTGCAGAGGAGAGCAAGACACGACAGCCATGTCTCTGGTCTCATTCTCTTCTCCCAATTTCTATCCCACTGTGTGCTGCTCCTCCGCCACCACCAGCATTGGCCGGCGGCCTGCCGTTATTCTTCCGGTAACTCTCCCTCGCTGGTCCTCTTCGACTTGCTAATAGACTTCTGGCTGCATTTTTGTTTTCAATGGTGGGCCGAGCTTAAGGTCTGGGCTTGAATTGGTTTTCAGGGTTTGGGGAACAATACGGGGGATTATGCCAAGTTGCAGCTCACATTGCAAAATGACTATGGCGTCTCCACGGTGGTGGCGAACGTATCGCGTGTTGATTGGCTTCGGAATGCTGCTGGTTTGATCGATCCCAATTACTGGCGCGGAACTCTTCGCCCTCGTCCTGTCCTTGACTGGTCATCTCTCTCTCTCTCTCGCTCTCTCTCTCTCTCTCTCTCTATATATATATATATATGAAGCTCTATATTGTCTTGATAGAAAGTAGTTAGCATAATAATGGATTGCCGTGGTGATGTATGTGATGCGAGAAGGTACTTAGAGAGAGTGGATAAGGCTGTTCAGGAAGCGAAGGAACTAGCAGAAGGTATGTCCTCTTGGGTACTTACAGTGCCAATTATTTTCCTGATGCATTGCTTTCCATCTGTATATTTGATGATCCTGCTGGAGCAAGTTGTCTGGGGGAAAATCCGTAAATCTCCATACCATTTGATTGATTTCTGATTAATCAGATGTGTTGTTACATTATGTTAGTAAATTCCATCGATCTCTGACATAGTGTATTAGGTGAGATGGGTTGTCCGGGTTTTAACTTGTTGGAAGTGAAACTAGGTGGTGAATGTAAACGCCCCCCTGTGGTATGCATTCCTGTAATTTCTGAAATTGCATGTTATTAGGAAATGTCCCCCTTGATCTTTTCTTGTTCTTTTTTTGTGAAAAATAGTGATGGTTGAAAAAAGAAATTTTTGGTAAACTTGATCATATGCAGCGACTGAAGAGTTGCTTTGGAAAGGCAACTTCCAAACAGTCTGATCAAGCTGTTGCCATTCTGGCACAGCAAGCAGTAGGTTACTTTTGTTAATTTAGGCTCTAGAGTAGCAAAAGGTGCATAAGCCAATCATTCTATTTACACTTAGGGCGAGTTGACTCTATGATTCAAGCAATATCTGGTGATACTGAACATATGACTTTTGACCATTAAAGAAAAGGTACTCCAGTTTGGCTGCATTCCACTGTTTTTTCGTAAGGAATTGGCAATCATCCACTAGTTAGAAACGGGCCATGTATCTCTTGAGCATTATATTGAGAGTTTTCATTTGCTTTAGAACATTACTATTATCCCATGCTTTAAATTATTGATCCTTTATAATTTAGAAATTCTGTAAAAGTATGTAAAGCTTTCCTGAGAAAAGGACCCCTTTATTCATGTAAACTGTTTTACATGATACCTCATTTCTCTATTGAAAATCTCTGGTTTTCCTTACGCATCTGATTCTGTGGCTCAACTCCTCATTACTTTAGAAGAGAACTGATCTAACATTGCTCCCTGGCTTGCCATGCTATAGGTGGAACTTTATCCTTGATTGGGCATTCAGCAGGAGGATGGCTAGCACGCGTTTACATGGAAGAATATGGGTCGACTGATATATCTCTGTTATTAACTCTTGGTACTCCTCACCAGTACGTTTCAATTTAATTTTACTGAATGTTTGATCTCCTTATCATTCCCACGCCCACAAATAAAAACTATTGATCAACTTTCTCCGTTTTCTGGACAACCAAGTGCCACTGGCACTTTCTTCGTGATCCTATGGTCACCATTTGAAAAACTTTTAATTGCTTTACTTTCGCAACCATGTTTTAAGTTGTTATTTCTTTCAGGCCGCCGCCAAAAGTTGTCCAAGGGGTTATTGATCAGACACGGGGTCTCTTGAATTATGTTCAAAAGAATTGTGCAAAGGCTGTTTATACACCCCAGCTGAAATATGTATGCGTTGCAGGAAGGTAACTGCTAGTCTATTTGATTTTATGCTGTTCACAATCTCTTCATTGAACACTTCTAGCTTTTACTAACTACTATTCACTGTTTCACCTAATATACTATAGAAGGAGCTGCCCTAGTCAAGAAAAATATGATGGGAAAGGAGGCATACGTAGTGTAGTCTAGAAAGTTGTACGTCGAAGAATCTAACTGTTGTCATCTAGGTGTGAATGAGTAGATGGTAGTTGTTACGAATAGTAGAAAGTCAGGTTATAAGTTAATTTTTAAATCAACTACCATAAATTTGGTTCCCTATTCACTACGTTATGTTTGCAAGTAAGTCAAATCTCAGTGTGGTTTACTTTGAAAGAGAAGTTGTCTTTTTTTCCATTGAATGGCAACATGATATATACAGGAGAAGATCCTTAAAAAGGGAAAGAATCTGCCTAACTAAAATAAAAAATTAGAAAGAATATTATGCTAATAATCTTCCTAATTTTCCACACACTTTCTAATTTACGACTAAATAAAATACAATTAACTTCCTAGAATATTTTCTATAGTCCCCCTCAAGCTGGGCTGTATATGCTTATCATGCCAAGCTTTGAACATAATTCTTGGAAGTTAGGGTGATGGAGAGCCTTTGTCAAGATATCCATTGTTTGATGCAGAGTACGAACATATTTGTGAGATATTATTTTGCCTTCCATCTTCACTGATAAAATGTTGCTTATTTCAACATGTTTGGTCTTGTCATGATGGACTGGATTTTTTGTTGTGGCTATAGCAAATTGACTATCACACTTCATGCCATTAGGGCCTTTTGATTCAACTTTAAGTTCTTATAAAAGCCTTTTCAGCTATGTTTCTTCACATGTTGCAAGTGCCAATGCTATGAATTCAGCTTTTGTATTACTTTGAGCAACAATTGGTTGCTTCGCCAAGTTTCTAGGTTTCCCTATACAAATGAAGAGTATCCTAACTTTGATGTGCGATCAGTAGAAGATCCTTCCCAATATACATATGTGAATACTTCAGTTGTCCTATTTGTGCTCTTTTGAAACAATAATCCTTTGCTTGGATCCAATGGAAGAGGGGGAGAAACTCTTGAACTCTCCAAAGTGTTTTCAAGAAGAGAGTCCCAATTCGAATTTTAAGATTCTTTCACCACTGTATTCTCCCCCTAAATTGAGGAATTGGGGTAGAGCGATTGATGCCTGAAGAAAGTGACATCTATAGAGTGAAAGAATCATTTTGTGAGTGGCAATAACATTCATACCCCTTCTTGTTTGGCGAATAGCCAAGAAAGATACATTTGGTCGCTCTAAAATCTAGTTTTCCCTAGTGTTGGGAGTGGATATGTCCAAAGGCTAAGCAACCAAATACCTTATTGGAATTTGAGTAATAAGATGAGAATTCGAGAAGAATACTAGGAGTTATTGAGTCGAAGTCTTGAAATTCAAAATTCTGAAAGGCATTATGTTGTTGAGATAAGTGAATGTGTGGACAACTTTACCCCAAAATCTTTTTGGAACATTTGAGATGAACAATAATGAAAGGTCAACCTTAAGAAGTTTATAATTGCCATATGTCTCATGGGCAACCTCCCAAATTACCCAAGCAGTAGAATAGAGGAGTAAATTTTCACCAATCCCTATGGTCATGGAATTAATTAGCCAGGACATTACTATGATGTTTTCGGAATGCCAAAATCTGTAATTGGCATTAGACTTGTTAGGAGGGGCTGCTGCATGTGTGAGATAATCATCACGCCCCTTTCCACTGATGAACATCATTACGAGTTGAGACCATTGCAGATAATTGTGACTATTTAGCTTGTGATTGGTCACGGGGATGAGATTGCTCTCAGTTATAGCTGTAGTGATCGGAGCTGATAGACTAGTGGTAGAAGTGATGCTAGTCGAAGAGAATTGATCAGTTCCAACCATGATTGGGACAAGAGCAGGAGAAAGGAGTAGCGGCTTGAGAATTGGAATGAAAGGGGCAATGGGAGGGTTGAATGAGAGAGGACTGAGATAACTGATCTTAGGGCACAGAGAATAGCTCTTATACCATGTGGTATACCTTGAAAGAGAAGTGTCCTTTTTTTTTCATTGAATGGCAGTAAGATATATGTAGGAGAAAATACTTAAAAAGGGAATTAATAATCTGCCTAACTGAGGTAACAAATTAGAAAGAATATTCTACTAACAATCTTCCTAATTTTCAGCACACTTTCTAATTAGCAGCTAACTAAAATACAACCAACTTTCTAGAATGTTTCTACAATTTTATTACAATGTTTTACCACTCTTTTACTTTCAAATCAAGGAGAATATGCACTCTGGGTTGAAGAAATCCGATGACTTCACAATAAGTTTTATCATACTATGTCAAACTTTATAATGATTATATTCTAGTAACTCTCAAAATCTCTGTTAAGAGTTCAAATTAGAAAGGTGGAAGTAGTTTAGCCAAAAAAATATCATTTTAAAGTAGCCTTGTTGTTGATTGACAAACAAAAATTTATCTACTTATATCCTTAAAAGGGTGTGAAGTTTAAGTTTGAATTCCTTGGAATGCACTTATTGTTATATGATTCGCACTAGTCTTCATCTTGGTTCTCATGTTGAATCTATTCCCCTCTTGATAGTGTGGAACTTGGTGATACCGAGAACAAGAAGCAAATGGAAGAAAGGTGACAATAAAATATTAGGTTGAATTGGAATGAGAAAATAACAAGTGGATAAAAGGTCACCACCAAATGTAGATCACAAAAGAAACATAGATCACTATCCTAATGAATTAGAAGCATAGATATGAGCCCAAATGTGACTCACGCTCTCAAATAAAATCTAGAAGATACAAAAACAAATAGGGAAAACTCAAAGAATTTTGTGGTTATAATTATCCAAGTTTCTCCAAATAAAGAGAAAACCACTCAACATAAATAATAGTGCACGAAACAACCCTCCATGCATAGGTTGGACAAATTTTTGGGTTATAACTGGCACCAGACTTCATGAATTAATTTTTTCTTTGCAAGGAGATTAGCTTTAGCAACTCTTTTTTGAATCTGCTCAACAGCCCACCAATCTTCAATGCTTATCTTATTTAGAACAATTTGTTCAATAAGATGGCCCTTATAAAATGGCATGTTCATTATCTCTTTAATTTAAGTCTGATTTGGGCCTCACGGTCTACTTGGAACTTCAACAAATCCATAAGAAATTTGGCTGAAAATAGTAGCTCACTTTGCGCTCCCATGTCAATAATCTAAGCTTAGTGGTGACCTTTTATCCACTTGTTATTCTCTCATTCCAACTCAATTTACTATCCTATCCATCCCTTTTCATCTTTCTTCCATTCGTTTCTTGTTCCCAGTATCAGTTTGGTATTAGAGCGGAAGGATAGAGATTATGGCAAGACAAAACGGGAATGATGTTGTTGAAGGTCGAGGTATTCAAGATGATGTTGAATCCCCGAGGTTGCAGCTCCAACAATTGTAACGAAGTCTTTAAGAGAAAGATAAGATTATTGGAGCGCTATAAAGATGAGATGACCGGCAGTCTCATAATGCTTGAGATTTTGATTTGGAATGTACACCTCTCTATCCGAGGGAGTTGAGAAGATTTTGTGCAAGAGTGGAAGATTGAGATGAGTAATCCAAGGCTCGATATTTCAAAATTTGAAGGTAAGATGAATGTAGGTGATTTTATTGATTGGCTAAATACGTTGGAAAGAATATTCGAATTCCTTGAACCTCCATAACATAAGAAGGTAAAGCTAGTAGCAGTCAAACTTAGGAGAAATGCTTCTTTTCATTGGGAGAATGTGAAAAAATGAAAAGAGAGTTGAAGAGGAAGTACTTGCCAAATAATTGTAGGTAAGAGATCTTTCTAAAGATCCATGATTTCAAGTAAAAATATCCTAGTGTGGAAGAGTAGGCAATAATTAAGTTTGATAATCTCATGCTGAAGGGCGACCTAGTGGAATCAGAGGAGCAAACCTTCACAGTATACCTTGGTGATCTAAAATATGAGTTTGCCAAAGTGGTTCAACTCTAACTCTATTGGTCCCTAAATCATGTGAACAAGCTTACCTTGAAGATAGAGTAGTAGCTAAAATTCAAGTAGACTTCAAGGCATGTCTCAAAGGATGGCTATGCGAATGGAGCAAATGCCAACCCTACTCAAATCAATGTGGTTCTAAAGGAGCAAGAAATGAGTGAAGGTACTTTTGGTAGTCAACAAAAGTTGAGTTCTTCTTCCTCCAGTGGAAGAAAATGTTGTAAATGTCATGATTTTGAGCATATTGTTTTAGATTGTCAAAATAGGAGAATTGTTACACTTGTAGAAGATTATGCTGATGATGAGGAAAATGAAGCCAATAACGAGATGAGACTTGATAATGATGAAGAAGAAGTAACTTATGTAAATCATGGTATATCTATTGTGGTCCAACATAGCTTGAATGTATCATATATGACTGAGGACAAGAGTTGGGTGAGATAGAACATATTTCACACCGAATGTACTACCCATGACAAGGTTTGCTTGGTTATCATTGATAGTGAAAGTTTCAAGAACAAATCATTGGAAATAGTGTAGAAGCTCAAGTTGGAGGCTCTCCGTCATCCAAACCCTTATCAGTTCTGTTGGCTACAAAAAGGGAATGAAATCAATGTAACTAAAAGATGTTTAGTTCCTTTATCTATTGACAAGAACTAGAAAGATAAATTTGGTGTGACATTGCTCCTATGGATGCTTGTCACTTGTTATTAGGAAGACCATGGCAATATTATGATGTCTACAAATGTACATATTCTTTTAAGATCAATGAGAATGACTATACTGGGGTCATTGCACCTTCTGAACTCAAGCCAACAAAGCAAGAAGTGAGTGCTTTTATGTCCTATTGTAAATGAAAGGATGCATCAAAGAAGATTCATGATGTTTTGGCTCTCGTAGCAATGGGGGAGAATGAGCAATCCAAGGAACCACCATATGTTATGAAATCAATTCTAGAGGAGTTTCAAGATGTTGCGTTAGAAGAAATTTTACATGAGCTTCCTCCTTTGAGGGACATTCAACATCGAATCGACATTATGCCCAAGACTGTTCTTCCTAATAAATTAGCATATAGAATGAGCCGAAAAGAGCATGAAGAACTCCAGTGCCAAGTGGATGAATTGGTTAACAAAGGTATGATTCGGGAAAGTATGAGTCCATATGTAGTATCCGCCTCATTGGTGCCAAAGAAGGATGGATCGTAGAGAATGTATGTGGACAATTGGGCCATCAACAAGATTATGGTAGAGTATTGTTTTCCCATCCCCCAGGTTCACTATTTACTTGAACAATTGTGTGGCGCTTCTACTTTCTCAAAAATTGATTTGAGGAGTGGTTATCATCAAATAAGAATGAGGCCAGGAGATGAATGAAAAACAACCTTCAAAACCAAGATGGCCTATATGAATAGTTAGACATGCCGTGGGTCGTCTAATGCTCCTAGTACTTTCATGAGGTTTATGAACCTTATTTCTTAAACCATATATTGGATCATTTGTTGGGGGTATATTTTGATGACATACTAGTGTATAACAAGAATGAGGAGGAGCATGTGCTTCACCTTAAGGAGATCTTCTTTATTTTGAGATAACAAAAACTGTATGTTAACCTGAAGAAGTGTGATTTCTTTGCTCCAATTCGATGTTTTTGGGGTAAGTTGGATCAAAAGAGGGAATTAATATGGTTCCCTATAAGGTAAAGGCTATTCTTAACTAGCCAACACCAACTTCATTGCAAGACATGAGGAGTTTCCATGGCTTAATTTCATTTTATCAAATTTTTATTAAGGGATCCAGCTCTATCATTGCTCCAATGATCGAGTGCTTGAAGGGAGATAACTTCAAGTGGACTTATGAGGTCGATACAGCTTTTAAGCTACTAAAGAAAATGGTAATTGAAACTCCCATCCTTGTTCTACCTAGTTTTAACAAGGTGTTTGAAGTTGAATGTGATGCCTCTAATGTGGGCATGTGGGCATTGGAGTTGTTTTGAATCGGGAAGTAAAGCCTATTGCCTTCCTCAGTGAGAAGTTGAATGATGCAAGGAGGAGTTATTCTACCTATGACAAGAAGTTCTATGCTATTTATAGAGCTTTAATCCATTAGAGTCAATATCTCCTAGCCAAGCTGTGTGTCTTATACTCAGATTACGAAGCGTTGAAGTTCATTAATCACCTACACAAGAGACGTGCTGCTTGGGTAGAATTCTTGCAATCCTATAACATCACTATAAGCACAAGTTTGGTGTTTAAGATGTAGTTGCAGATGCATTGAGCCAAAAGCATGCCTTATTATCAGCCATGGAGGTGAAGTGGTTGGATTTGAGGTCTTCAAGGAGTTTTATGAGAATGATGTGGATTTCAACTCAATATGGCAATTTCAACTTAGGTTCTTTTCAACAATACTCTATCCATGATTACCTCCCTTTTTGTGCTAATGCATTATGTTATCCATGTTGTTCTTTGAGGTAATTAATTCTAGTTGAAGCTCAGGTGGTGTTTTAGGAGGGCATTTCAGCCGGGATAAAACTATTGCTCTTGTTTGATCTAATTTCTATTGACCAAAGATGTACAAGGATGTGGAGAAATTTGTGAAGCAGTGCCGAACTTGTACTTGGCAAAAATAGGAAGTTAAAATTCGGGTTTGTATACTCCACTTCCAATTCCCAATGCTCCATGGGAGAATGTGAGCCTTGACTTCGTTATGGGGCTGCCTCGAACTCAAAGGAACAAAGACTCTATCATGGTTGTTGTGGATAGATTCTTGAAGATGTCTCATTTTGTTCCTTGTAACAAGACAAATGGTACATCACGTACTGTTGACTTGTACTTGAAGGAGAGTGTGAGATTGCATGGAATTCACAGAATGATGGTGTCCAATCATGATTCAAAAGTTTCTTGGCCATTTTTGGAGGACATTATTGAGGACTCGGGCACTTCATTGAATTATAGCAACTCTCATCATCCATAAACCAATGGGCAAATGGAGGTCACCAATCGAAGCTTGGGAAACTTGCTAAGATGCTACGTGGGCGAAAACACCAAGCAATGAGACCTCATTCTCCCTCAACTGGAGTTCGCCTACATTCGTACCGTGCCCAGTGACATTGGTAAGAGTCCTTTTGAAGTTAATTATGGTGCTAATCCTCATGGCCCATTGGATTTAGTTCCTCACCCCACCATAAAGCAATTCAGTGGAGATGATGATGAAAAGGTAAAAAAATTAAGAAACTGTATGACAGCATTAACACAACCATTAATCAGCAAAATCATAAATATATGCAAGCTACCAACAATCATAGGAAGCACATGGAGTTTAAAGTAGGTGGTTTGGTCTGGATTTATCTGAGGAAAGAGAGGTTTCCGCAAGGCACATTCAGCAAATTGAAACCAAAGGCTGGTGATCTATTCAAGGTGCTCAAATGAATTAGAAAGAATGCTTATGAGATCGAGCTACTAGAAGATTACATAGTATTTCCAACAGTCAATGTGGTTGATTTGAGTCTCTCTCATAGAACAAATGAGGACTTGGGGACAAGTCTTTTTCAACTCGGAGAACTGACACAGGAGCGAAGGCGAGCTACTATTTTCAGCCAATTCTCTTACAGTTTTGCTTAAGTTCCAAGCGGATCGTGAGGCCCGAATCAAACATTAAATTAAGGAGATAATGGGCATGCCATTTTGTGGGGCCATCTTACTCAGCAAATTTATTTAAAAAAGGTAAGCATTTATGAAAGATTTGTGGGTAGTGAGCAGATTCAAAAGAGAGTTGCTGAAACTAATCTCTCTAGCAAAGAGAAAGGCAATTAGTGTAGTTTGATACCAAGTAAAACCCAAAAACCCATCCAACCTATGCATGGAGGGTAGTTTCATGCACTCTAATTTATTTTGAATGTTTTTCTCCTTATTTGGATAGACTTGAATATTGTAACTATAAAACTCTTTTGAGTTTTCTCTCTGTCTCTGTATCTCCTGGATTTCATCTAAGAGTGGTGAGTCACATTTTATTTTGTATCCATGCATCTAATTTATTAAGGTGGTGATCTCTGCATCTCTTTGTAAATCTAAGCTTGGCGATGACCTTTTGTCCACTTGTTATTCTCCCATTCCAGCTCAACCTACTATATCATCCATCCATTTTCATCTTTTTTCCATTCGTTTCTTGTTCCCAGTCTCATTTGGTTAAAATGAATCATTTCGATCCATTTATAACTATTTCTTCCTCGATGATGTTATTAAACTTACTTTTCCAAGATATCAATAAATATATTGACCTATAAATTTGCAATCAAAATCAAAAGAATAAGTCATTTTCACATGAAACTACATGCAGGTACATTCAAGGGGCTCGATTCTTGGGAGGATCAAGTGTTACTGTTATGTCTGCAATACCAGTGAATGGAGATCAACAGATATCTAAAGCCACAATCATGGACGAAGTTGATAATTCAACGCCCACTTGGCGTGCTCGTTTTGTTGGCCAAGGATACAAGCAGGTGAAATTGACTTAGTGTTTCATGCTTATGTCTAATCCTATTGTAATGGTCGGCCAATAATGCGGCACTAGTTTGAATATTTGAGTCATAGCAGCACTCCAATCTTCGCAACATTTTTTTTCCAAAGATGATCACTCTGGTGCCATATAAATGTTTGAATCTTCTTGTAACATAACTTTGTTAATGGTGAAATGAATGGATTGTAATCCAAAAGGATTTTGGTCAGGTATGCGGACTGGCAGATGTGTGGGGAGATGGAGTTGTGCCAGAAGTCGCTGCCCACTTGGACGGTGCTCTGAACCTCAGTCTTCAGGGCGTTTACCATTCGCCCGTGGGCTCTGACGATGTGTCAAGACCGTGGTATGGCTCTCCAGCAGTCTTAGAGCAATGGGTAACTCATCTTCTCGATTGATCATTTCACATGCAGAGATATTCTAGAAAGGATGTATTTAAGGGTGTTTGGAAAAAAAAATATGTGAATTGCATATAAAATTTACTAAAAATTTTTATTAAATTATCTTATTTCATTCTAAAAAATGTATCTTTAAGTAATTTTTTTCTCCCCATAGTTGGATTTTCTAGATCTGTCCTTAGTTGCAGGAGAGAAAAGGAGGGAGAGAAGAACTTGGAAATAACCAATTCTTTTACATGTTATGATCAAATTAATTGAAAATTTGGAGATCCTAATCTTCATTATATATTTCTTTTCCTTTTTTTTTTTCCTTATGGCTGGGGTAAGTTCGCGGGCAATAATGCCTCCGTGGGAGCTCCATCTTTGCTAAGAATTGAAAAAATGAATTCCTTGGTAAAGTCACCGATAAGATTGTAGGTTTGATTCCCACTTGAGCTTGCGATATTTATTAAAGTTATCCGCACATGAACTTGCTTGTACATTTACCTAGATTCATGGACGATGTTTTAAAAATAAGTAAGAAGACCAACATAGGTGTCATGACCCGAAAATTCGATAGAATTTCTCCTAATTATGATATCCTAAAATCATAAAAGTATAAACATGTTGTATAATTTTAGAAAATATCTAAAATTTATAATCATAAGCTGCAATACAATTTTCGAGTAGTGACATATAATATATTACTGTATTAATACTCAAAATAAATCAGAATCAAGAATAACTTCTATAAATCTCCAATCAATTCCCTGCTATCTGTGAGTCGCATCTCAGTGCTCGCCGTGTTGATTTGGTGAATCTTAAGCTTAATTGTAAAGATAGTATACAGAAAGTATGAGTCGCATCTTAGCGAATATTTAATTTTAGAGTAATTTTATATAATTAGTAAAACAGAATAATTCACCTACAATCACACAATCCCACTCATTTGTAATCCTTTATCAGCAAACACATAATAAATATTATAGTCGTACATATCTTGTATTCATCATCATATCCAACAGTATATCTTAACCTTATTCGATTCACCGTAGATCAAATATTTACATGTAATCCAAGTCAATTCAAGCCATATAATCACATCAATTTAAGTCATGTAATACATAATCTCCGCAACACAGATGAAATCATATCAGTAAACATTCTCCGCAATCAGAATCTAAACAAGTTAATCTCAATCACTCTTTAATCACATTAATACAAATAAAATCTTCCACAGCAAGTACAATCTTATATAAAGAAACTTAACAAGCTGATGCACTGGACTTCATAAACATTTAGTATAACCATGGGTCACATTTCCACTGTAATAGGGTTCTTGCGGTATCAATATTATCTCTCTCCGATGATACCGCACCTCATGCCATAATCAATATCAATCTTCCTCCCAATCTCCCGGTACCCTTTATCTACAAACCACACTTCACGAGGGCACCTATTACCCTCCAGCAGTATGAGCAATTTCAATTATCTTGCTTTTATACTTTGCTGGAAACTAACAGTAAGTTACCTTGCTGAACATCAATGATAAATTAAATATCTCTCTTTCCACTTTTCTTTATCTTTTTTTTTCTTTTTCTGGCCAATTTCTACTTCGCTTGCTTAGCGGTCACCATGACTATACTTAAGAAATACAATTCACATATCTAGATCAATCACTCCCAGAACCATTACAATAGAGTCGACTAACAATACAAAATCAATCATTCAAACTCAATTCATAGTACAGATAATTCAGCCAATAACAATTACTTACTATCATTTAGAATCCACTAATCACAACAGAATAACATATTTAACCACTTATCGTTTATCTTAATGCATGTAACACCCTTTAATATTTATATAAGAACATACTATAGATATATTATCATTTCACAATAGAGAGGAGTACTTACTGTCATTTCCTCAAAGATGAATTACCAAGCTCATCCTTTCGGTTGCAAGTTCTTAGCCTTGATAGCTCCTAATAGACATAAATTTAGAAATAGACCACATTGTTTACATATAAATAATAAAATCAGATTCGTAGAAATGTCTTTTTACTTCCACTATTAGTCTCGAAGAAAATGTGTTCATATTAACACTATCAAGAAAATTACCTATGCGCTGAACAACAAATAGCTAAACTAACATACTTGTCCCTATAATTTTCCTTCACCAATCAAATGATCAATTCCTATCACCCTAATTGATTAGCTAGGGTGATCAAGTATATCTCTATCCGTCTCACGATAAATTTTGTCTCTCGACACAAATTAACCTAAATTATATTTTACCTGGCTTAATCTAATATTCGTCTCTCGAGTTCAATTAGATTTCTACTTCAACTTAATTGTTGATCAGGCAATTAAGTCGCATTAAGAACAGTAAAAATATAAGTAACACAATTAATCAACGAACATAATTGAGACAAATATGAAACTAAAATAAACAACTAGGTTTCATTGGTCACCTTAGGATATAATGCTTAGTTCATGGTGAAAAAAAAAAATCAAACAATGACAAGAATAGAGAAGACATTATTTGAATGATAACGAACAAAGGAAGAAATAATTGATGCATAGTGGACTTCAAGTCTGATGGGCTTTTATATTTTCATCCTATTAGCTAATGCACTTACATATACTGTACCCTTATATCGGTGTAAATAGAAAAGAAAAAAAATATCATGGTTGTCATAATGGGTCTTTTTCCCTTAAAAAATATTTTAGATTCGAGTCTAGTAAATATAAAAATTTATATTAAAAGATCTTCACCCTTGATGGGTTGGTCATACTCGAATTTGAATTAATTAAGGCACATTAGACTTCTGGACATCAAATAATGTACACTGAAAAAAAAAAAGAAGAAAAAGAGAGGCAATTGAAGAATTGATGCTTCTTGGTTTGATTTATCCAAACTGTATTGATTTTTCTGCACAAGCCACTTGCTTTTCAAGAATAAATGGGAAGTTCTCAACTATCTTCGGAAATTGAGCTGAGAGGAGGAGGCTGATTCTTTACCTACATTCTCCACCGGTACTTTCAGGTCTATTTTCATCACTTTGGTGGATCCCTCGCCATATTTATTTTTATATTAATTTCATTTAATGTAATCAAGGCATAGACAACTAGTTTGTCTATATATTTTAAGAACAATTATCTCCCACACCCTCTGGGCTTTTGTATATTATCATAAAATTGAGAGTAACGTTAGATCTAGGTTTAGGGGTTTGTCTCCACTGGTAGCTCATTGGTCTATGCTGTTGTTGCTTGTGAATTTTTCAGTTTTTTACATTGGGTCATAGGCTTGTATTTAGGTTACGTGTTTGGTTAGTTTGACCTTTTTTTTTAGTATCACATGTGCCTGGACGCAGTTTCACTTGCTTGTCATGATTAGGTTAGAATTGGCATGCCATGTTCAATGATGAAGTTTAGTGACCCAAAATTTATAGCTATGTGTGATAAAAACGAAATGGACTTGACTTGAATGCTAGCATATACAGGGATCTGCACGGATATTGGATAGAACCAAAACTAGTTGTAACCTATCCAATACGATAGGTTCCAAGTAGATACTAATGACATTCGGGTAAGGTACGAGTAACAATTTAAGGAACCAGTTAGAATATTCCAGTTTCAGTTTCAACCATACTATACTCGAAACTGGAACCGGATTACATATTCAACTGGTGATAATTTTTCACTTGAAGTTTTATTCTCATATTATTTATACTCTTAAACTTATCTTGATGAATTTTTATTTTATATAACAATTATCCATTATTATATTAAATAAAATTTATAGATGAATAATAAATAATAATGAGACATATCAAAAGTTTATATAAATTTAAGGGGTGAAAATTTATATAGCGCCAAATGAATGGATGCTTTGACAAGTAGCATAATTTTAGCACTTTTAAAAAATAGTACTAGTTTAAAAGGGAATATTGAATTTTTTCTAAATTCCACCTATACTACTCTCATAATTTTTGTCATAATTCCTCCAATTCTCTCCTTCTTTCTCTCCTTTTTCATTCCTATTGCTCTTCCCTTCCTTCCCTTTTGCCCAACCCTCGGCCCCTTCCATCTCCTTTGTTGTTTGTCCACAAGCATCTCCTTCCTTCTCCTCTGCACCTTCCTGCTCCTTCGTTTTGTTGTGGCTTTCTTCTTCCTAGTCTCGATCGCCATTGCCGCTGCTGTTGCTACCTCCATTGTCACCGTCATTGCGTCAGTCGCTTGTTCCCTCTTCTCTTTTTTCCAGATCGTTCCCTCTATCCCTCCCTTTATACCAACAAGTAGCGATATCTCAACTTTGGGACTATGCCCTCTCAATACAAACATAGGTCCCGATACAGTTATAAATAAGTCACAATATAGTTATAAATAGGTTCATATACAATATAAATATATCCTAGTACAATTATATAAATAGGTCCCAGATACAATATTAATAGGTCTCGGAGTTGTTTAAATATTTAAGCACGTCAATAACTTGCATAGGTCCTATATAGTTATAAATAAATCCTGATTACTTTATAAATACATTTTATAAATAGATCCTGATAGTTGTCCATATCCACCAGCACGTCATAAAATTAAATAGATCCTGATTTGTTATAAATAGGTCTCGATACATTATAGATAAATCTCAGTAATTGTTAAAATTCCCAAACACGTTATGAACTTAAAAATAAGTCTATTCATTATAAACAAAGTCTCGATTACTTTATCAATATGTCCATATTTGTTAAAAATTGGTCCTGAAATTTTATAATTAGGTCTTGATAGTTGTTCAGGTTTTCGAACATATACCTTTAACTTAAATAGGTCCTGGTACATTAAAACATAACTCACAGTATAATATACATAAGTCTTGAAAATGAGTGAGGAGAGAGAGAATGATCGAGAGAGAGAGAACGAATAGGAGAGGGAAGGAGTGAGAGAGACAAAGAACAAATACATAGCCTTAGGGTTTCATTGCCATTAAACACATCTTAATTTACATTTGAAACCAGAATCTCAAAAAAAAAACAATAATAAAATCAAATCTACATTGTGTCAAGACTGTGTGAGCTTCAAATTAGTGAGAGAGAGAGAGAGAGAGGGAGAGAGAGACTGAGACGAAGCCAAGAGCTGAGAGAGTGAGAGAGAGCTGATGAAATGAAGGGGAGAGGAGTAAGCTGGAGATTCAAATTAGGAACGGGGGAGAGAGTGAGGGAATGCATTTTAATGGGAATAGAGGTGATAAGGCAAATATGTCATCTTACATTATTTGGTACTATTTCTAACATTGAGTATGAACCATTGCCATTTGTGTGAGATGAGAGGCGAGAAGTATTAATTTTACCCATTAATACTAAAATAAATTTAATTAATATTTACTAAATCTTATACCATTACAATAAACCAATGATAGATAAATTAAAGTTATAAAAGTTTATCATAAATTTGATCGCTTAATCGTAAAACGCATGAATTATATATATTCGTAAAATTATTATAACGAGAGAAGAAAAATGACAGGTTCTAACATAATACCTAAAACATGTGGTATAATATGGTTTTTGGGTTAGGTCCGAATCTTAAAGTTAGGAACAAATCCTATACAGGGTATAGTCCAAATATTATGAAAAATATAGGGTATCTAGATCCAGTCATCCCTATAGATTAGGCATGAACCATAGACTTTTTTGAGCAAATCGACCTTTACAAGGGTAAGAGCTTCAAACTAAAAATAGTTGGATTTATGTGGGTAGACGAGGATGTGAGTATTAGTTGCTTCCATGTATGGAAAAAAGATGTGAAATTGGTGTTAAGACTCTATCTATCTACCACTGTTCAGGTTGAAACAAAAACATGAAAATAAGCAAAATCTAGAAAGAGCTTGCATATGTATGTGTAGTATTTGTGAGTTCATTTATCTTGGCTCAAGAATGAACATGAGGGGTGTCTTATTACCTAATGCGCTAGACCAATTGCAATACATCATTGTTCAATTGCTACATGAGCCTCCTTAAGTGTGATACTAAGAGTCGTGCACAACAAATGGGGAAAAGAAGAAGAAACAATGAAAGTGAGTAGCACAATTTAATAATTAACTATATTGTTTGCTCTCAATTAAACAAGGGTAAATTTGCCTATTATATCATGTGCTACAATAAAGTTTCTTCCATTGTCAAAACTTCAATAATAGCGAAAATTGTCATGTACTTTATTCATTTTTCTCATATTGTTATGAGGATTAACATTGTAAATATTTTCGTTAAAATTTTGATGTAGCAAGTTGACGTGGCTCTTAATTCACAATTGGCACATACATGGCATGCCATATCATTAATTCCTTAAAAATGCTAAAAAAACTGAAACTTTATTAATAGAGAAAATATTAAAAATTGTTTAAACAAATATGTAATTCTTAAAAATAAAATAAATATATAATTAAACAAAAATAATAGTTAAATATTATATTAATAAATAAATAAAATTAAAAATTTAGAAAGATAAAAAATAAAATCCCTCCTTTAACTCTATTGAATTTTGATACAAAATTAAAATAATATAGAAAACTGGAAAGTAAATTTTAGACAAAATTAAAATAAATTTAAAGTGTAAACATGAAAAGTAAAATATAAGATAAATTAATATAAAAAAGAAAAAACTGTTCTGACAAAACTAATTCCATGTATATCATCAATATATTGCATGTTAAACAGGCATTCTTATACTGAGATCGTTAAATATGCGATATTAGTTCAATTAGTTTTCAACTAAGAATGCAGGACTATTGATGTTGTTTGAACTGAGATCACAAGTTGAATATGCGATCTTAATTCATTTTATTTGCACTAAGATCCCATGAATGCGATCTTAGTTAGACAAAATGAGCTAAAATCACATGTTCAACCGTGATTTATTACTATAATTTTGCATTGTTAACATTTGTAGAAGTTGGAATCCTGTTGTATTTCTTATTTATACTGTCAATGTAAAACATGCAAAATAGTAAATCATCCATAAAAAAAGTGAACCATCCAACCAAAAGTACTAGTCCCAAGATAAGTCAAACTATCCAAATGTCAGACGAAACATCTGAACATAAGTTAATTGTTCTAGACAAATATAGCAAAGAAAAACAATCTATGATAGCCACCTCCTAAGATGCCTCTAGTAATGTTGAGTGAGAGCCTGTGCAGGTGGTTGCTCCATCCTAATTAAACTTGCTTGAGGTGCTTCTACTTCACAATTAGGATACATAGATGGCTTGTACGATGAATATTGTGATGGCTCTCGTTATTTCTAAGAAGTGGAGTCGCCATGCTCGATTGTGGTCTTATTGGTGAAGAGAAGGGGAGCGTCGTGGATCAAGAACAAGTGAAGGGAAGCATGGTCAATTTGCATCCTGACATCAGCCCATACCTCGAGTTCTTCATCCTCTACCTGGAATTGTAGGAGTGTGAGGTATGTTTGGCTAATATAGCTAGTCTTGGTGTTATGGAGTAAATAATATGACACCTCCATGATCTCCGGAGATGCAATCCAATTCCAACAACTTCACGAGCATCCTATAACGAGTGAGACATGTTCAGGATTTGTTAAAGAGAATTGCAAAAAGACAATATGCGGTCATTGCCTAATAAGTTAAAATATTGAAAGTAACTAATATTGATATAAATTGAAATATCATACCGTAGCACAAGGCATCGCTCATGTACGTCCGATGCAGTGCCTAGTAACTCTATGATATCAGATGTAATAGTCGTGATCCACCGCCCATCGATAATCTATCGTTATATTAAAGCTAGATGATAATATCTCTGATCTTGCCACACACAGATTAGAGCCGAATACCTCCTAACTAGTCCTCCTTTGTCTTCCTCTGAGATCGATCTGATGTAATATTGGAGAAGTATCACAAGGAGATGGGATCCAATAAACACCCTTGAACTAATGAAGTACTCAATCTAATGGTGCCACTCCATGATGAAGAAGCATATGAAAGGCAACTGGGCATGCCATGGGTCGCTTCTAACTAGGGAATAGAGGCAGTAAAATGAGAACATCATCGGTGTATAACATCCAAACAATCCATATAAAAAATTGATATTACACCAGTTAGTGGCTATAAACTTATGCATATGACACAAATTATACAATTAAATGATGATACTTGGGATGGTGTCTATCGATCAAAGGTGTCTCTATGCTAACCAAGGATATGCGTAGCGAGTTGTGTCATGTCAAAGCTAGCGTGCCATTGACATGCCAGAGGTCGCTGACCTGTCCAGGTATTTGAGAGGTGAATCGAGACTTGGGGCAATATGAGGAAATCGATCCCATGCCCAAGCCTAGAGTAATTTCAATGGTCCTCCCATCTAATTTGCTAAGGAATTTGCAGCAAGGTACAACTGTCTATATAAGCAGGCTAGGCATGTAGCTCTCCAGCTTTATCGCCTAAAAGTTTCAAAATCTTCCAAAAGCGGTAGGAACATCAGATGGATGAAACTAGAAGTCATATCTACAAACAGCATGCCACCCATCATCTAAAGTATGTAGGCTTGAGCAAATCACATTACAATATCCTTGTTAGCATTAATAGGTAAGTGATGGAATTGTCTCTGTAATCAGAGGGACAATATGGTTTGCACCATTCATACTGCATGCAATCAACAATTTGTGTGAATATTTGCTATGCAAGAATGTTTCATCTAACAAACCTACAATATAGAAAAGCACAAACGCATGGACCAAATGTCCAAAACAATCTTCGAAAAATTACTTGGCCATCTTTATCTATTGGAGCAGTTGCCAAGCCACTTGGGATCCTAGATTGTAACTTGCAAGGCATTGAGGAGGTTTGGCAATTTCGCATAAGAATGTCCAATCATTATACGCCGTATAGTGCTAGCCAGTGAGGCCTAAGGTTCAAGGTCAATTTTGGTAGTGCCAAAAACCGGAACCGGCGGCGGGAAAGTTTAAAAAATTGAAATCAAATTCCCCATCATTAACTCTACAGCCCCCCCTCTCCATCAGCCATCATTGCAAATTCGTAGCCCCCTTCAACTCGTTCTATAAAAATTGGATTCCACGTAATAAGTTTTTGATATTCATAAAACCTTTGAATTTATACACTTTCTTTTTTAAAAAAAATCTAGAGTAAATATTTATTATATGATATAAAATATAAATAAATTTGTTGTGTAAATCACTATTTAAATCTTGATACTTGTAGAGTTGACCATTAATAATTATAAAAATTTTACTCGTGTCAAGAATTTAACTGTGATTTATACAACGAACTCGTCATTAAATTAAATTTTATTTAATTTTAGTAGAAATGGAACCAGTCAGTTCGGGACTGGACGAAACCTTGCTTCCAAATCGGAACCGTCCAGTTCTGAACTGTCCCTGAACCATCTAAGGGAAGGTTCAAAGCCGGTTCCAAGGGGACACGGAACTGGAACCGTCTGGTTCAGGAATCGTGGCCAGGTCTAACGTCATCTCAATCATGCTTCTCTTACCATCACATACCCTCTTCCTTGTTATCAAGTACTCAAAAGTGTCAACTATAATTTGCCGCAATATCAAAACCTTCACATTAGGTGACGCACTAACTTGATTTAAGAAACACAACTCATTAACATAGAATCCAATTGTGGATGATTAATTAAGAACACGATTCACACATGTATGATATCCTTCAACTATTGTGGCAATAAATACAAAATCTTGACATTTTTTATATGCACAAAATCGCCATCTTCATCCACTCTACTTTTCATTGAACACGCTTTTCATTGAGATTGCATGCCTTTTCTTATCTCATCAACAAAGTTTAGATAATCAAAACTTTTCCCCTCTACTTCTTCAAATATTATGTATCCATTACCATCATCCCTCTCGTTAAGAAAAGAAATCAGATCGTCAATGGAAGTATGATTATGGTTAGGTGTAGGGTTGTAATCCGCTAGATTAACTATCATCCTCACTTTTGGAGACTGTGGAGGCAACGGATATGCTGATGTATCAAACTCAAAATGAATAGAGGTGCTACCGGGCAATACTTCATTGATATCAATAGACAGCTTATGTAACGCTTCATTAATCTCTCCTTCATCATCATCATCATTATCCTCATGATTATTTCCTTCAATCATGTTAACGACATCTTCACACTGTGGCGTTCCGAGGTCAGACACTTTATGAAGGTAACATTCCTAACATTTTGCTCAATTCACATGTTAGTGCAATCTTGTACTTGTACAAACAACTCAGAAATTTGTAATTCACCGCCTTTAATTGAGTTGTGAATCTACGTTATCATCATCGACAATATGAATCAAATTATAATACACACAAGTTTACTGAAAAGCTATGGTCTACCTGTGAAACACCTTTAATTGAGATGTGGTACGATCAACTGTTGTGTATAGTCTCTCCAATATAATTCCTCGTAACTTGTATCATTTCTCACTTTTATTTTCTTCAGTGGTGGCTTACCATAGTTTGACTCATTTTTACCATAGAAAATATTTCCATGGTTATACACCACAAGTTCCACATGATTGATGATTTTTAATCTACTGAAATATCTTACTATAATATTCGTGTATATCACTAATGCCATACTATAAATCAAAAAATTCATTTCAACATTACACAACTATTTCACTTCACAAAATTTCAATACCCAAACCCTAAATCATCAAATGAACAAACTTACCATGTAATTAATAATGATAAGAAGTAACGATGCACATCCCACAAATTATCAGCAAAATTATTAACAAATAATTCACTCATTCACTATCAATTGGCCTTAATCGATATCAATATTCAAAACCCTAAAATCATAATAACCCTAAAAATATGAATAAAAATAGATGGATAAAGTCAAATGAAGAAACACATGCTATATTGGAGAAGAGGGTGACTTCAAACACAAGTGAGATTGCAACTATGGTTGGGGAGAAAACTCAGAGTGGAGGGGATTTTGGGGGGAGAAGATGCTACATTCTAGAGCAATCTATGGTTGGGGTCGATTTTTATTGACTACAGATTGTAGGTTCAACCTACGATTTATGGTTAAGTAAAATGGTGTGTTTCATGTCACATGAGGTGAAACGTTGTGTTTAGCAAGCATAAATCTCAACTTTAACTAGCAACCTCTTCAAAAAATGAGATAGTAGGTTCCAGTTACGATCTCTTGATGGTATAAGCAGAAATATTTTTCTCAAAATAGCATTTTAAGAATTTTTTTTAAATATTCATATAGTAATTTCACGTGTTTCCCATAGGTTATATTTCATATTTTTTATATGGTAACTCTTAGATTTACCTTTTTATTAGTTTCCTATCCCATGAGTATTAGAAAAAGTGCTATAATACAAGTGTGGGTGTCTAAATTGGAGATAGGGAAAGGGACTTCAAGTGAATATTAGGGAGCAATATTAATTATAACACAAAGTGCCAAGAAAGTGAAAATGTTTGGATTGCATCATTTGTAGATTTTTATTTGCATTTTAGTTCATTTTATTTTGCTTGAGGATTTGTAAAAGTTCACGTTTAGGGTGTGATGATTCTATAAAAGTAGAATTATAGGAGTTTTTCTGGACTTGAATTCGAGCTAAGTTGTAAGATTAAAGTCGTGCTTTAGGCTTGAATTTGTCATTTATCTACAAGATATTAATTGAATCCTTTGTCATGTATTTTTGTGAATATCTACAAGATTAAAGTCTCTTTGGGATAATTGATGAAGTAGAGAGCCTTGCAATCAGAACAAGCACATAAGTAATTCAATAAGAATGTGTTGAAACTATGTTGTAGCCTAAAATACAACATTAGATAATAAAAAGTTTTAGTAACCCCCGCTGCAGCATCAATAGATAGTTTTGCCTTAAATAGTTTGTGCTACACTGTTATGGTCCAATAGGGCAGAACTAATTCATGTTATCATATCTTCTTGAGATTTCAAGATTCCTGGATTGCCATGGTTTGATCCACAAGGTATATCTAGTATTATGGGGCTCTAGTGTTTACTTTATCCACCATGTTAATGATAATGATAAGAATACACCAGATCACTTTAGTTATCCCAACTAGGGTTGAATCATAATAGATTCACACATTTTAATTGCCTCATAATAGAGTCGTTAAGTTGCAAGAATATATTCTTGTAGCATTCAGATGTTGCCCAATGAGAAAATAGAACTTAGGATTATAGCTCAATTGTTCAAGTAATTGGGTAAAGAAGGACCTGATTTAGAAATAGATTGAGCGAAGTTACGAACCTAACATCATACATTTTAGCCCATGCATCAACTTGCTCTAACGGAAAGTTGAGCTAGCAATGACCTATCATCTGACGTGTACCAGCAACTTCATCAATTTATTTACTAAAATTTTAAAATGCTAAAAAAGAAGAAAAAATGTCGTTTAATAGTGTTTTTTGCTACCCTCTTTTGATTCAATGATATCGCCTGGTTGAAGCCCACACCAATCTTTTCCAAATTGCCTCTGATTTGCCAATAAAAAAAAGACCGAACCCTAGCTCCCTCAATTGAGATTTTTCTATCCTATGCAATGTTTAGCGTTGGAGGCATCAACCTTACTAAAGCATTTTGCAGTGCGACAACAATCTATTTAAGGTTTGTCTTCCTCTATTTTTGACATGCTACATCCTAGATACTGACACTATCATTTTGTTTAATGATTATTAACTTTAAATAATGAATTTTTTATCATTTTGTTTGTACAGTCAGTAGATGACAGTAGGGGAAACCATCTTCCTGTTGACACTCCTCGCAATGTCAATCCTACCGACACTCCTAACAATGTGCCCCATCCCAACTCTCCTAGCAATGTACCTGAACAAGACAACTTCAAGTGGGATTCAATTCTCTCAATAGCAAGTGAAGAGGTTGTATTACTTGAAGTTGCCTCAAAATACGATGAAGTCGCAGATGAAGATAAAGGTAAGGTGGTTGAGGTAGGTAAGAAGGTAGTTGATAACTGAGCTGATATGCAGATGGCTGATAATAGGGAAGAAATGTAGAATTCTAACGTTGATGATGACTCATATGATGATAGTTTAGATGTAGAATACAAACCAGGACCAGATAGTGGTAATAGTGAAGAAGTTGATATTCATAGAATCTTCAGACTTTGTATTACAGACAATAGAACTTGTGATTTGAAAAGGATCAGCTTCTAGTCAAGTTAGGAAATATGAATGCAAGTAAAAGACATCACATTAAGAAATGAATGCAAAATCAAAGAGGAAGTAGAATAGAATGGTGAGTTAGAACATACCACGACACAAAGTTATAGAGATCAATATGCTCCGACACAAGTAACAGCAATGGGAGACAAAAACGAAAAACTAGCCACAACGCCATCCAATGATGTCTAGATGCACGAGGACGTTAGCCATGGAGATGCTAAGTCCCCAAAGATGCCTACAAATTTAGAACCAATTTCAAGAGGGCCTAAACAGTTAGATAAGTCATCAAAAAAGGAGCCACTTGATCCATTAATAATGCCATCATTGTTTGAGCCAAGTGAGGATATGGATTTCATGGGGATCGAAAAATAGTTAGAAACCTTCCACATAATACATAAATAAGCTCATCGAAAAATCTAAATGTCCCCATTAAGAAAGACAGCCTATGAATCTATCTCGACAACAAAGGTGACGTCTGGCTAGGAGAGTATTGAGCCACATGTATCAAGAACTAAAAACAAACAAAAAAGAGTTTATTAGTTGCAAGATGGAATTGAGCGGCAAACATTAAAACGCTGGGGGTTTGTTAATAGAGAGGTGCCAACATCATTTCAGGGAAGCATTTTATCCATCCTCTAAGTTTTTATATATTATCTTAAAATTGATTATAATGTTAGATCCAGGTTTAGAGGTTTGTCTCTACTTGTTGCTCATTGTCTATGTTACTTGTTGCTTGTGAATTTTTCAATTTTTTTTTTTTTTTTGCATTGACTCATACGCTTGCATTTAGGTTAGGAGTTCAGTTAGTATTATTATTTTTTTGTCACATGTGCCCAGATACAATTTCACTTACTTGTCATGATTAGGTTAGAATTGGTGTGCCCTTGTTGTATGATGAGGTTTAGTGACCCCAGATCCATCGCTTTGTGTGATAAGAAGAAATGGACTTAATTTTGATGCCAGCATATAGGCATTAGACATGAAACATCGACCCTTTCTTAGTACACAGACCTTTTCAAGGGTAAGAGCTTGAGACTGAAAATAGATGGATTTATGTGGATAGTCAAGCATGCAATTATTAGGTTCGATCTAATGTAACCACTTTCATGTATAGAAAAAAGAGGTTAAACTGGTGCCAAGATTCTATGTACCACTATCCAAGTTGAAATAAAAGTACGAAAATAAGCAAAATCTGGAAAGGGCTCTGCACATGTATACGTAGTATTGTTGCGTAGTTAAAGTTAGTGCATGCAAGTATACGTATCGCAGACAAGTAATACAGAGTGAATAGAGTATCGTTCGCATGAGGATTCTTCTACTAAACACTAAAATTGACACAACTAATTCTAAGCCAAGTCAATCGAGTCAGTTGAGTAGAGTGCACGTAATTAAAAAGACAGAAAAGAAACAGATAGAAAATAACAGATAGAATTCAGTCGATGAAAAGCTCCTAAGGTTCACAACTTCACCGATTCTAGTCTTAAGCAAGAATCCCTCGTTCACACAATTAATTCTGTCATGTTATTAACATAGGGTTCTAGGGTTTCCCCACTTTCATCGTACGCACCTTCCGATGTCATACGAATGTACCTAAGCGGAAGACACTAATTCACTCTATTCCTAGGCGATTAATGTTGAAAAGCCAAACTAAACCAACCCTAAATGGCTATCTAGGGTGCTCACCATCTTCCGATGCGCTCGCACGAATAACCTCACCTGCCGGCATAAGCTAACCTAGATTATGCAATCTCTAGCATGACCTCGATTCACTCGTCCGAGGCTCCCCGCTGTCTCAAGTTCGATCTCGTGGTTGATTAGGCCAAAAGAAAGCACGGAGTACGAAATTGCATAAACAACACCATGGAGGCTTACCTCGACCGAATCATACATGTGAAAGAAAAAGGGCTTTACTTAAGATATAGAAAAGAGTCCATTGATACCCCTAGGAATCTAGCAGTTTAGTTCCACATATTGGAATAAACTCCAAGAGTTAAAAGAGAAGACAACATATTGAAAATTAGAAGAAAAGGGACAGAAAGAACTCTAGATAGTGAAGTCGAATCTCCCGATCCCGACTTTACGAATTGTTGCTAAGGCCCCTCTTCTCGTAGTAGAGTTGGTGCCTTTTTCTTCGACTCTTGTATATGTATGTATAAATATGAGGGTACACCACTATATATAGAGTATTTGGACTCCCTCCTTTCTTACTTTAATCAGTGTGGGATATGAGGTTGTGGGTCCCACCTTTCTTCAAAGTGTTCTGAGTCTCTTTCGCCGAATTCCTCTCAGTAGACCGCGGTCTAAGACCGCAGTTTACTGAGGCGTTCTCTGTAGATCGCGGTTGCTCTGTTCTGCGCGCAGTTTTTTTCTTTCGGCCATAACTTCCTCGTTTCAGCTCCGATTTATGATCTGTTTGATGCGTTGGACTCCTAACTCGACAAAATATCTGATGATATATTATTTGACCTATTTCTCATATGTAGAATTTGAGAAATGTCCCCCAAAAATTGCTACATCGAACAAGCCATGTCTTCATCGTTCCCTGCACATCGAACAACTCCCAGCAATATCTAATCCATATGTGGAGCTCTGAAAACTATCATTTACAACAATTCAATTCCAATGCAGAAAAGATATGCAATTTCCCTCTAATTTTATGGGAAATGGCTGAAAACATATGATTCTAGGTCGGGAATGGACAAATAAATTATATAAATCATCATATCAACACACCTCCAAACCTAGACTTTTGCTCGTCCCGAGCAAAATTAAGAACATGCAATCAAAAGATTTAAACCAAGTTTGTCCCAAAACATTCTCAGGAAAGGCTTCTAATTCGTCACACAACCTTCATTTCGAATGCTTATACCTTAGGATGCCAAATTTTCAAAATCATTCAGCCCTCATTTGTGCGGTGTTAGTGTAAAACACCTTTAACATAGTTTAAGCACCCCATCAATAGCTAAGTTGGTCAAGCAAACAATCAAAAGACTCAAACACTTCCCTAGACATTGCCTTTAACAACTCCGCTTGTTTCTTTTAACTTTGGTGTGCACGACTCTGAGTTTCATGTCCAAGAGCTAGGCCCGTGTAGCGAGGAATCAATCAATGGCTCCCATCCCAATTGGTCCAAGGCATTAGGTTTTGAGATACACCTTCGGATTTATCCTCAAGCTTCGATTCATGGACAATTTCCACTACAAGCACATGTCGGGCCATATTGCATATGCTTTTGCACTAAATTCCACTCAAGCCTGTACAGCGATGCTCAGAGCCTTGGCGCATCTTTTTATTAGGCTCATATCTATGCACTTCATATGATTTTTCACTTTTTCAACATTTTGTTTCTTTCTCTATTTGTCTTTGTAGGATATCTAGGTTATGTTCTTGTCTATTCTCAAGCATGCCATGCAACCAAACAATTTCGAGGGTCATTTTAAGCTATCCCTCATGCAAGAGTGTCACATATCCTTAGGTTGTTGCAATCTCAAGTCCAATTTTCAGCTGTTAGTAGTCATCATAGAACAAGGACCAACCGATTTTTCAAAAGCTTTTCTGCATTTTTTTTACGTAAATGTAAGAGCAAAGCAAATCACACCATGAAAAACAAATCATACCATGCAGTGTATAGCTACCTATTATGCAACTACTAGCTAAATGCAAACCTAATTCGAAACCATAGATCAAAATGCATGAGCAAACTAACAACTAAACAGAGACTCCCACAAGCAAGGCATATGTTTGCACCCCCAAACCTAAACACAACATTGTCCTCAATGTTAAACAAGAGTAGGCAAGGAAACTTGCCTTGTTAGTGTGGAGCCACATGAAGGTTGAGGCTCATTCTTCAAAGGAACCATTCCCTTCCCCCTCTTGGGCATCTTCATCACTTGTGGAAGGCGTGGATGGGTACTGTTCCCTTGGGATGCCGAGCTTGTTGGCAATTTGCTCTTGGTTCCTTGTGTGAGTGCCACAAAACATGGCAAGGAATCGAGTCCATTTCTTCTGCCTCTTCTCCATCCTTTGATTGCGTCGGGCTTCTCGCATGATGACTTGTCTTAAGTCACTAGTGTCCTCCTCGGGATCTTCCCTCAGTTGTGGATCTTCTTGTGGCTCTTGTTGTTGTGCCGGTGGTGCCACCCTATCCTTTTTCATCATTTGCCTTACGATTGATGCTCCTATAGGGTCTTTTGGCTTAAACATATCAGCACTTGGGTCGATCGGCATCCGAGCTCGTCGACACAACTCCATGATAACCGAGGGAAACCACAGACTCCACTCCCTACCCTTGAAGCACAAGGTAATGTTATTACAAATGAGTGCAGCAACATCAAATCTTCTATGTGTAAGGATACAGTAAAGTGCAAAAATCCATTCTTTCCTTACTAATGTTAAACTCGTACATGGGAAAATCCGAGAACACACAAAATAAAACCATATTCTCGCCCTATAGTTCAAGTCTTCTCTTTTTATCACAAAGGCTACATCGATTCTAGTTTCCCAATTTGTTCCTAGTTTCCCTATGACTTGAAGAATTTCATCTTCATTGGGGCCTCTTGTCATTATTCCAAATGAATTACTCCTTTGTGTACCAATAACATCCCAAATGGCCTCAATGGAGAAGGGAATACAAGTTTTTCTTAAAAACACCCCACCCGGGTTTTCTTCATGCAAATTAGCATAGAATTCACAGACAATGTTCTTGCAAGCCGGGTTTGGTCGTTTACAAAATGTTTCCCATCCAAGAGCTACCATGTCCCTATGAAAATTTATCATGAGCCTAGCATCATCCCACATAAATCCTCTTTCCGGAATAGCATTCATGTTCTTAAATTGATGTTCAAACAATTCCTCACATTCCCTCGAAGCAAACCTATCTGGATCGTAGCCAAGTGAAGAAGATGATGATGCATGTGCTCTAGTTTTCCTAGGAGCCATGGATATGCAATGAAGAACCAACAAGAGAAGCAAGAAAGGAGTTTAGAATGATGTCACCGGTCGGGAAATCGAATTCCCGTTGATCTCTATGCTTCTCTTGGTCGAGATCTGCTTGTGGTGGTTGCTCTTGAAGTTCTTGAAATTGCATAAAGTTGTAGCACTTTTCTATAGAGAGAGTTAAAGAGTGGAGAGTTTCTATCTCTTCAATGGAGGCAAGGAGACAAGAATGTGGAATGGGTGCTGCAAAACCTAGCAGAAGATATCCTTAAATACTCAAAACCCCGAGCTTTGGAGACCCAAGTTCAGTTTTTGTGCAGTGAACCGCGGTCTGGAAAACTCAGTTGTCTATTAGCCTGTGATGGACCGCGGTCTACGACGGCGGTCTACTAGCCGATTCCAAAGGCTTCTCTATGGACCGCAATCATAGACCGCGGTCTACTGAGCCAGTCTGCTGGTTCTTGGTTTTCTGCACCTTGGTCCACGTATCCTAAATGCAATAAAAATTAATCAAAAGGAAATAGTGTTCATAAGCTAAAATACGTAAAACAACTAAAAAGGAGACGACAACTTATTCTGATCTTGGGTTGCCTACCAAGGAGCGCCATGTTTGAAGTCTTTGGCCCGACTTCACAGTGCATCAGTTAGCTGAATATGGGTCCTCTTGTGTTGAGGAGTCCCCGAGGTAAAGCTTGACCCGTTGACCATTCACCTTGAACTTGTTTCGGGTCCGTTCATTCATTAGTTCTACCGCACCATACGGAAACACCTGTATCACTTGGAAAGGCCCGAACCATCTTGACTTGAGTTTTCCTGGAAAGAGTTTCAACCGGGAATTATATAAAAGGACCAATTTACCGGGTTTAAAATCTTTTACTAGTATTCCTTTGTCATACCACCTCTTAACCCTCTCCTTGTAAATTTTTGCATTCTCATATGCTTGGAGCCGAAATTCATCGAGTTCATGAAGTTGAATAAGTCTTTGTTCTCCGGTAGCTTGTAGATCAAAATTGAGCTTCTTGACAGCCCAATATGCTTTATGCTCCAGCTCGAGAGGTAAGTGACACACCTTCCCGTAGACGAGATGGTACGGAGTTGTGCTGATCGGGGTCTTGTAGGCCGTTCTTTATGCCCAAAGAGCGTCATCAAGTTTGTAAGCCCAATCTTTCCTTGAAGTATTCACTGTTTTCTCCAAAATCTTCTTGATATCCCGGTTCGACACTTCGGCTTGGCCATTAGTTTGTGGATGATATGCAAGGGCTACACGATGTCTCACTTAGTACTTGGACAGGAGAGCTTCAAATTGTTTGTTGCAGAAGTGAAAACCTTTCATCACTTATTATAGCCCTTGGAGTCCCAAACCTTGTGAAGATCTGCTTCTTCAAAAATCTCAAAACTACATTAGCATCATTGGTGGGGGAAGCGATGGCTTCTACCCACTTAGAAACATAATCAATTGCTAACAGGATATAACGATTACCAAAAGATGAAGGAAAAGGACCCATGAAATCAATTCCCCAAACATCAAACAATTCTACCTCATATATGTTATTCAAGGGCATCTCATGCCTTTTTGAGATATTACCGGTCCTTTGGCATCAATCACAACTAGCTGCAAAAGCATGAGCATCCTTGAATAATGTGGGCCAATAAAATCCCGATTGAAGGATCCTTATTCCCGTATTTTGTCCACCGTCGTGTCCACTGTAGGGGGAGTCATGGCATCCCTTCAAAATTTATCTTTGTTCTTCTTCGGGAATGCATCGTCTTAGCATGTGGTCCGCATATATCCTAAACAGAAGTGGCTCGTCCCAAACATACCTTCGAGCCTAGTGAAGAAATTTCTTCCTTTGTTGTGCATTAAACTCATGAGGAATGTGGTGAGAGACCAAATAATTCACAAAATTGGCATACCAAGGAGCATGAGACATATACAACACAAATTCATCAGAAAAAGTTTCGTGAATTACTCCATCCTCTTGGCTTGCTTCATTCTCAAGTCGAGATAGATGATCTGCCACTTCATTCTCGGAACCCTTCTTGTCTCGAATTTCTAAGTCAAATTCTTGGAGAAGTAGCACCCACCGGATGGGCCTCGGCTTGGCATCCTTCATTGCAATCAAATATTTGGTCGCCGCATGATCTGTAAAAACCACAACTTTAGTTCCAATGAGATATGGTCGAAACTTATTAAAAGCGTAAACCACAGCCAAGAGCTCTTTCTCCGTGGTGGTGTAGTTCGCTTGAGCATCATCCAAGGTATAACTTGCATACTAAATTGGGGTGGAAGATCCTATCTTTTCGTTGTCCAAGAGCAGCCCCTATTGCATAGTCACTAGCATCACACATCAGTTCAAATGGAAGAGACCAATCGGGGAAAATGAGAATAGGTGCAGTGACTAACCTCGTCTTTAAATCATTGAAAGCATGCAAACATGTTTCATCAAAGACAAATGGAACATCCTTTTCAAGTAGATTACATAGTGGCTTAGCTATTTTTGAGAAATCTTTGATGAACCTTCTATAAAATCCAGCATGTCCCAAAAAACTTCATACTCCCTTGATGGAAGTTGGCGGTGGCAGTTTTTCTATGATCTCAATTTTGGCACGATCCACCTCCATCCCAAGTTTTGAAATCTTGTGACCCAACACTATTCCTTCCTTGACCATAAAATGGCATTTCTCCCAATTCAAAACAAGGTTAGTGTCCTCACAATACTTCAAAACAAGGTCAAGATTTTCTAAACATTGATCAAATGTCTCCCTAAATACAGAAAAATCATCCATGAAGACCTCTATGCATTTTTCAATCAAATCAGAAAATATGGCCATCATGCAACATTGAAAAGTAGCCGATGCATTGCATAATCCAAATGGCATGCGTCTAAATGCAAAAGTTCCATATGGGCAAGTAAAAGTTGTCTTTTCTTGATCACAAGGTGCAATAGCAATTTGATTATATGCAAAATACCCATCAAGAAAATAGAAAAATTCCTTACCAACTAGGCGATCAAGCATTTGATCAATGAAAGGGAGAGGAAAGTGATCCTTACGAGTCACCTTGTTGAGCTTCCTATAGTCCATACATGCTCTCTATCCGGTCACCATCCTTGTGGGAATGAGCTCATTTCATTCATTTGTTACAACTGTCATCCCACCTTTCTTTGGCACACATTGGATCGGACTTACCCATTTGCTGTCAGAAATTGGGAAGATTATTCCCGCATCAAGCCACTTGATGATCTCCTTCTTCACCACCTCTTTCATCACAGGATTTAGCCTTCTTTGACTTTCGATTGACTCCTTATAATTTTCTTCCAAAATGATCTTGTGCATGCATAGGGATGGGCTTATCCCGCCAATGTCAGCGATAATCCATCCTATAGCCTTTTTGTGCCCATGAAGAATACGAAGGAGTTTCTCTTCTTGCATATTAGTTAAATTAGAGGAAATAATAATCGAAAGAGTAAAAGAAGGACCAAGAAACACATACTTGAGGTGGCTATGAAGAGGTTTTAATTCTAGCTCCGGTGGCTTCTCAATAGAGGGTTTGAGAGTTGATGAAGATAGCTCCAAGTGCTCGAAGTGGTTGAGTGCCTTGGGAATTGAGAGTAATGACTTAAGTGCTTGACTTGCTTCTTCATGACATGTACCACTCTCCTTGGCTAACTTTCCTTGCAGAACTGCTTCCAGTGCATCATCGGGCTTGCTTTCCTCGAACACTTCGCTTGTCACTTCATTTATGATATCAATAGAAAAACACTCATTAGCCTCATTTGGAAATTTCATGGATCTATAAACATTAAATGTAACCTCTTGATCATTCACTCACATGGTGAGTTCTCCTTTTTGTACATCTATCAAGGCACAACCGGTTGCTAAAAATGGTCTTCCAAGAATGATAGGTATATTCCGATCCTCATCATAATCAAGTACGACAAAATCAACCGGAAATATGAATTTATCAACTTTTACAAGAACATCTTCAATAATCCCATGAGGATAAACAAGTGAACGATCAGCTAATTGAAGTGTTACCGATGTTGGTTTCACTTCTCCCAAGCCTAATTTCATGAAAACAGAGTGTGGCATCAAGTTTATGCTAGCACCAAGATCACATAATGCCTTACCCTCAAAGTCCTTTCCAATAGCGCAAGGGATGGTGAAACTACCTGGATCCTTTAGTTTTTGCGGTAACTTACGTTGCAAGATTACACTACATTCTTTGGTCAGAGCAACAGTCTTATAGTTACTGAGCCTACGCTTCTTCGAGATTATTTCTTTCATAAACTTGACATAACTCGGCATATGCTCTAGAGCTTTAGCAAAAGGAATATTAATATGTAACTTCTTAAAAACTTCTAAGAACTTACGGAGTTGATGTTCAGTTTTGTCCTTTTGTGCTCTTTGTGGAAAGGGAAGAGGTGGATAGGTCCGGATCGGCCTTGCTGTGTTGCCCTTAACTCCATTGGTTTGAGGCTGGTTGATGTTGGTGTCTTGGGGTGCCTCGGCTTGGGGGTTAATGCTATCTCCACCTTGGACCGCGGTCATAGACTGCGGTCTACTGAGCTGACAGTCAACTTGGTCTTCTTGGACCGCAGTCGTAGACCGCGGTCTACTGAGAAGTTCGTCTGGTTTGGCTTCATGGACCGTGGTTGTGAATTGCGATATTGCCTCATCTCGTGTGCTCAATAGCTCCTTCCCGCTTCGTAGGGTGATGGTTTTGAGTTGTTCTTCCCTTGATCCCGAGGATTGATCTCCATATCTCTCGGTAGTGCTCCATTCGGTTGGGAGTTGATTGCTTGAGCCAGCTGCCCGATCTGCGTCTCCACATTACGCATCTGTGATTGCAAAACAACAATTTGATTAGAATTTGATTGAACAACGGCATGTGTTTCTTGTGAAGATTTCATAAATTTGATAAGAGTGTCCTCTAATCTCGAGAGGCGATCCGAATCCGAAGATTGTTGCTTCTGAGTTGCTTGAAATCCCGGTGGTGGATTGGCCTTGTTGTTGTTCTTGGCGTAGGAGAAGTTGGGATGATTTCTCCAACCCAGGTTGTACGTATTTAAGTGCGGATTGTTCCTCGGGTTGCCTCCAATGTAGTTGGCTATTTCTTGAAATTCTTGCACCGGTTCCATAGATGTTCCTTCCTCGGGGGTTCCATAGCTTTGCCCCGCTCCTTGGCTCTTCCATGACGTAAGCTCCTTGAACAAAGCATCCATCTTAGTAGAGAGAGATGTCACGGCATCGATTGAATGTATCTCGGCAGCTCCGCGCCCCATTGTCCTTTCAAATGGCCATTGGTAGCCATTTCGGGCCATCTCTCCTAGCAACTCGTAAGCCTCCTCGGGATGCTTGTTCATAATCGAACCACTTGCAGCAGCATCCAGAGAAGAACAACAGTTTTCATATAACCCATTGTAAAAAATTTGTACCAGTGTCCAAATCTCAATGTCGTGGTGCGGGCATGCTCGTTGCAGCTCCTTGAACCGCTCCCATGCTTCGTAGAAAGATTCTGATGGCTGCTACTTGAAGGTCATGATGTCGTTCTTGAGCTTCATAGTTTTGGAAGGTGGGAAATATTGAGCCAAGAACTTTTATGTGATTGCCGCCCATGTATCAAGAATGCTCGGTGGGAGTGACAGCAGCCACGACTTCGCTTTGTCCCTGAGAGAAAAAGAGAAAAGAGACATACGGATGTACTCGGGAGAGGCTCCATTGAATCGGAAAGTGTCGCATATCTCCAAGAATTTTGCTAAGTGCACATGGGGGTCTTCATTTGGTGCTCCTCCAAAAGAACATGAGGTTTGCAACATTTGAATCACCGATGGTTTAATTTCAAATGTATGGGCTTGCACCAGTGGCTTGACGATGCTCGACTAATTTAGAAATTGGGGTTGAGCATATTCCTTGATTGTTTTCCGACATTGTTGTGGCACTACTTCACCTCCTTGCCTGTGCTCCATGGCTTCTCGAGGTTGCCCTTACTCTCTTAACCTTCTTTGAAGGGTTCGTTCTATTTCCGGATCGGGTTGAAGTAGCTCTCTTTGGTCTCTTCTTCCATGCAAGATGGAAAATCTCACCTAAATAGACAACATTAGAAACAAGTGAAATAAAGAAAAACAACTTGGTCAAAGAACAGTTGCTTGGTATTAGGTTAGCAGAAAAAAGAATCTCCAGCAACGGCGCCAAAAACTTGTTGTGTAGTTAAAAGTAGTGCATACAAGTATACGTATCGCAAACAAGTATACGTATCGCAAACAAGTAATACAGAGTGAGTAGAATATCGTTCCCATGAGGATTCTTCTACTAAGCACTAAAATTGACACAACTAATTCTAAGCCAAGTCAATCGAGTCAGTTGAGTAGAGTGCACGTAATTAAAAAGACAGAAAAGAAACAGACAAAAAATAATAGATAGAATTCAGTCGATGAAAAGCTCCTAAGGCTCACAACTTCACCGATTCTAGTCTTAAGCAAGAATCCCTCGCTCACACAATTAATTATGTCATGTTATTAACCTGGGGTTCTAGGGTTTCCCCACTTCCATCGCAGACATCTTCCGATGTCATACGAATGTACCTAAGCAGAAGACACTAATCCACTCTATTCCTAGGCGATTAATGTTGAAAGGCCAAACTAAACCAAACCTAAATGGCTATCTAGGGTGCTCACCATCTTCCGATGCGATCGTACGAATAACCTCACCTGCCGGTATAAGCTAACCTAGATTATGCAATCTCTAGCATGATCTCGATTCGCTCGTCCGAGGTTCCTCGTTGTCTCAAGTTCGATCTCGTGGTTGATTAGGCCAAAAGAAAGCATGAAGTACGAAATTGCATAAATAACACCAAGGAGGCTTACCTCAACAGAATCATACATGTGAAAGAAAAAGAGTTTTCCTTAAGATATAGAAAATGGTCCACTGATCCCCCTAGGAATCTAGCGGTTTAGTTCCACATATTAGAATAAACTACAAGAGTTAAAAGAGAAGACAACATATTGAAAATTAGAAGAAAAGGGACAGAAAGAACTCTAGATAGTGAAGTCAAATCTCCCGCTCCCGACTTTACGAATTGTTGCTAAGGTCCCTCTTCTCATAGTAGAGTTGGTGTCTTTTTCTTCCACTCTTGTATATGTATGTATATCAAGGTTGTTAAAAGCGTAAAGCGCACTTGAGGCGCAAAGGGTCCCATATCGCTTCAAGCGCAAAGCGCAAAAAAAGTGCTCACTTCAGTGAAGTGAAGCACATCTTATAGAAGAAATATATCTACTATTCTCACCAAATAAACTACTAATGTGAAACTATCAACTCATAACCCATGATCCATCAAATAAAATTTGTGACCTTCCTAATGTCTACGGATCATCTTCAAAATCCTCATCACAACTACTATCATAAATCACTTCATTGTTAGAGTTGTATTCTTCAACATTATCTTCGACTCATCAGAATCCTCATCTTCCTCTTCAAAGTCATGCTCTGTAGAGTCTTTAGAACTACCAATGCTTAACTTTCCTTGAGTTGACTTGGCTTGCTTCCTAGTAAATTTTGAGGGTTCTCCAACCCTGGCTGCTCTAGCCACAGCACCCCAAGTCAAGTCATCACCAAAATTCCATCATTTTCCACATCTTCATCTTCACCATTTCCTACTCCCTTTTTTCCAATCAACCACTCATAACTATCATCAATGTCCGTCAAAGCAATTGGATTGATGACATCCTTACAATCATATCGAGCCTTGAGTGCTTGATTGTACTTCACAAAAACCAAGTCATTCAATTTTTGCATTTCCAGCCTATTTCTTCTCTTCGTGTGAATCTATAACCATACAAAGTATGAAGGCTAGTAAGTAATAAGTATAATATTCATGCTAGTTTGATAAAATTACTAACTGTTAAATAAATTATAAGACAAAATTACCTGTTCAAAGACACTCCAATTGCGTTCACATCCAGAAGCACTGCATGTGAGACTAAGAATCTTGATTGCCAATCGTTGCAAAGTAGGAGCAGAGCTCCCATACGTACCCCACCATTCAGCTGCAAAAGAAATTTAAAAAATAAAAAATAAAAAATTTAGAAGTTTAGAATTCCAACATAATACGAATTTTTATATTGTAAAATAACATTTTTTACCTGGAGCCTTCATCTTTCTTGTTTTCACCGCTAAATTAAAGCCAAAAATGCCTTCCGCCTTCTTATATATTGACAATTCATCCACAATCTTCATTTGCAAATTCTCGTTCGGAACCAACTTTGATATGCAAGCTAAAAGGCCCTTTGTCACTTCCTCATCAAACTCCACGTTTGGATTATCATAAAAGAACTCGGGATTAAGGAAATGGCCAGCAGCATGCAACGGATGGTGGAGTTGAACTTCCCATCGCTCGTCAATGATTTTGAAAACATCCTTATATTTATCCTCTCTTTCATTGAATGAGCCCATGATAGCCTCCTTAGCTCTATCCATGGCTTCTTCATATACATAGCCCATAGCTGGTTTCCTTTCATTATCAACTAGTCGCAGAACTCGAACTAGGGGGCCCATCACTTTAAGAATGTAGACAATATTATTCCAGAATGAAGGCATCAACACGACTTCTCTTGCACGCTTCCCCCTTGCCTCCTTTGCTGTCGTGCTTGAGACCCACTTTTCAGAAACAAACATGGCTCTCAACGAATTTTTGTGCTTGTGAACACTCTGCAATGTGAGATAGCATGTGCAAAATCTAGTTTTCCCTACTCGAACTAGATTTGCTTGCTTTGTAAACTTCCTCATCAAACTCAACACACTGACATGGTTATAAATATAACCTATCAAAAATATGGCTCTTTCTAAAGTCCTCGATACCAAAGGCATCTTACCAATATCTTCCAGTATTAACTCAATGCAATGTGCAGCACATGGTGTCCAATATATGTTGGGCGTCTTGGCTTCTAACAATTTACCAGCCAACTTAAAATTAGAGCCATTCTCGGTAATCATCTGCACCACATTTGCTTGCTTCCCCCACATATTCAACAAATTCATCAAGTAATTCAAACATTTTCTCACCCGTTTTTGAATATGCGGATGCATCAACAGATTTCACAAACATGGATCCAGCAGGCGAGTTAACTAAGAAGTTGATAATACTCTTACCGGTCCTGCTAGTTCAACTATTAGCCATTATTGAGCACCCATACTTCTCCCACGTCTTTATGAGACTTCAACATGTCTTGAGTATGGGAAACTTCTTTCTTCAGACATTTCACTCTAACTTCATGGTAGCTTGGGGGCTTCAAATTTGGACCATATTGTCCAATTGCTTCAATAGCACATTTGAAAGAATCCAATCGAGTGACATTGAAAGGTACACCAGCTTGATACAAAAACCGAGCTATGTATTGAATAGCAATGTCCCCTCTTTCCTTATCAAGCTTCTCATCAATCTTTGTTTGCTACAACCTTCCTTGCTTGCGAAGTTCAACCACTGTTTCAGGCTTTTTATAAACAAAAGAATCCATTAGACCCTTTCCCCTAGCTTTCTTTGGTTGTGGTACCAAAGGTGTTTTGCCCTTGTCACTTGGCCTTTTTCCTTGTGACTTCACTTGCAACTCAACCTCTTCAGCATCTTCTTCTGGCTCCAACATGTCATCAATATCTTCAAATTCAGGCAATCGGTCATAATTAATTTTCTCTTCTTTTTTCTTATTCATATGACCTTCGAGCTCCTTTCTCACATCTTCAGGACATTTAAGACACTTTTTGGCATTCCTGTAACCTCCAATTTGATGCAATTTCGCTCTATAAATGCCTCCATTTGTAACTTTTCCACAGAATGTACATGTCACGGCAATGGTATTAGTTGGATTCTCCAAAATATTATACTTCCAAGCGGGATCCTTTTTGTTAATATTTCAACTAATCGAATGGCTTGGTGTTGATGCACATCCACTTCCACTTCCAGCCTCCATATCACAATTTAACCAGCTGAAATGAAAACAAAAACAAAGCCTTAATGAGCAGAATAACCGAGCAGCAGAAGCAAGCAGATTGCAATATTACAGATCGTAGATGCAGACAAAACAAAGCAGCAGCAAACTGACTCAACAGAAGCAAGCAGACAGAGTGACAGACAGAACAGAAGTAAACAGAGCAGACAGAGTGACAGACAGAACAGAAGCAAACAGAGCAAACAAAGTGACAGACAGAATAGAAGCAAACAGAGCAGACAGAGTGACAGATAGAACAGAAGCAAACAGACAGACTTAGTAGAAGCAAGCAGACAGACAGAACAAAAGCAAATAGACAAACAGAACAGAAGCAAGTAGACAAACAGAACAGAAGCAAACAGAGCGAGTAGTAGACAGACGTAACAGACCAGATGCAGAAGCAGAGCAGAAGAAGCAAACTCATAGCTAAGCAGTAGCAGTAGGCAGTAGCCGAGCAGAAGCGGCGGGCTGGCCGAGCAGAGGCAGCGGGCTGGCCAAGCAGAAGTGGCAGGCAGTAGAATCCCAGCCGAGCAGGGGCAGCAACCGATAGGCAGTAGAATCCCAGCCGAGCAGAGAGATCAGAAGCACAACGGCGCAGGACCAGGCAGAAGCAACAGCAGAGAGATCAGAAGCACACGGCAGTAGGACCAAGCGGAAGTAGCAGTAGGACCAGGCGGAAGTAGCAGCAGAGGAGAGGAAAAATGAAGGAGGCTCGGGGCAGGGAGAATCAACGACAAATAAAGCCCTAATTACTCAATCTTTCTAATTATTTTCTTTTTTTTAACTGCAATTAGTCAGTGGGCTTATTTTGGCCCAACCCATTTACAAATTAGCCTAGCCCATTAACAAAATGGCCCAGCCCAGAATCAACTTGAACAAAATTTTAAAGAAGCGCAAAAGCGCTCGCTTTTCGCTTTGAAAAAAAGCGCACGAAGCGCCGTAAAGCGCGCGCTTCAATGAAGGCGCTGCGCTTCGTGCTCTTAAGCGCTCGCTTTGTCGCTTTTGACAACGTTGATGTATATATATGAGGGTACACCACTATATATAGAGTATTTGGACTCCCTCCTTAATTGGTTTAATCAGTGTGGGATAGGAGGTTGTGGGTGCCACCTTTCTTCAAAGTGTTCTGAGTCTCTTTCGCCGAATTCCTCTCAGTAGACTGCGGTCTAAGACCACAGTTTACTGAGGCGTTCTCTGTAGATCGCGGTTGCTCTGTTTTGCGCCCAGTTTTCTTCTTCGGCCATAACTTCCTCATTTCAGCTCCGATTCATGATCCGTTTGATGCGTTGGACTCCTGACTGGACAAGTTTTCTGATGATATATTATTTGCCCTATTTCTCATATGTAGAATATGAGAAATTCCCCCCAAAATTTGCCGCATCGAACAAGCCATGTGTTCATCATTCCCTGCACATCGAACAACTCCCAGCAGTATCTAATCCATATGTGAAGCTCTGAAAACTATCATTTATAGTAATTCAATCCCAATACAGAAAAGATATGCAATTGCCCTCTAATTGTATGGGAAATAGCCGAAAACATATGATTCTATGTCGGGAATGGACAAATAAATTATACAAATCATTATCAAAAAAAATAAATTATACAAATCATCATATCAACAAGTATCTATCAATTCCTTTGTCTAGGCTCGAGAATAGACTTAAGGGGTGTCTTATCACCTAATTCCCTAGACCAACTAGAATTGATCATTGTTCGATTTGCCGTTACATGTGCCAATTTAGGAGTGTGATATTAAGAGTCGTGCACAACAAAGGGAGGAAAAAAAAAAAAAGAAAGAGTTAAAAGTAGCATAACATGAGACGTTATGAAGTGACAATTTGATGCTTAACCAGATTGTTTGCTCTCATGTAAACAATCGTTTAAGGTGGATAGCATCATAAACTTAAGTGAAATTTGAAATTTGGAATGGGGACAAAAGGCCATTCATATGAACATGAGGGAGTGATATTAGTTATGACGCAGTGCTAAGAAAGTGAAAGTGACTTCATTGCATTTTGTAAATTTTTATTTTCATTTTAGTTCATTTTATTTTCCTCGAGAACTTGCAAAAAGATTCGGAGTGTGTTAATTCTATGAAGATAGAATTATCGGAATATTTATAGGCCTGAGTTCGAGCTAAATTGTCAGGTTAAAATCGTGCATTTGGCTTGAATTTGTCAATTGTCTACATGATATTAATTGAATCCTTAATCGTGTATTTTTATCGGTGTTAATAATGCTTAATTAAGCCCTTTGAGATGGCAGGTGAAGTCGAGAGCAAGTAGTGGAGGCCATGCGATCGGAACAAGTACAGAAAGTAATCCAATAAGACAGTTTTGCAACTCTCTTTTAGCCTGAAATACAACATTAGACAACAAAAAGTTTCAACAACACCATACTGCACCATTGATAGATAGATTTGCCTTCGATGTTTCATGCTACAGCATTCTGCTCCTATACGGTGGAACTAATTCATGGTATCACATCCTCTCGACATTTCTAGATTCTTGGAGTGCCTTGGGTTAATATACAAGGTACATCTAGCACTTTGGGACTCGATGATAAGAAGAAAACGCAAAGTAATTAATTTATTTTGCATTTTGATCATCAGGAATTGGAGATAGTCATTCAATGCCCAGATAGAGTAAAGGGAAGCTAGTTTGGCTGTGGATCGTGGCCAAACTCGGAAAACACAGCTTATAGTTTTGCAATTAAAGTTTTTTTTTATTTTCTCTTATTTTAAGATGCATTCTTCTTTGATTCTAGTGTTCACTTTATCCACCATGTTGACTATCTGATTTGAGTTGTATAAATTATACTCGTTACGTAATGCTTTTCAATTAAATAATCAATAGTTAGATCGATTAGGAAATCTAGATAAACTTGGTGATAGATTTTAGGTGTACCTACGTCCAAATGCGGTGTTATTACTGAGAAGGAAGCTATCCCAATTAGGGCTGAATTGTAATGGGATCACACATTTTAACTGCCTCATAAGAGAGTGGTTAAGTTGCTACGGGAATGTGTTCTTGCAAAATTCGGAAGGTGCACAATGAGAAAACAAAACCTAAGATTATAGCTCAATCATTTAAGTACTTAAGTAGAGAAACACCTGATTTAGGAATTGACTGACAAGTTACTAATCTAAGTTTGGTAAATTTGATTATTTTCATATTGCTTAATTGCATTGCTCTTAATTGATCTTTTCATTTGAATCCGACATTTGATTGTCGGTTAAAAACTCGCTGTTTTAATCCCATATCTTGGGGAAATGATCTTGCAGAAAGAACTCTAATATCTTTAGAAATACTTCGACTTGTGAGAGATTATTGGAATATTAGGCTGCTATCTTAGGCTCACTGGGGGATAGGATCTCCATCAGAAGCCAAAATAAGCTACAAGGTCATCTCATTGTATGTGCATATGCAGCTCCAGTATTCACATAAGAATGGCATCCGCTACATTCAGAAAGCCTTGAGGATGTGTCAAAACTGCCCCAGCAATAAGGTAGGGGATACGGTATAACCCCGACATTCAGAAACCTTGTTCTTGCAACATCCCGTTGCTGCTGCCCGTAATGCCAAGGTCGTCTCTGGACAAGCTCAGCAAGCCCGATTGCTCATCAACCTTCTCAATTAGAAGCTTCAGCAAGGGCAACTTTGACAGTGTCTTACAGGATCCCACCATAATTAGCTTTTTCTACACGGGAAAAAGGTCAAAATAACAAGAAAAAGGAAACGCTCATCAGCACAGGCTTCAATTGTTATTAACTTATTGTGCTACTTATGCTGCTACATGGAAATGAATTTTTTTTTTCAGCAGAAAGTTGGCTTTCTAAATAAGACACCTCATGAGGTTCGGATCAAAATTCAAAGCGGTAATCCTATTGGGGTGATACCTTTGCTCGGGTGATAGCCACATTGATTCTATGCCAGTCTTCAAGAATTGAAGAATTAGAACGGTTTATCTTCTCACTGGACCTAACAAATGATACCAGTATACAGTCCTTATCTCTTCCCTGGACACAGTAATGACCACGCTCAGCAAAATGCAGTGAAGAAATGTAACTTGTATTGACAACAAATGCAGAATAGACACAAACTCCTTCACATTTCCCTTTCTTTTTCATCTGTTATTTCACATCTGATGCTAATGTCAGCTTCAGATTGACTGGTGGTATTGTTTCTCGAATACTGAATAATAGGATGACAGAGAAAGCATCGAAGGAAATGACATACTATCTTTTTCAATGCCAATCTAACTAGTCAAATTTAGCAAGGAAAAAAAACAGAGAACATAAAACTGTTCAAAGACAGTCACAAGTTGTTTTTGAAGACCCAGACAGACATGGGAGACCTTTCTAGGTTAGTCCAAAAAGGGTTGAACAGATAGTTATGCAGATAAACCGCTCAAAATGGGAGTAACGGGGAGAAGAAACCCTGAGCCACAGGGTACATATTCCTGTCAGGAGCACTAATCTAAATTTTGTATGATAAAGATGACAATTAAATTATCCATGAGGCCATAGATCTGAAGAACGATGGCTTCCATTGCGGCGGGCCAAGAAGCTCAATTTATGGGAAATTCGAATGAAAAGTTGAATTTATCCTGACCTGGTATTTATCGATGGTGTGAATCTCCACAGATGAGGTCACAGCAACTTGGATGAGATTTGCTTGAGAATTATAGGGAGTGATAATGCCAATTTCTTCCCCCATGATTCCATTGTTTACAAGCACCCCTGTAATCTGCAACAGAGAAATAAAATGCATTTCATTTATTTACCAAAAGTCAGATACCGTTTAGCAGCTTTTGCAATCATGTTTGCACTACATATTCTGCTTTCTAGCACATTAAGCCATGCTCTCAGTCACAAATGTACTGTACAATTTTGAGAACTTCAAAAACGTATATCTTCTTCAAGAACACCTATGCCTGTTTGCTTTTGCAAATAAGAACAATAAGCAATAAAAGATATATAACACTCGGTACCATTGTGATGATAGAAGCTTCTATGGGATTGTTCACGGTCTTGTGATCCTTTTGCTCTAAAGCAGGCAGCAGATCTAAATGATGAAAGAAATAGTTATGTGAGAATATTCACAGTCAAAAATGGAATTTTATATAACGCTAAGTAAAGGATTATCTGTTACAAACCAGTGTTCAGAAACACGACTGGCCGAGTTGGATCCAGAACCTGCAGTGGATCATATTGAATTTATCATTTGACAGCCATAAAGTTAGAGAAGAAAATAAACAATGTATACAATGAAGAGAAAGAGAAACGGAATGCTCCAATGGATTACTGTAGAATAAAAAGATACTTAGATACATGAATTAATGATAGGAACAGGCGTACACGGTCAAGCCAATCAAGAGTACTGTCAGAATGCAGACAACTTTTAACGACTTAAGATCCCACTTTTTCCCCAAGTAACTGACATTTTCCAGATTTTTTTATTTATTTGCCTAATACTAAGTCTTCTTCAATTCAGTCAATGTTCCACTTGAAATGGGCGAGGCTGCTGCAGCTTGTTCTGGATATTTACACTCATTGGTATTGCAGTTGCCTTCATCTCAGAGATATTTACAGTGCATTCACATCTAGACTGTACTGAATTAAAAGTCTGCTACATGATTCTTAACTTTTTATTATCTGATCAATCATCGCACGAACTGCATCAATATTTACCTATATAAGTATTTTATATGTGAACCTTCTCAAGCAATTAAATGGTAAAACGATGATGAACTAAACAGGATTCTTATTTACAAAATTAACAAAAATTGATGACCGAGTATTTAGAGAACCTACAAGAATACATGAAATGCAGGGTAGTTAAATAAGATTAGATTTCTTTTAAGTTTTTGACATACAAGTTCAACTTGAGCCAAATTGTGTGGCACTTTCCTTTTTCTTGTTAAGAAAGCCATCCTAATTCAAAAATTTGGGGGATTAAAAATATCCATGGTTCTTGATTTTTCTTGTGAATGTTAATTCACCATGATAGTTTTAATAGACAAAAGATATCAAATGAGAAGACATCGTTCCCTCTTAACTCGAAGCTTCTCCTACAGGAAACCAGATTCCTCTTTCTACTCTGCCCCCATTTACATCATTCTGAAGCCTAGCCAATGGATTAAGTCTACCAGTCTTTGAACCCAGACCATGAAGGCTTTCCAATGGAGCTCAAAACTATTCCCAGATGAAGGCTTGTGATCCAACTATAAATCCCCTCTTTCACCCAGCTCTGCTCCAGTATCCTTCTTATTCATCTCTGCTCAATAATCACAATCTTCAAGTTGATGTTTTATTTCCCCAGTTCTTTCACTAAGTGTGTTTGATTTCTTTATTTTTAATTTTAACTTTTATCGAGAAAAGATCTAAAACGTGAAAGATATTTTTCACTTTTGTCCATTTTCCTGAGAACTATGAAACATTTGTTACTAAAAAGAGTCTTTACTTTTTAAACTCCAGTCTTGAAATTCTTCTTCAACCAGCCTCTCATGAATTCAAAATTCTCTCCCATCAGATGATAGTGCCAATATTTCTCTCATTCCAACCACTAAAAAACCACCAGCATTTACAATCTTTGCATTTATTTTAGAGAATGAAGCATGGCCTAGAATAGAGATCAATAACTATGGAAGCAGTCACTGGAGAATCGATTTCTATCAACAAGTCAATATTCTCTTACCTGAGTCAACCAAGCTTTGCAGGGCTTCAACTCGGAAAACTTGAGTTTGGCATTTGCAACATCCAAGGAACCACAATGTAGTCTGTCACCATATATCAAGGCATTTACCAGTTCCATGATGCCTTGACACATGCGATACTGCACCAGGTAGCAGCTATTTATCTGACCTTACAAAAAGAAAAGGAACAGATTGAAAGAAGCCAGATTTAATTTAAATTAAATTCTACCTGACTTTGCAGAGCTGAGATTGCTTGAGGATGGGCTTCAGAGAGCCTGCAGAACAAACTGATACCTAGTCCATTTTCTTGTGCCTCTGTGCTCTGTCAGATCAGGCAACACATCCAATAATACTAACATTTTCCTTCAAGAAGCAGAGGAAAAAAGCAAGATATAGGGAATGGAAAGAGGAGCACTTCAAGGGTTTTGACATAACAACAGAAGTACCTTAACAAGTGGAGGCAGCTGATAATGGTCGCCAACAAGGACAAATGTTGAAGCTAACATCAAGGGCCCAAGGGCTACCTAAATATTTAGTCCCACTTGTAAATTTATGAGATGAGGTATTTAACACTTGCACAACAACATAAAACTAATGTCTAAGCTGATGTTAAAGAATGAAGGTTTGTCTCACAAATTAAACTGTTCATCTAGAACAGGCCACTTAAAACTTAGAAAGCATTAATCCCTTCCCCAAGAACAGAGAATTTATCCACCTTATTGATCTGTAATTGGAAACTGTTCATCCTAATTCCTACTGGGAATGCTCCCGTGCTTGTTAATTTCTTCCATTCCAAAACACAATACATAGCTTATAACTCATGTTATCACTATCATTAAACAAGCAACGGTCGCCAACATCCTAAAATCCACATCCAAGTGGATCCACCAACAATGACAACTGAAGCCAAGCATTGCATTTGCGCATTATGCTCTTTTTTCTGCGCATTATGCTCTTATCGAAGCAAACACATCAGTAAATACATTGATATATACCATTACAGGTGAGCACTCACAGGAATGGTTGTCTGGCCTGCCTCATCCATAATACATATGTCAAATCTCTTGTTGCTGAGCAGAGGATTTGTTATGCCAAGACAAGTAACAGCAACAACTTTGACCTCATCGAGTCTTTGTTTTATGCTGCCAACACTTTGCACGTCATTTGCTGAAATGTAAAGCTTTTTTAGCAGACTGATGGGCACATATTGTGATAAAATTAAAAAACTTGATAAAGAATTCTTACCAGAAAAGCAATGCTCCCGGACTTCCTCATGAACAGCTTCATGCCTTCCAATGCGAACAAAATCAATTCCCTGAAAGTGCTATAAAGGTGAGAACATGCACACAAGAGAAATATAAATTTATTAAAAAAGTAAGAGGCCAACAATAACAGAATAATGATAAGTCAACTATGATAAAATGTTATCCCCAGCAAATTGCTACATAATCAACTTATGGCTCACTTTATCTGAATAGACCAATTTTAGCCTCTTGAAAGGAACCTTTTTTTACCATCTGAAAAATGATCTCTTAGTTCACAGAATGCATCATCCCAATTTGTAAAAACGTCCATTTTGATGCATAGTTTTTCTTTCTGTTTAGGGCAATGGAGCAGCTATAGGCAATACATCTGACTGTTCTGATACTGATAACTGCTTAAGAGAAAAAATGCCCTCAAGAAACCCTTAGCAATTTTACAGTGTTGAACAAAAAGAATTATGTTATCCTTCCTCTTCTTTTTTGCACATTATTAATGTACTAAGTGTGAGCATTGTACTTTATGTGCAACCATAGAATAAGTCTGCAAAGGATTGAGGCAAAAAATCCAGAAAACTTGGGAAGCTCCACGTTGAAGTCCTATACTACCTAACCGTACTCTCCCTGGAGTTGCTTCCTGACGGTAACTATTAACAAATCCATGAAATTTTGTGAATGTTTCAAGCAAAATGCAAATTAAGACAGAACCTAATTGGTCAAAGTATAAAAGAATCGGAAAATATGATAACATTACACTATAATTTATATGCTATTCCATTCCGTTAGATTGGATGATCGGTGGTTTGGGCCTCAATGCTGTAAAATGGCATACATGATATTTATCATAGATGAAATTGAAGTTTCAACAAATGACTATTGCACTGCTGGGACTAACGAATATTAAGGGATAGAAAAATTTTTAAACTATGAACAATCATTACTCAGTCAACAGTTAAGGGGCGTTTTCAATTATGTGTTCAGAAGCTGCTTCCCAAGAACTAATACCTTCTGATCAACAATTAAGTCAGCCTAGGAAAGCTCTAGTGGAACATTCTAGTGGAACAAATATGACCAAAAAAATCAAGTTAGAAGGTGACCTGGTACTTCAACTTGATTAGCAAATTATCAATTGCAGAGTTTGTGTACGACGTAAGCAGAATGGATGCACCTCTCATTAGCAAGGCCTTTACAGCATGCACCATAGTGGATGTCTTGCCAGTTCCAGGCATTCCTAGAATTAAGGCATAATCCTTTGCTGTGAGTATCTGAAAATATCATAGCAAAGCAAATGGCAAGGGGTCAGAAATTGAATCCTGAAGATCAAAATATAGGCATGCGAATTGTTTAGAAAACCTTGAGTATTGCACGGCGCTGATCATCATTCAATTTCCCTTCTGACCACACATATGATATTGCAGGATCTTGACTGAATATGCACCCACCGTCAAATCTTGGAGCCTGTAAGAGTCCCACAATTAAGAATTCAGAAAAGAAACAATTGTCAGCTAACAACAGTTTTACAACAAAGCAGACCATAAAACACTCACTTCAAGGTCGACAATCATCTTTCTAAGATGAGAACTCCAGGCATTTTCCAGAAATAGCTGGATGAGGTTGAACCTTCAATTGATAAAAGGGTGCATATTTTTTTTCAATAAATTAACCCAACAGTTAATGCAAGCTTTAAAAGAAAACCATTTGGATAAAAGAAAAAGTCATAACCTCATAATGGCAAATGGAGTCATAATTTCATCCTTGTCAATACGCCAAACCTCTTGAATGAGATTAGATGCTTCAGGGGAGAGACTTCTCCGAGGAAGTCGCAGACGCTTAGAGGAAGAGACCTGGGGAGTAGTAAATGGTAAGTTGATATACTTTAGCACTGTTGAAAATTTTTATTTTAATATATTGGCTGCATGTATCCTACATCAAAAAATATATCTCACCAAAACATGAGAACGGCTGATCTCAGAGATAACACCGCTCGCTATTGCTTGGTTGTCTGGCTCAGTCATAAGAATCTAAAACAAAAGATATACAGTCTATAATTATAGAAGGGGAACAAATTAAAGATGCCACTTTATGCATGAGAGAAATATTAGAGGATGATTGTTGCACAGAAAATTGCACAGTGCGAGTAAAACTACCAGCAAAACAACAATACAAATACAGGCTGCTACTCGGTCAGCCCACGTTCATGGTTACTCCGTTCCATAACTTGTGCAAATTGTTTGAGAATAAAGTAACAAAAGAAGTCTGAAAAGAAACATACCACACAGTCTCCTCTTCTAAGAGTGCAAACCAAATCATTTGATGATGAATTGGCAGCACTAGGAATATCTTCAAGCCCTGCTTCAGATTTGAACAAAGGAAAATCTTGGCGCACAAAACGATAGTAAAAGCGGCCGTCCTTGAATTTCTTGCAGGTTTCAATGCTTGTGTCCAGAACGATAGGTGAAAGGGAACTAGTTATGTGATTGTGCCTCGTACTTCTAGCTCGCCAGATTTCCTTTCTTCCCCACTGAAATATAAAGAGCATATGATTATTGTATGTTCATTGCTTAGGCAGTTCCGTATAAAACAAGAGGTGGTTTCATATATTGCACCTCTGCATCTTTAGCCTCTAAGTCAATCAGACGACCCCAATGCCTTAGGAAATCATAGTGGGCAGTTGTCAAGTGGCTAGTGCACGCATTGAACAGATGACTGAGGCCACTGGTTTCCATGCTTCCACCATATGCCTGTAGCATTACAAAAATAATGACCAGTAAAAACTGATGTATTACTAGATAAATGTCCATGACTTTAATAAGCTGTCACATTATATGTTAGTGGCTAAGTATCCAAAGGGTACCTTATGATAGATTGTACAAAAATTAAGATGACGACAGCCTTTACAGATGCCAGGGCTCTACCAGAAAAAAAGAATAATATGTTAAATGAAATTTCTAGGTAAACTTTCTCAGCAGATGATAGAATATAGGTAAAAAAAAAAAAAAAGGCAAACCTGCAACATTGGGGGAAGCTGTTGGGCCATCAGTGCCTTAAGAATATCATTTGCAAGTTCATTGCGTCTCATGATCAACCCAATCAAATCAGATCTTTGAACAGCAATACCCTGGAAAATTAATAGCAAAAATTAGACATGAAAGTTAATAAAAAAGCAGATGGTAAGAAGCTCGTATATACCTGCGTGTGATCTGACTGAAGATAGTACAGAAGGCCAGAATCGATTGGCTTCATATATCTAATGAGGATACGAAAAACATTAGAAGATTAATCGCTTGCATTAGGGGAAAAAAGTTCTTAGCACAAACCACAAAGGAATAACATGAACTAAGATGAACCTTTCAGACATCAAGAGAGTGTACAAGATAACCTGAGCTGTGTGTTCCATAGATGACTGCACGAGTCATATACTATAAATCAGCAGATGATCAAGAAGTATAAAGGATGGAAAATCTCTTAGAATCCAATTATTTCCAGACTAAATGCCACATTCAGTAATAAACCATGCCTGGCCAGTTGGCGCTTTTCCAGATTTGAACTCTAATGGCATGATCTTCTCCACGAGTCCAGCGGCTTCTGCTTCAACATTTACTCTGATAGAAGCATCTATCATCCCTTTCAGCCCATAATTTGGAGCCCATGACATCTCCTCAATATCAATCACCTATATCAGACACAAACTTCTGAGAAACCTGTGTAGTTTAGATTATGGCGGCAGTACACAGGTGATTACTGATCCATGGAAATAGAAGTAACAAGGACACAAAGGATAGATTCATTTGTTTACTTATATAAACATTAATCTTTAGCAAAACCAAACGTCTGGCATGGACACTGCCAGCCTCTCAGATTAGTGACAGAAAAGTGGTGGAAAACAACAGGTATGAGGCTCGATATCTATCTCAAAGAAAATTTTGTAGATGTCGTGACCTAAAAATATCCACATCCCAAGAAGCACAGTTTGCGTTACATGCAAATAAATATGGATGTAACTAATGAAATTCAAAAGAAAGGTGTATCTGCTTGATTTGATAATATATGAAGCTTTTGCAGCAGAAATAAGTATATTCCTTACCTCAGAAATTTTAATATTCGTTGTGCCATCGGCATTTCCAAAATGAACACCAGAAGCTTTTGAGCACTGTCAAAAAGTTTTAAGTGAGATACAGACCAAAGAGGACAGCCAGAAAGTGTCTCAAGTTGTCAAGCATTATGAAATCAGACAAGAAAGGGCATAAGATTACTACAAATTTATAGCATGTAAAAAGTTCTAACCTGATTCCAAGCTTCCTAATACATGAAAAGATTTTGAAGGCAAACTAAAAAGTGAATTAATTATAAGTTACAATTAAGCAGCTAAGCATCATTTTTAACTTTTTAAGTGGAGAAAGCATCTTTCGACGAATCTTCACAGTTGGAAGACTTCCGAACAGTTGTAACAGTGTTCCAGTAAATCAATATTTCACCTAGAATACAGTGATAAAATAAATTTTATTGATCAAACTGTAGTTGCTAGCTCAAGTATTTACAGGGTTTGAACCTAGGGATGGATACAGAAAAATTGCACAAGATGCGCGAACTCAAAGTAAACCACAGTAAAAGTAAAAGAATGAATCCAATGAGGGGCGAAACTTTGTAACTTCACTAAAAAATAGATAAAATCATTGAAATGTACATAGTATTTCATGAGTTTTTCTGAATTCAGGGGCGATCTCCGCCCTCCCCCTAAACCCATCCCTGTTTGAGGCCATAAATAGACAGAAGGGGAAAGCATATGAAACTCATATCATTATTTGCCACAAAATCTTTTTTAGATGGTAAATTATTGTCTGCATGCACCAAAAAATAGATTGTGGTCTATAAAAGAAATAAAATATAAAGAAGGGACGATAAAATGAACAACCTGTGAATCTCTGAATCGATTGATCCAATTTAATAATTTTGGAATCGCTTCAGTCAGAATATCAAGTATATCTTTCTCACTTGCTGCAAAATCAAGGAAGGAAAGAGATTAGAAATATTACCAGCAAAACTATTTGACTATGGAAGTTACTGTGCTGAGCAACAGAATCGTTTATCATAGTTCTGATAACTTAAGACCAAAATTTCACTAGATTGGCCTCCTGGTTTAGCATCGAAAAACAGTATAAGAACATCATTATGGGTTCAACCTCCACAAGCAAATAGAATCTCAAAATTTCTTCGAAGCACGATATTTGCATATTCTTCCAAAAATTCTCGTGTTGGATTCTCCTTCACCAATCCAGCCTGCACTTCAAATCGTAAGGATATATTTTACAAAGATGCTCTGGCAAATAGATGAAACAAGAAAAGCTCAGACAAGTTTGGTTGTTGAACCTGGAAAATTTGATGAATCATGGTGCCAACCAAAGCTGTAGTTGAGTAATCATTACATTTTAATCTCTCATCCATAACAGATCTCCTAGGACAACCAAAACTGCCAGCCACCTGAAAGACTTTGAATAATCAGGATACACCAAGTAAAAAGAAACTCTATGATGAGGCCGGAGAGCAACCAAAATTCATATGCATCCCTAAATGCAAACACGAGCAAATGATGATTACCCGAGTTCCTGAAACAAGAAGATCTGGATGAATGATTAAAAGATTGTTGTCCCGATTCACATTACACATCCCCAGGTCATCAAATCGGCCAATAACATTTACAGTATCTCCAGGTGAAACGATACTATAAAACCTGACAAACATCAAAATAATTTAGCAATGGGATTTATGATACTTCCACTATTGCTGTCTTGTTAAAAAAAAGGGAATGAAAAACCACAACCCTGGAGTACTTGAGAAGACTTTTGCACGTAGTACAGATCATATGAAAGGCATTGTCAAGGGATAAATGCACCAGCAAAGTGATTATGCTTTTTCTGGAGTCAATGAATTATTTAATTACATTGACCGAAATTGCCAAAATCAAATTAGTACCTTAATCGGATAATTATTTTTTGCTTTTGTTTTAATTTGAATTTTTCAAGCAGTTGATCAACTTCAATCACAAGCAATTATTGTTTTTCTAGCTTTCATCTCAGCTGATAAGGGAACCAATCCTCTTAATGTGCTATAAGGTTTTGAAGAAGTTGGTGCAGGCACAGCTACTAAGACCATTATTTGATTTCCAAAACCAAGTTTTTTACACAAACCAGAAGCTATTTCTATACTAATTGGAAGATAAGAATATTAATTTCAGTTGAATTTTAGGATTTGTGAAATGTAATTGGGTTTGCAACAATGTTATTGTCAATGTCAATATAGCACCTCTTAGTTCTGCACTTCCTAGAGCTAGAATATACTCAATAATCAAAATAAAATATTAAGTTTTTTCTATTCAATCCTTCCTCCACTGCTTATTTTGAGTTTTCATCACTTTCGCAAACTCTTCCAAGACCATGGCTATTTCCTACACCTTCCCCTTCTCTTCCCATCAAGAAAAGAGGAAGAGATAGAGAACCTCAAATTTTAGTGAATTCTCTAGTCTAAAACACATGGTGCATTTCAAAATTTTCAAGTATTTCAGTGTTGAGATGATTCCAGACAGTTGACACCAAGGTTAAAGAAAGATATTCAAATATTCAAAATATAGGTAGAGCCAGAGACATAAATGAGATGAAAGTAACTGCTTAAATGGGTGAAGAGAGATGCTCCTAACTAATGTAGCATAAAAACATTAGCATTATCTAGAACTCTTTTCAATGGCTTAACGCTTTCCAGAATGAGGCAACAAGCAAATTGAGTTGTTTTAGGGACAAACTTTTGCATGCATCATGTAGCAAGAAGATGCTATAGTGATTTGTCAAAGCCCTATGGGCACCAGTAATATGCCAAAGCAAATAAAACCAGTAAACCCAAAAGTTAAGCCATGAACAACTTACCATTCATCCCATAGACAAACAACCTTTTCTTCTCCGGTCTTTTCATTCAATAGCCGAAGAACCTGAAATAAGCTGTGATCAGATCAAAGGATCAACACCTTCACAAAGTGTCTATTTCTGTTGAAGTTAGAGACCCTTGGAGCACCTTATGTGGACAACCAGCATTCACTGAATCAGCAGCAGCACACTTCTCAGCTGCCTATGCAGCGAATGATCAGTACCCAAAGAGAAATGGCAGACCTCACTACACATGTTACATGAGTAAAAGAATCTAATTGAGCTATACACACCTCCAACACAAGAAATATTTGCTCTAAGGATGAGCCATTCACTGCCTGGGGCATATCTGCTATAACTTGCATAGTTACATCTGTTTGTCTTGGCATATTAGAAAATTCTTGGTCCTCATCCTTTGACAAGCATGCTTCCATTCTTCTAGTGCCTGCACCTTTAGTGGAAATGGCATCTTCCACTTGATCTAACAGTTCAAGAAGTGCCTAAGATGATAAATGAATTTCAATTTTTTAAAAAAAAAAAAGACAGCAGAAAGTACGACTCGTCCAGTTGTGACAAAGTAGCCTAAACACATACTGTTCCAAAAAGTCAAGTAATTACATTATTGAAGTTGAATGGAGTAGGAGAGCTGAAACTAGAGCATAAATCAGAAGAGATCTAGGAAAAACCTTCTTGTGCTGCCTTAAACCATGCTGATTAGTTGCTTCATTGCATTCACATTTATTAACTGGCTGCAAAGTGTGCAAAAGCATTAACATATCGGCAATAAGAAATCTTTTTTTTTTTAATTAGTAGAGTAAAAACAACAAATCAGATAAGAATAAGTTTGATTGTCCCGGCATGGTTCATCATGTTGAATTGAAAAACACTTGAAAGAGAAGGAATAGCAGGATAGCTGAGTAAGCTAGAATTAAATATTAGGACATGATCTAGGCGCTTGCTCCTTCAACCCATTTTCTGAGAAAAAGGTCACTATCAGTAGAACAGTTATCTCTCCAAGATCTTGTACTCAAAGTGAATTACCTTATCCTGCAGGGAAGGTGGAGTTCGAAAAGGACTTTGCTGACTGACACAGCAACCACTGATCACCTCAGTTGCGCTTCCTTTGCTATCTGGATCCAGACAAGGACTGACCCTTTTCACTCCCATCTTGTTAGCACATATTAAAGGTCGTTCAGCAGAACTCCTTGTTGGTGAAGAGAGCCCTGTTTCAACCTTGCCAGTGGGACCGGGTGTTGTCTGCAAAAGTGAATAACCCCCGGCTGTTGAGACACAATGCAACCAAAACTAACCTGGATCAACAGGAGAAAATACCTTAGCTTGCGAACATTGGTGGATATATAAAGAGTTTAGCTTTGAAGATTCTGCCAAAACTTTAATAATCTCCGGCATTTTATTTGAAACTGCTTGTAGGCGCTCATTCACTGGAGTTATCTTCCAGGTAATCTCTTCACCTCCATCATCCTGGCTCTGTTTTATCAACTGCAATGAACATATAGTATTACAGATGAGCAGAGCATATTGATCACTTACATGTCAAGTAAACCCACCATTTTGAGAAAATTCTCACTAGTTCAACAGCATTAATGGCTGGAAGACCCCTTCCAGTCCTGGGATGTCAAGGAACAAAAGTTCCAGAAGTGAAATACTGTATACTAGCTAGAGTTATTTAGTCAATGACAAAACTCTCATTAGTTAGCAACAAGAAACACAAAGGAAACCTTATGTAAATGTCAAAAACACTATGTATAGATTGCAAAAAAATCTAATAGATAGACAGGTTCATCTGTGAATAAAAAACAAAGTGGGTAGAAAGGAAAAGAACATGACAATTAACAGCATACAGAACAGTATAAAAGTCACTATAAAAGAAAACTACCAGAATGTAACAACATATTGTTATCGGTTTCATAATCATTTATAGCACTGTTTTTACACTTCTTCCATGCTGAAGAGGTGAGCATGAATAAGGATGGAATACAATAAGAGTTGTCTGGTCTAAAACATGTCAATTCAAAGTTTATCCTTTCAATTTTTGCTTGATTCCGACATTTATGTTCCCATGGGCAACTAAGCCATCTTCCCACTCTGTTCCAGTACACATTTCTCACAATCAGACTCCAATTCCATCCACCCCCAGCATAAAAAACGAGCTATGGCAGCTTATTCATTAGAAGTAACTACTACCCTCACAATCAACAACATTGATTAATTGAAGTCAGGATCTCTACCATTCCAGGAGAGAATTTAAATCTTTTGTGGGGCACAGACTTAGAGATCTCCGGTGAAACTTCAATGGAAATCTCGCCTCTATCACTATCCATCCCCATTACATTTTTTGGAATCTTATCCTGCAGGGAGTTCTTGGAATCGGCCCCACTTTTCATCATTTTCGCAGGTTGTGAGGCTGAAGAGGCTGAACTTGACGGGTCCTCCAGTGCGATCTGAACAGGCCCCGGAACGGCATCGTGTTCACCAACCCGGCATCCCGAAACAAGGTTCTGCTTATCACCCAGAGCATCTCGCCCGGGAGTGGACACTGAATCGCCGGAATCTGATCGGGGATTCTGAGAGGCGGTGAGAGCGTTCTGCTGAGAGTGGCGAACAAAGAAATGCTGGATACCATACTTAGAATGCTGCGAGGGTTGGTTCTGGGGGTTCGATTTCTTGGCGGACGAACTGGAAGAGGAGTTGGATCTCTTTCGAGGAGGCATAGCGAGCTTTGCAGGATCTCTCGTAGACAATTCTAGGGTTTCTCACCCTTCAGTTGCAGTGAAGGAGCGTAGCTGGGCAGTGGCGGACATTGAGAAGGCCAGCGGAGATTGAAGACATTGAGTTTTTCCCGCCCAACAGGGGGCGCGAGTCAGCCAAAGAGGAAAACAAATCCATTTTCTCCTCTTTTTTTTATAACCGAGGTATCCGATCGCCTTCTAAGCCCGACTAGAGGTGGTTGCAACACCTCCTTCTTGGGACACACGCAATAACCCACAAATCATGTGTGCCGGGTAATTCAAGATGAATCCTGACGGGCTTAAGAGAGTTGAAAGCCCCCACCCACGAGAAATGCTCTTGTAAGGATTTGAACCGAGGAGGTTCTGTTGTCAGTATAATAACTAATTAGTTAACCATCAAAAGGTTATTAATTAATTATTTAATCAGTGTTCCTCGTACTCGTATGATTTTTGGGCGAAAATACCCCTTAACAATAGTCTTTAGAAAAATTCATCTTTAAAAAATTTTACCTTGTCCGCCTATTTAAATTGAGTTAATTAAAATTCGTTATACTTCTGACTATTAGTGATATAAATCAAAAAAATAACTTTTGGAAAACAGTTTTCTGCCAACTATTTCCCTAAATATCGTCCCGAGATCATAATTTCAGTGTTGTAAAGAAGTCATATCTTAAACATGCAATTTGAATATGTGATTTGAATAGAAAAATAGCAACGACGTGTTCGTTGACGTCTTGCAGTATGGTGGCCCATTGCTTGCTTGGGATGAAGAGTGCATTTTGTTTGGGTAGGTTTGAACGAATTTTGCATTACATATTAAGTGTGTGTCACCAAATTTACTTAGATTATATGTGTTGAGACTTTATTGGGCGATTGGTGAAATTTTTTCATAAATTTCTTATCACGGTCAATTTTATAATCATTTCACATGTAAAAGATTTTTGGCGAGAGAATTTATTTTCTCTTCTTTCTAAGGGTCCGAGGGAGAGCGTCTCGCCTCCTTGGCCATTCCCAGGGTTTTCTACTCACTGTCATGCCAAACTACGTTCATCTTGCTCCAACATCTTCACCGCCGTTCTTGTATTGCTCATTTAATTGTTTTCAATCAAGATCTTCTCCGCTTTAATCTCTGATGAATTCGGAGATTGTAGCATCTCTGGGTGGTACGTTTTCATTTGGTTGATTAAAATTTCGGCCTAGCTTTCTGTCGACATTATCGATTAACACTGATTCTTTGAAAATTCCCTCCATTGAGCATTAACCAGTTCATTCTCTTCATACAGTTGATTGTCAGTCGTCAGTCTCCCACCTATCCCTGCGCATTCACGATCTTATTCTCACTTTCTAGGTCCTATCCCCGTCATCACAAAGAGCCTCCACTTTACGATTTTAGGGTTGTATTCTCTCATATTCCTAGTTCTATTCCCGTCGTCTCACAGTGTCTATGCTCTGTGACTGACTTTAGGGTTTGTACTCCCTTGTATGTTGGATTGTAATCCCATCATCTCATAAAGCCTCTACTCCACGACTATAGGATTGTATTTCCTCACATTCTAGGTTGCATCCTCGTCATTTCACAGAGCGTATGCTCTGCGATCTTAGGGTTGATAGATTCTTATGTAATAAATTGTAATTCACCCTCACGTCCCCGAGTTGTATTCCTGTCGTTATGTAGGGTCCTTGCTCTACGTCTTTAAGGCAATAGTCCCTTCGTATCTCAAATTGTACCCGTCGTCCGGTAGAGCGTTCATTCTATACTTGTAGGCAGGGATCCCCCAACATAACATTCTTCATATACAATTATAAGAAGGGTTGAAACATTTGGATAATTGAGTTCCATGTTTCTTCAGGTAGGTGCACGCCATGGTTGACAAGGTCCCTGCCACGAGGATTGTGCTCGAGTATCGATTAGATCCGGAACCGGTAAAAACCTACTCACTATGACAAGCTTTGGGTAGATATTAATAAAATTAGGATAGAGTTCGGGTGTTTAATTAAGAAACTCGTTAAAATAGGTTCTCGTTCTGATTCCACCAAATAAGGCTCTTGCAATCGAAACGAACCGGCATACAGGACATGTTCAAATTGAGCCGTAGGCTGGGCCATTAAGCCTAGGCCATCCATACAAGAAGAAATCAAGTACGATCCTTAATTCCATTTTCTTGAGAAAAAGAATGCATCTCCGCGAGCGGTGATTTTTCCATTTATCAGATTATACTCTATCATTTACCAGATTATACTCTATCATTTACGAATATCTAGGCAGGAAATTCGTGTTTGACTGCAGTCTTGCGCTGTAAAACCTACAAAGTAAGAGCATGGTGAGATTTTTACCAGTCTCATCCCAAAAAAAAAAAAAAGATAAGCTCTAAAAGATCACATGGAACATGTGATATAATACATGTTCTAGATAGAGTCCGATTTTTGGACTTAACAGGGTAGGGTTCGGATCCAAAATTTAGAAATTGGTCCTACACATAATAGGGTTCGAGTGTTGCGAAAAATGTAGGGTACCAAAACAGATCACTTCTACCTACCATTTTTGTTGGAGAACTATCTTACGTAGACTTCATGACCATTCACATTGAGATCGTGTATCTGCTATGCCCAATCATTGATGTGCTAACCAATTACTCAAACACGCACCAAATTCTAGTTGTTTAATATATGACTTTGACAAGGAAAGCACGTGATGCAAGTGGAGCATGCAACGTTTCCGTGACAAAGGAGGGCAAATTGTAGAAACCTGATCTTTCTCATGGTCTTGGCTGGTTGGCTTGGCGCAACATCTCAATGATCATAATCATGAGTTATGTCACTGAATGCGACGGAGTGTTCTGAGAGGAATTCAAGCGTAATATGGGAAAGGATCATTGCCCGAAGAACCTAGAAAACTCGTTAAAATAAGGAAAAAGAAAGAGCAAAAGTTAAACTAGTAAAACCACAAAATGCAAGGATTGGATTAAAAATAGAGAGAATTGCCAAGTGGCACTGCTCAAGGAGTACCAATTGGCACTTCTGGATGAGTGCCAATTGGCAGCAATTTGGAAGTGCTAATTGACACTCCTTGACAATCCCATTTAGCAATCACGACTTCTTTAGGTGTGCCACTTGGCACTTCTTTAGGTGTGCCACTTGGCACTCTTCATGAGTGCCAATCAATACTCCTCTCTAACCAGGATTGTTACAAATAGCAACCATTGGCAGCCAAGAAGTGCGAGAGGAGGGGAGACTTCCCGGGAGTGGAAAGAGGCGGACGAGATTTGATTTTTCCTAAAGTGGAGAGGGAAACTATTTAAATAATTTGATTTTTTTAAAAAAAAATTATGATTTGGACCCTATACTATTGAACTAAATCAAATGAAAAATATGGTTCGGTTTGGTTTGAAGTAGTTTTTTGAACCGAACCAAACCACAAACATCCCTATAGCATAGACATCCATACTAGTTATAAATTAATACATAGGTCCCTATAGGTCAATGTTGAGAGGGCATATGAATTAAGTGTAGATGTATAGATATTTGAGTCCTTTTAAGTTGAGTTTAGTACATTAGAATAAAAAAAGAGTAAATAGACGATCCCGTCCCTGAGAGATGCATTATATATCAATTTCGTCCTCTTCTAATTTTATATATCAATGCCCTTCTAAACATCAATTAGGTCTTCTAAGCATCAATTTAGTCATTTGAACGTCAATTTAATCATTTTTATACATCACACAGGTCCTTTCGTCCATATAGCCATTAATTTTTAATGGAAAAGTCATTAAATATCAAATAGGTCCTTCTATATATGTTTTGCTAAATTTTAACATTTAGTCTATACTCCTTGAACAAAGCCAATGCACATCAATTCCGTCCTTTTGTCAATAAATATCAATATCTCTCTTCCTCTCCCCCTCATCACCTGAGTACACTCAACTATTCTTCTTCTTGTCGTAGATTTTTACTATGTCCAGGAAGGTGCATTAAGGAGTTTGAGGGCATTCCTAATTACATACTTGCCCGTAAACTGGAGGCTCCGAGTACTACCATGTCGAGGAAGGAATCGTCTAGAAGTCTCTTTTGGAGATTCATATCTTAGCTTAAATTCAATGATTTTGATGTCTCTTCAAATCTTGAAGTGTGTATTATAGTTTAGAAACAAAACGAACACAAAAAAAAAATGGAGAAATCAACCTGAAATATTCACATAAAATTTGTAAATCATCACTTTTTTTTTTAAGATCCAAACGTGATAACTTAGAAGCCGTTCAACAAAATCAAGTTTTGTAAAATCCTATAGGTTCATGGAGTTATGGACAATCTATAGATGTGAAGAATTTAACTGAAGAAGGCTTTTACAAAAATTCAATATCAATGATCCAACTAAGCTTTCTCTCTATTACTTATTAATATGTAAAGTTACCAATAATCTATTCAAATAGAATGGGTTAATCTATTGTAAGCTCTCTTCCCTTCAATCATTTATACAAGTCATGATGTGGTAGTGATTGAGAAAGAAAGGGAAATAGGAATGATGGGGTGAAAAAGATGAGAATGATGTGTGTGCATGTATATTAAGAATGAGAGAGAAGGGTGCGGATGATGTGGGCTAGAGAATGTGGCGCGTAATGTTGGGGGAGAGAGAGGTGATAGTGATTTGGGAAAAAAGAGAAATGAGAATGATGGAGAGAGAAATGTGGGAATGATGTGTGTGAATATGTATTAATGAGAAGAGAGAGAGATAGGAGTGATGTGTGTTGAAGAGAGGTTGAAAATGGTATGGGGGGAGTTGGCTGGAGGAAGTGTGAGAGGGAGAGTGCCCAAGGGAAGGAGTAAGAGGGAGAGAGAGAAATGGGAAGGATGTATGTGCATGTATGTTGAGACAAGGGTGAGAATGACGAAGGAGAGGGGAAAGAAAAGTAGATGGAACATAGGGGGATGGGAAGAATATGTGTGTGAGAGAGGAAAGCAAAGTTACGTGCGTGTGCACATTGAGAGGGGTGGGAATAGGGGGAGAAGGGGCAGAAGAGTAGGAGGGGGAAGGATGTGTGTGCATGTGTGTTGGGAATAATGGGGAAGAGGGAGAGAAGAGTAAATGGGGTAAGAGACAAGGAAATTTAAAACTCTTATGGACCTATTTGAAAGTTACCTAGTTGTTATTTTAATGCCATTTATAGTGAACTTAATTGATATTTAGAAGGACTTAATTACTATCCAAAAGATCTGATTGATGTTCAAAATATTTAATTAATGTTTAGAATGACAGTATTGATGTACAAAATTAGAAAAAGGGCAAACTTGATATACAACGAATCTCTCAGGGATGGGACTGTCTATTTACTTTGAAAATAAAATGAAATAAGTAATTTAATCTTTCGTTTCATTTTTTTAACTTAATTACTCTTTTAGGCGTTATGCTCCCAAAGACCTTGACAGCTAAGTGAAAATTGAGAGGAAAGATTCTCATTTTGAATTTTGAAAATATCCTAATTCCTGTTATCTCCTCTCATATCACAACAAGCTTTACACATAAATACTATAATATGCAATGCAAAGTCTCATTTAACATTGAATCAAACAGGGCATTAACGTTGCCTTCCAACGGGCGGCCCTAGTGGAACAAAGCTGGAAAGTCAAAAGTCAAATTTAACTTCCTAAGTTCGAAACTCAGAGAGTGCACACTGGAGGATGAGAACTTTTTAGCCCTCCTAACTTGTTAGGATAAATCCTGACTTGTCGGCACACGTATTTTGTGGGTTACGCATGTACCTCAAGGAAAAGGTATCGCGATCACCGCTAGTTGGGTTTGAAATTCGCTCGGATATCTTAATTATTAAAAAAAAAAAAAAAAAAGAGGCAGGGCGTTAATGCAAGACTATAACCATCAAGATAAGGGTCTTAGGGAATTATCCTTCACAAATCTCATCCTCGCGAGACGTTATGGATAATTCCTTCTTGTCTTTCTAGAGAGCATGTTCCCACTCTTCAGGGAGAGATCAGTGAGTCACTGATGATGGCATAAAACGACAGAACCCACAATATCCACCAGTAATTCAATTTTTTAAAAAAATAAACTAATAATTTCAACCCAAATGTTTTGTACAACTATCATTTATCTCTAACATAATTTTATCACTAACACCATTCTTAATATTTAGAGAAACCTAACAATTTAATCTCATATCATTTCATAATCATTTTTTTATCTCCATACAAAAGACTAAATTAATAGCCTTTTTTTTTTTTAAATATAGGGGACAAAACTAATGGCAAGGGACTAATTCATTAGATTTTTTTAATATTGAGAATGATATTGATGACAAAATTAATCTGGAGACAAAAATGATAATTACATAAAACATTAGAGATAAAAGTGACACCCTAAATTTTCCTTTTGCTCAATCAATGCAATCTCATCTAAACCAGGCCAAAACCCAGAAACATGCAGCCAACTCATTTGAAATTTCATAATCTAAGCCAAGTCAACAAGCATGTGCATGCAAAGGAGAATAGTACAAACGGCTCACTGACCTAAGATCAGAAGCTAACATCACACAATGCAGCCACTGTAGCAACTAAGAATCAAGGGCGACAGGACAGCATTAGAATTAATTCCCTGCATTTGATCATAGTATGTGATAGTTAACAAGACTGATTGATTTTGCTTACACATAAGATCAGGAGGCTTTGGTGGACTCTTCCCCTGGAATGTCGTCCTCATCATGGTAAATATTCTCCGCCATCTGCCAGATTTGCAATATGTTGTCTTCCGCAACACTGGCAATAACCCAGTCCTCACATGGGTTCCAAGAGAAATCCGATATTTTACTCGTATGGCCCCCATGAATGAAGAGCAGCTCCGGGGGCCCATCCTCTGCATCCTCTGGTGTTTGCTCTTCATCAATCCTACAAAATATGATATACCATATGGATCCCCCACGCAGAATACATATAAATTGAAATAGTGATAGTACTCTTCTTCACCCATGCACATTTCCTTAGCAGAAGATCCTACTGAATTGGCAGAAAAAAAGAAATAATTGTTGAGATGTCTGAGGCGGCCAAACCTGCTAAGGTCCCACACCATAAGCCTTCTGCCAAGGCAACAGGAAGCTAAGATCGTCTCATTCTTTGGATTCCAACCAACCTGGAAAACCTCTTCCCTGTTCAATAGGAATAAACCCCAGTCTCTTCAACAATGAATAGGGAAATGAGAGCCAGGGAGTGACAAAAAAAACCACCATATGTATCTAAGAGGTCAAGCAGAGATCAACAGAAACCAAAATTGCAGATAAACAGTATAGAATTGAAGATTGTGTTGTTTCTGGACATTCTTAGATCTAAAGTTAACTAGACAGCAGCTCATAACTAATGAAATATTTACATGTAAAATCAATTACAAACACTCCAGATGTATATATTACACTCAAGTTCAACTCCAGTAATATTGTTGGCCTGACCACTATTGTCCCCACACATCAATGAAATATAGCCCTAGAGGAGCCCTCCTCAGGTGGCCTCACCACTTGGTTTGGAATATCTTGTTTTATCTCCATAGCAAGAATGCTTGAAATAAGTTAATTCAACAGCTCTAGCCTGAAACAGACACTTTTACCAGCAGTTTTGCCCCCTTTTTTCTATGGATCTGTTCCCATACAGGCTTGTTACTAATTCTTCCAATAGATTTAGCTCATTTTACGGACAAATCCTTAATGAGTTCACGGGAATGGACAAAATATAGGTATGTAGTGAAAACACCATGGAAACATGCTCTTACTTGTGAGCATCAAAGGTGTGAAGCGCAGTGCTGATCTTGCGGAGATCAAATAACTTAACAGTCTTGTCAGTGGAGCCTGTTGCCACAACCCATTCGTTGAAGGGATTGAAAGCCAAGCAATTGACCTATATTGCATTATGAAAAAGAGGAAAAAAATCCTGCGAAATGAGCATATAATCTTTCTTGCATCTCGTAAAAACAGCTACACAGGAAGGCCAAAAATGGTACTCAGGAAAGCTATAATTCAAAAAAGATAAATAAGCATCAGATTCTTTCACAAAGGGAAACCAATGAGAAATACAAAATTGCGAAGTCACAAATCTTTACACTTTCATCAGAGCGAGGGAAAATAAAAGGAGAAGAAAAAGAGGCGCAAGAAGTGAATGCGAAGAAATTAAAAATTACCTTCTGCTTAAAAGTGAAATTTTTGGACTTATAACTCAATGAAGATCATACAAGTTTGATTAAGTTTATAGCAAAAGCAGCACGAGGAAAGAGTTCCTAAAAGGATGAAGATAGTGAGGAAATCGTGATGGTAATTTCTTTTTTGAGGGACTCTTTCCATTAAAGGACCAAAAAGGGCCACCCTACACCCTAGAGGAAAATTGACCATTGGTCCACATCCAGTGATGGAACACACAATCTCCACCAACCACTGTATGACAATGACTCACTTTGTCCGTCTGAAGCAATACATGGAAGCCAATATTATAAATGGGCTGATAGAAAAAGGAGAAAAGAAAAAATCCATATCATTTTACCCAGGAAGGTGACACTAACTTAGTTCTTCTGCTTCTCTTTCATTGGAGAAGCAAGGAAATGCCAACAGTTGAGATCTTATTTATATGTTCCTCTTCCAAATTTGATGCACTGTAAAGACATCTCTGACTGACAGAACAACGTGAAGTTTCGTGAAGCAGCAGCTATTTTGTCTGCTCTTATATTTGGTGTTTCTCCTTCAATATGTCTCATGGACCCTTATCATTAGCTGTAAAAAGCAATACTTCTAGGCAGTTCACCTCACTCTGATGAGACAGAGGTACTGCAAAGAGTGATGGGATAGAGGTACAGGGAAGTGTGATAGGGACAGGACAGGATGATAGTAGATAGGTGGTGAAAGAAAGTATCTTTCTGTATACAGAAGTGTATTGGGGGGTGGGTGGGGTGGGTGGATGATCTTGAACGTGATCAATTTTATGTCAAATGTTCATGATATTTCTGTACTAGGTCCTATCTTTTGTACTTTTTGCACCAACTTGGTGATCATTAATAATATTCCTTCATTTACAGTTCAAAAAAAAGAAAAAAAATCACCTCACTCTGATGAGCAATCACTGATTGGACTGGCTTGCTGACTGATGGAGTGCGAAGATCCCATATTAGCAAGTATTGATCATCACCAACAGAACCAAACAAGTATTCATGTCTCAGATGCCACGCTACATCCTCCACAACACCTTCATGAACCTACAAAAGCACTCAAATACACTGGTCATTTTTGCAAAAGAAATGCAATAGCACTTAGGAGGCATTTGGTCAAACTATATAGGAGTTGATTTTACAGGATTTCAAAGAAAAATGCTCACTAAGTTCTTTGAAAGCCAAACTTTCTGTACTGGCAGAACATTATTGTATATATGTGGAATTTGGTCATTCTGTCTTAAAACCTAGGATGATAGCAATTCAGTACCAAGAAAGAAAGTAGAATGAATAAAATTGAGGAATAGCAGCTCAAATCAAATAGAAAGAACATGGAGTGGCCTTTTCTCTGAACTCAATATATCATGAATAGAAAGAGCTCATAATGAAAGAAAACAAGAAGCCTTTAATACACTAATATTATAATATGACACGATTAATGCATAAATGTAAATTTGGATCCTTTCTCTTCATGCTCATCTAGACAAATGGGTCACTCCTAGATTAGAAAAAGAAGCATTCAGATGAAGGAAAATTCCAGGGTCCTAGTTGGCTTGCTTAGTTGATAAATAAAAAAACATGGGCTAAGGACTTCACCTTAAAAATTTGCATAGCATCGAGAGCCTTGTTTTTTGGAGTTGCATTGATATCCCACAAGCAAATTTGAGCATCATCAGAACCACTCAGTAGGTGACCCTGCTTGAACTTGCTCCAAGATAAACCATAGCCTTCAGTACTGTGGCCCCTCAACTTCAAATCAGGATTGCAAGCTCCATCGAGTGGAGGCTTTGATGGGTGTTTGCTATAGTCGAAAACATAAACTTCAGCATTGATTGTCTTAGTTGCAATGATAAAAGGATTTTGCGGCATGTATCGAGCCCGGTTAACCTCCCCATCATGATTTATTTGCTGAATAATTTGTACCTGCAATAAGATTATTTTAAGTCAGAATTCAAAAAAGTGAAGCTTTTTTTAATGTCAAAGACATCAGAAATTTCCAGTTCTTCAACTTGGGATAATTTCAAGAAGCAAAAAAGTGAATGAACTGACAAGAAAACCAATGCATGTCCTGAAAGCAGACAAACATTTAGAATGTCTAATTTCTTTGTTCTTCCTAATAAGCAGCGTCAGTGCACAAATGTATACGTGTATGCAGTGTTACCATCAATAGACAGGATTGAAAAATCAAGAAATCTTGTACAACTACAAATAGCACTTCCCAATAATGACTTATCTGAGAAATTAAGACTCATTCCAGCAAGTAAAATAGGAATTAGAATCATGGCCTTCAAGAAAACCATTGTGGCAATGTCAGAGAAGAAATTCATGGCACTGCATTTTTATCTGCAAGAAAACATGTTAAAAAAAAGGCATAATTCTAGCTAAATCTAGTAGATGACTTTATTTCTCTTTATTTCAGAAACCCTCTTCTGCATTCCGAAGATAGCACAGAGATTTGATTATCCGGCAGATTAGACCACTAGGTTCGATGACAAATGTCATCAAACTATTAGTAAGAATAAATTTTATATAATTTTATTCATATTTGACGTATATCTGAACAGGCTAACATTGATACTCGAAATAAGTTCTCATTCTACAGACAGAAAAGTGCATGAGCTCAAGAAAACACTAATCTGGAACACATAAACTTTATGGTCCCAACTAACAAAATAAGCCATGGTGAGATATTTTCAAATGATCATGGACAGCAAGAGAAATGATATTAATTTGCAATAAGGGTTACAGAGACTGGAGTTTTAAAAGGCTTATGATAGGATAGGTGAAATTGTGTCAATCAAGGGCAGCTCAAATAGCTGTGCCAGTTTTTCCATAGGAATTTAAAGTTGACTTATTTTGATACATGTTCAAGACACCCATATCATTTCAACACCTCGCGATTTTCGTTAAATAGAAACAGTGACTTCTAGATGATCCACAACAATAGACCAGATACAAATCATTAATGTTTTGAATCTATGGGTTAGCATTCTGTGTTTTTAGGTAAAATAAAAACATTGCATGCATAAAAGGGCAACCGCATAGCAATAATCACAGATGCAATAGTTAAAGATGAATGGAGCTCTAAAAAGATGGATACAACATACAGATTCACTTTCTAGGATTGGATGTATTCAAAGCAGCACAAAAGATGGACATCGTCAAATAATAAGAGTTGAAGAGTGCAACAATAGTGAACAAAGATGAATGAAGCAAGGAATTTCACAGTAATGCCACAGGTACGCCAAAGGAGATCTTGAGTGTTTATATCCATTAGTAACTAGAACTTCTCAGTGGTTCACATGCAATAAGGAAATTTCGTTTAAAAGAAGCAACAGATTGAATTTCCCTCAATTTCACAGACTCAGAAACTGCTTGATTCAATTAAAACCATAACAAGTTAAATATGAAGATGCATTATTGGGAGAATAAGATGCCACAGAAGATGGAGAATCAGTTATTTTACCAAACCACTAATTGCTTGCACCTCATTCCCAGGAATGGTGACACAATTCAAGCACCAATTACAGAGGTAACTTCTAATACTATCTGATCAGGGAAAGCTTTCTAGATTTTTCAACAGCCAAATGAAGCCTGAAAATAAGTTGATTTTTCACAAAGATCATTCATTTACCAGTCTCCGGCATCAGCCCATACCTGAACTCTCGAAAGAGGAAACCATGCTATATGATAACATAATCAGCAACGCCAATACTCGATACTACCTGAACATATCAACTCCTCGAAATTCCAGATCTTATAATTCTATCAGCATCCAAACAGATCATGAAAAAGATTTCAAATTTCAATAAGGCAGAACATCGGGACCAACATCAAGAATAGAAACAAAATACAGAGTTACTAGCAGTCGCTGCCTTAACCTTTCCATTTGCAGACCCAAACCCACCAAAATCGGGGCGGTCGTCATCGTAGTGGCGAGCATCGTTCTCGGCGTCCTCAAGCGGAAGCTGGACCTGAGCAAGCATGAGGTAATTGGGCTCATTCTCGGAGGTGTGAGTTCCCAGTATCAGCTTCTGCACCGAGTAGTCTTTACCGGGCGGCTCCTCCCGGTCAGGTAACCACTCCACTGTAAGCGATGGCCACTCGAGGGCGTGGGTGATGACCAGATCGTACAGAAACGGCGTGTTCTTCTTCCATATCTTGTACTCCTCGTTGACCAGCCTCTCCTCAATCTCCCCTCTCATCTCTTCCTCGTCCTTCCCCATATCCTTGCAGTTGCTGCTCCCGTCACCTCCCCTTCTCTAAGTCCACAATTTTGAGCAGTGGATTTTGGCTTTCCGTCTTCTGAGTATGCGTTCAAGGGTTGAGTGGATCAAAACTAGGGTGGGGCGTTGATTCCCGCCAAGAAGTAGAAACCCTAGACTAAGAGTGAGCGAAGAGAGAGAGAGAGAGAGAGAGAGATGACTTGGGAGCTATATCCGCTTTTCAAATCATCTGAGGGCAAATGGTCTTTTTCTATTTTTGAACATCTAATAACAAAAAAAAAAATTCATCGCATCTTAACTAAATTATATTTATTACTAAAAAACTCAATAAAAAAATAAAATTTTTCAACACTAAAATTTTTTTCCTTAGAAAGGGCCAATTGGTTTGTGAATATTAAGGATTAAATTCCACATCAATTGAATTAAAGAATAAACATAGGTTTATTAAAAAATTGGTACCGCCACCTAATATCTTAAATTTTTATGTGAATATTACCCAACTTCTTACATGTTCAGTAAAAATTTTGCATATTATCAGAATATATTATTATTTGAGTTCATACCCTGTCAGGCCTGAGTATAAAATTTGGGGCAAGTGAGGATGGGTTTATAAGGGCACATGGTAAGTACAAGATAGCAAATATTGAGGATTATGTCCCATATTAATTAGGTTAAAGAGTAAATTTTAAATTTATTAGAGAATTGAGTACCACTTATAAGTTAGGCTTTAGATATGGGCCAAACTTCTTATATTATAACTCATCCAATTGAACTAAAGTAATTTTATAACTCTTTGAATAGAGATTATTATTCTTTTTATACAACTCCTCGAATTAAAATTATAATCCTTCGAACTAAAATTACAACTGGTAGCAAGATATCGTCAAGCTTTTGAACGTGTAATAACAAGGAACATCTAATCACCAAAAACCCTAATCACTCAAAGAACATCTAATAACAAAAAGATTCATCAAATCTTAGCTAAATCAGAATTGGTTCTTATTGAAAAGGAAGCAGAATAAGAAAATATGGGTTGCAATATGTAATGAGAAATTTGGCTCTTTTAAGTATCTGATTACCTCCCACTTGACCAAATAACTGAATAAAAATTCTCATTGAAAAGTTTGGTGTCTTTTTCATTTTTCTTATATGTATTTAATCTAATTTACATAATAAAATCTATGACATATACTTTATAAAACCATCTAGATTAGCGTAAAAATAATAATCTTAGTACTTTTCCTCTCATTTCATATCTAAGATTTTAACAGTAAAAATCTTTTATTATTTATTCAAATTCTACATTCTCAATCCGTATCTATAATTTTAACAGTAAAATTCTATATCTTTTTCAAACGAATGATTTGAATAGTAAACTTGAAAAATGTAAAACTGACTTAGCATACTAATGATAACTAAAAATGTCCTATCTAGTACCATAAGTTAACGATTTTCAAATTAATTAAGTTGCATTACATTATAAATAAATGATCTAACTTCACGGGTTCATCCCAACACTTCACATTTATTTATTTTTATTTTCTTTCCATGCGTGGTACGAGTTCATATCTAGTGTAGAATAATGGAGAGCTGAGAGTAATGTGAGCTAGATTTTAACTTATAATTATAAGAGGATAATCAGTCCTAACCACGGGCCGGTTCGAGCTTGGAACCGACCTTGAACTGGCTAGTCAAAAATCAAAAATTAAAAAAGAAAAAATTTCCAAGTTGCAAGATCAAGTCACTACCAAGTCACTCCTCGTGGGAAAAGGAGGCGGGGAGCTTTTAAGTTTTTAACCGTTGGCTGCTGCTAGACTTTGCTGTCTTTCTTAGGAGAAATCGATTGATCTTTTTTTTCTTTTCTTGTCTTTTTTAAATAAATAATAATTTTTAATCCTATAAATGCACATCTTTGCCTCAATGTTATTTGCACAACAACTACTACATACACTTAATCTATCACTCAAGTCAATTACATATACAACTTTCCCTAGTTTTTACTATTTATTGTGAAAAATGAGCAAGTTCTAGTACTAGAAGTCATTTTTTTTAATACTCATATCTTAATATTATTGATATAGTGGAAATAGGAAATAAAATCTCCACTCAAGAAACAAAAAAAAATGTGAAACATGAATATGAATAAGAAGAAAAAGTTTTATCTAATAATTCTATGAATTGATTTCTTTAACTTATGGAACCAGAAACATATAGCTTCGAACTGGCGGTTCAGGGTCCATTATATACCTCCGTGGAATCAAAACCGGTCGGTTCAGAATCGTGGTTACAACTAAGGATAATTAGAAGGTATCACGTGGTACGTGAATCCCAATTAAAAAGATTTTCTTGATTAGTTAATTGAAGGCATGTATTTTACTATCACCATTATTTTATCACTTATGATAGTCAATTGAAATAAGTATACTTTACCACTTTTCTATATTCATCTACTTTCTTTCTTTTTTAAATCTTCTATAACATTTTTTTTTTTCTAGTTTAGTACTATAACTGTTACATAACTTCCTTAGAAAGCTCTCGTAATCTTGAACTGACGCTTGCAGAGAGTCTTGATTTCAAGTCATTCTGATGAGATTCGAGGAAGAGCGAATGAATTAGCAAGTAAAACCTCGGATGAATTTTGATATTACTCTTGACAAGAAATGGAGAAAGAAGCTCGCATGAATTAAAACTGATTTTTATATCTTTTTGATGCCATATATATATATATATAGTTATTCATTTCTTCGGTGCAAAAAGAGATCTTAATCTGGCTAGTTCGGCTTGGAATTGGCACAAAGATATTGTTGTCCTAGGTGGTTACGGTTTGGGTCGAGGAAGGTGAACCGCTGAACTGGAACCGGCTTGGACCGTTTTAGGCCCAAAATTGTGAATCAGTCGGACCACGATCTAACCGTAATCGGCAAAATTAGTTTGATAAATTGGCCCATTATAATTGGTTATTGATTGGTCCTTTGATTTCCTTCTGCTCGGATGGTTATCGCAATTTTTCAACACTCCAGAAACGACTGTAGTAATTGTTGTTTTGCATGGAAGGTCCTGGGAGAGTCTTGTGTATAATAGTTACATCACGTGACAGTACTGATATAGTGTCACGAACCAATTAAATTCAATTATTTTTAGAATTTTTTAATAAAATCTAAAAGAAAAAAAACCCTAAAAGAAAAAAATAACTCTAAAAATGGCTTGATTTAATTAGTTCGTGAGATAGATGTGTATTTATAGGATTAAGAATTGTTAGGGAGAAAGTAACCCCAATAGGGAGAAAGATATTAGGCAACGATGGACAAAGTGCAATTGGTTTCAAGGTCATAATCTGTGGTGCTCTTTTTTTTTTTTTTTTTACTAGCTTGCCTTGTTGGATGGATTGGGTGCTAAGGCTAGATTGGCATGGTGGAACTCGTGCATTGCCTTAGTTCATTGTGAATTTTGTTCCGGGGCGGCTTCATTCACGTGAATGTTTATTCCTCACTTGCTCGTTCGCTAGTTCCATTTGGTTCGTGGTATTTTAGGGGATCGACATTTGTAACCCAATAGGGAACTGGATTTTGGAATCACGACGGCTTGTTGGACTTTAGAAGCTTGCTTGGCCTGGACCTCTTATGCTTATGTGATGAAATGGTAGGTTGCTACGTCGAAGAGCTCGTGCTGCACTAGAGCTTGCTAAGATCATTATTAACATGATTTCAATAAGCTTGCTCCTTTGTAATTTATTTTTAAAAAAAATTCTACAAATTTGACGTTTTTTTAGAAATTGTTATTATTTTAAAAAATTTGCTAATTTTTCTAAATTAATGTCTTTTTAAAATCTTACAGAATTATATACAATATATTTAAATTTTTAAGCCTTAAAATTTTTCATTAAAATTTTCTAAATTTATAATTTTTAAAGAATTTTATGTAATTTTTTTAAAATTTGCACAAATTTTCAATTTTATGATTTTTTATTTTTCCTAAGTGTTTAAAAAATTTGACTTTTTTCTCAATTTTTAATATTTTTATACATTTTAAATTTTTTTACTGTTTATATATTTTATTTCATTGAACAATATTTTATGGCATACGACATCTACATCTATGCATGCAAGGCATCCACATTAGAATAACTTAATAGCGTTAGCTGATACTTGGCGATTCGTACTAAAGTGAAATACTTTTAAAATGTTTCACACAATCAAATAATAAAAAAATTTTGCATTAATATGAAAAATATTGAAAATATTTTATATCGCCGGTGTAGTTTCCCTTTGTATTCTCTATCAATATTTCTTAATAATTGTTTTGTATGTTTTATGAGTAAGTTCTCATAATTTTATTTAAAATTGAATATCGCCGGTAAAATTTTTGTGTAAGATGTGTTATCTGTTCTTAAAATGTCTATTTTGATTAAACTGTATATTTTGACAATCTTCTGTGAGCCTTTGAATTACAAATGTCCGACCGCCTTTGATCATAGAAATACGAATAGCATTCTATCATTGTCCCAAAACCTTTATATGGTGTATACGATTTCTTCTTTATTGGCCTTTATCTTTAGCCAAGATCATGGATAGATGCAAATACTACTATTAGTGTGATTAATTATCCATGTATTCACCCACTTCTATCCATACATCTGTGGTTGAAGCAAAAGTGACCAATCATTTTCAGTTCTAGTGCTATTTCATACTCCCGCCAATCATGTCATTGCTACTAAAGCACTCGATGTTCGAGGCATAATGGTACAAGGGGTTTATCTCGAGTTTGGAGGTAAGAATACTGCATTTTTAAAAAAATTTATGTTTAAAAGAGAGAAAAAAAATTAGATAGCACCAAATAAAAGAGTTGCATTTATAACTAACACTAAATTGTAGCACTTTTAAAAATAGGAGTAAATTAACAATTTCATCATCGAGAGATGGATTTTGTGTCACTTGAGTCCCTTAGAGATTCTTTGCCTCGGTTAACTCATTCAGAGATGTATTTTGTATCAGTTGGGTCCCTCATGGTAGCAATTGGGTCCCTCATCGTATCAGTTTGGTCCCTCACGATATCAATTTTGTCCCTCATGGTATCAATTAGATCATGAGAGATTCTTCGTTAACTTTAGAGTAAATTAAGAATTTAGTCATTGAGAGATGAACTTTTCGTCACTTGGATCCCTTAGAGATTTTTGCCTCAGTTGACTCCCTCAGATATGCATTTTTCATCAGTTGAGTCCCTCATGGTATCAATTTGGTCCCTCATGGCATCAATTTGGTCTCTCATGGTATCAATTTCGTCCCTCATGAGATCAATTTCGTCCCTAAGAGATTCTCCGTTAACTTCTCTATCAATTTTGACGGAAATACTTGCAATTTTGTCCCTTAGAGATGAATTTTGCATCATTTGGGTCCTTAGACAATCTTTAAAAATTTTTAAATAATTGTAAAAAATTATAAATTTTTTAAATAGCAGTAAAAAAATTTCTAAATTTTTTTAAATAACTTTCAAAAATTCTAAAATTTTTTAGATAATTTCCTAAAATTTTTTAAATATATTTATAAAATTCTAAAAATTTTTAAAAACCTTAAGAAAATTCTATAAAATTTTATATAATTTTAAAATATTCTATATAATTTTAAAAATTAAATATACAATACTTGTCCATCACTTCCGCATTATGAAAATTTTCAGAAAATTTTAGAATTTTTTTATCTTTCTTATAAGTATCTCTTTATGTCACCTATGATAATAAAATATTAGTCCATCCCGTTTGCAATATATATTTTCAGGGGGTGTGTAGAAAATCAGTTCGGGGCCGAACCGGTTTCGAACTTAACAGAACCAAAAGAACTTGTTCGGTTTGGCACATTAGGTAAAGAACCGAACCAGTTTATGTTGAAAAAACTGCATTGTTTTAAACCAATTCTGTTAACCAGTTCGAACCGAATTGGTTTTGCAAAGGTTCGATACGATTTTAAATCGGTTCAAACCAAATCGAATTGGATTTGGAATGGTTGGGTTCCGTTCAAAACCGGTTCAGATAAAATTGAATTGGTTTTGGAACGATTCAATTTGGATCGAACTGAATTGAATTGGTTTTTAAATTAAAATCAATTTCGGTTCGGTTCAAACTGGTTAACAACATCAATTACACTTAGAAATTAATCGAACCGTTTTTCCTCTAAAAATTCCACCAAAATAGAACCGGTTCAGGGAGAACTTGTTCTAACTAGATTGAAGAAAAATAAATAGAGAGAGGGACCTAATTGATATTATAATCACGTCGTTAGTATTCAATTTAACTGATTGATCTAATTGATACCATGCGAGACCTAATTAATACCATGGGGACATAATTGAAGCCATGCGGGAATGAGGGACCCAATTAATACACTAAAAGAGTATAATTTAGGCAAAAAACCCATTTAAGGACTCAACTGATGAAAAATGCATATCTGAGGGAGTCAACTGAGGCAAAAAATCTCTAAGGGACCTAAGTGATGAAAAGTCCATCTCTCGATGACGAAATTGTTAATTTACTCTTAACTTTTTTGTCAATTTTAACGGAAACACTTGCAATTTCATCCGTTAGAGATAAGTTTTACATCATTTGGGTCCTTAGACCAATTTTTAAAATTTTAAAAAAATTCTTGAAAATTTAAAATAAATTTAAAAATTCTAAATTTCTTTAAATAATTGTAAAAAATTTCCAAATTTTTTTAAAATAATTTTGAAAATTTCTTAAAAATTTTTAGATAATTTTCTAAAATTTTAAATATGCTTATAAAATTCTAAAAAATTTTAAATACCTTAAGAAAAATCTAAAAAATTTTAAAAATTCAAAAAATTTTTAAAAAAATTATAAAAATAAAATATAAAAATACCTGTCCATTACCTTTGCATTATGAAAATTTTCAGAAAATTTTAAAAATTTTGTTATCTTTCCTATAAGTATCTCTTTATATCACCTATTACTATAAAATATTGGTCCATTCAGTTTGCAATATATATCTTGTACAATTCTTAGAATCCTCTCTATTTTTTAAATTTTTATAAATTTCAAATAAATTTCTAATTTTATGAATAATTTTAAAATTTTCATTATTTAAAAATTTTTTTGATTCTTTTTGTTTTATGAAAGTTTTTTGGTTTTTGAGCTTTTATACCCTTCATAATTTAATAAAATTTTTATTTATTTTCAAGTTTTCCCAATTTAAAAAAAGAAAATTTTTATATACTTTGAACATATAATTTATAATTATTATTTAAATTATTGAATTTTTTTATATTTTTTATACATTATTTTTAAATTTTCCTTATTTTCTATATTTCTTTATTTTTATAAAATATAAAAATTTCCAAATTTTTATATTTTTCACAAATTTTTAAAATTTTTCAAGCTCTTCATTATTTATATATTTTAATATTTTTATTTTTTAGTTTTCCTATATTTTATAATCTTTTTGATGAATTTTTAAAATTTTTTGAAATTTAAAAAATTAAGATTCTTTAATTTTTTATTTAAAAATATTATTTGGATATGTCACGTTATTCAAAAAAATTTTGTTAAAAAAAGGAAAAATTTATGAGGGTCCTAATTGATAAAAAAGAAATTAAGATATGGATCTAATTGGTAATATAATAATCCATTAGTGGGAGGACAAAATTGAAGAAAAATAAATAGAGAGAGTGACTTAATCGATAATAGAATCATGTCGTTAGTGTTCAGTTTAACAGAGGGGCCAAATTGAAATCATGAGGTACCTAATTGAAGCCATGACGGACCCAATTGATACACTAAAAGGGTATAATTGAGGCAAAAACCCACTTAAGAATTCAATTGATGTAAAATGCATCTCTGAGGGAGTTAACTGAAGCAAAAAATCTATAAAGGACCCAAGTGACGCAAAATCCATCTCTCGAGTACGAAATTGTTAATTTACTCTAAAAATAGCACCAACTCATAAGGGAGAGAGAACTCAAGATTTTTCAAAAATCCCATAAATGCTTCTTTCACAAAAAAATCTTAGTTGGCCTTAATTAAATTGCTCCCAACTCCGTGGTTAGTAAGAACTAATTAAATGACTTTGATTAGTAATAATTATGACAATTGCTTGGGTGATTAATACTAGTTACTCATTTGTCACGTTTTGATTACTGTTTCTTCATGTCAGGTGATGTGGTAAGATTACCTAAGAATTCCCTTCTTTCACATATTCTTAGAATTGTTTCAATCTTGCCCCAATTTCCTCAACTCCATTTAGCCTCTCGCCTTCTTTGTTCTTTCTCCTTTATAGAGCTCTCAGTTCCTTCATATATCCCTAAACTCCTTCCGTTAACCTCTCTATCATGGAGCTCTCCCCCCTCGCACATTCTCTTGCCTCTTGTTGCACATTCTCCTTCCTCTCATGACATAGCCCTTTCTTGCCACACATCCTCCTGCTCGATATACCATGTCCTCTACTAGGGTGGTCTTTCCTTGAACAAAAGTCTTAAGTTATCCTCCTACTCAATCTCCACCACAGCAAGCTATCCCCTCCCTTGTTTCCATCACTAAGTAGGCAAGCCCATTCTAAGGTTCATTTATGCTCTGATTACTGCTGATTTTGGTTGGATAAATTTTGAGATTCACACATTGTTAGTTTGCCATTGTGTTATTGCTTGGATTGATAGAATAAGATGGCATGGATTTATTGGATTGTTATGTTCTAGTATTATATGTGATTATAAGTGTACTGAGACCTAGTTTTACTAAAATAGAACCTATTTAAATCATACCGTGGCCAATTTATGCTGGACTAAGACCTATTTGAGGCCCCATGATGTGTGTTACTATTTAGATAATTGGATCGTGAATGCTCAAAATTTTTTTTATTGTATTAGTTATGCAATCCACACATTACTAATTTACGGTCATGTTATTGGTTGGATTAATGGAATGAGATAGCCTGGTTTTGCTGAATCATTATGTGTTGGTATTATATTTGACAGTGACCATACTAGGACCTGTTTATTCTGTATTAGTACCTATTTATACTAGATCAAGTCCTAATTATAATACACTTGAACCTATTATCGTAAGTGTTATTATTTGAATTATTGGATCATTTATGCTTCGGATACCATTGCTTTGAGTTGGATTAGTTATTGGATTCACACATTGTTGGATTGTCATTATGTTATTGCAAGGATTGTTGGGATAAGATGTCTTGAATTTGTTGGATTGTCACGTGTTAGTGTTATCTTGTGAGTGTGCTAGTGTCGATGGCACGCGGATAGACATAATTGCCATGCAGGACCACTTCTATAAATTATTACATTCTTTTTAGAATGGTTGCAAGCCGGCAAGTTAACCATGCTCATGTTTTCTAATTTTGAGCTGGAAAATAGAGATCGATTTTGGAAAATGTTAGGTTCTATTTTAAAGTCCAAATTTCAAGAAAATTCATTTTTTTTTCTCTTGACTGTCGAGGAATCCCCAAGAGCTACACAATGGACTCAAGGGAAGGTGTTATTAGAGTCACCACCTTAGGAGCCGCATCAGGACAACTATCCAACCCCTTGCAAGATTTTCCCAATTCACTTGACTCTTACTACCCAAAGGGTCAATAGATTCAGGGTAAGAGAAATGGATACCCGATCGGGAAGTTATGTGGGATAGCACCTTGATAAGGCCAGGCATTGCCAGCCTCACTATCCTCATCCCATATGGAATCTTGGTCCATTCAGAGGTGAGCATCATAGAACCTATTTTTGGTATGCAAGTAGGAACTAAATTGTGTACAATCAAGGAAATGCAAAGATGTACTCATACATATCATGTAGCAGATAACCATTCTTATACCCAGAATCCTATATGATACTAACTTCGACTTTGCAAATCATCAAGTAATTCTATTAGTCATAATACAGTATTCGAATTGAATGTCATATTACAGAAAAATTGTAAATCAAGCCCTTTACCATCACAGCTCCCATAGAAGTACCATGGGATAGTGCAACCTCAGGAGGCATGTTGGCTTGCTAACAGTATCTGTAATAGCCCTATCTCATGTATTTCCTTAAATCAATATTGTATAATAGAAGGATATAATCTTGGTGCGATAAAACCTTTCTCATACAATGGGTTTTGTGGTAGTAGTGACAATATAATTTTCAAAAATACTTGAGACAAGACAAGAGTAGGATTGTTACTTTTTAGACGGTTCGGTGTTCGGATCCTAATCAATTAGGGATAGATTTGATGGTGTCTTCCCTCTAGTACCTATCTTGGTCTTGCATCAATGCCCTTCACGTGTCGATTATTTTTCTTTCTTGTCATCTGGGTGTCCTCCTCCTCCTTTTTCTCCTTATTCCCGAAATGGAAGGTTTCTATTCGTAGGCCGACTCTAGGGCCAGATTTAGAGGGTTCAAGCTTTAAGGTTGATCTGCTCTGACTTTGGATAATACCATGTGAGGATTTTCGAGGGCCTGTGCATTACTATGACTTGACCAATGTTTGACTCAATAAGGGGAGCTAGGTGACTCTGGAATCAAGGTTGCTTTACTCCATAAGCAGAGTCATTCGACTTGGAGCTAGAGTCGTTCGACTTTGACACTATAGTTGTATGACTCTAGGCTTTGCTCAGTTGCTCCTCTTGGTTCGTTCGTGGCTCACCATCCCATGCTTGTCCCAAGAGTAACAATCCTTACTCTTGCCACATTTCAAGTAATTCTATAAACGTTCCTTTGCAGTCATTTGGGGTTCCTATCGCACTAACCAACTTATTTTGTGAGGGCAGCCCAAAGTTCAAACATCTACAGCAAGGACCTATTGGAGGTCCCATTCTATGTGTTACTATTTGGATCCTTCGATCATTAATGCTTTGATTGCCATTACTTTTGATTGGATTAGTTGTTAGATTGACACATTGTTGATCTACCATTATGTTATTACTTGGATTGATGGAATAAGATGGCTTGGTTTTACAAGATTATTATGCATACGTGTTATTATTTGGATCACTGGATCATTAATATTCTAATTGTCATTACTTTTAGTTGGATTAGTTATTGGATTCATATGTCATTGATTTGCCATTGTGTTGTTTCTTGAATTGATAGAATAAGATGGCTTGGTTTTGCATGATTGTTGTGTTAATGTTATATATGATAATGAGTGTACTGGGACCTATTTATACTACACTATTTACTACTGAACATAATCAACACTCAAAGATGTCTCATAACACCTGTAACTTAATTACTCTTTACACAATGCAATCTTTCAACAAGTTTGGTTGTTAATAGACAGGTCTTTAACACATTATAAATAGAAACCAACATGTTAGATACAGGTCCCCATACACTGTAAATAGGCCTCGAAAATTGTCCAGACTTCAAAACACATTCTGATAACCTAAATAGGATTCGATAGGTTATAAATAGGTAAAAAATTGTCTAGAATTACAAACAGATACTCATAACCTAAATATGTCTGATACTATATAAATAGGTCTCAACACATTAAATATAGGTTGGGATACTTTATAAATAGGTCCGGACACGTTATATATAAGTCTAGCACATTATAGAATAGTCCCTGATACGTTATAAATATGTTCGGATAAATTGTTCAAATTCCCAAACACATGCTCATGACCTAAATAAGTTGTGACACAATATATATATATATATATGTGTGTGTGTGTGTGTCCCTATAGATTATAAATAGGTTCTTAAAATTGTTCAGATTTTTAACACATGTCTATAACCTTGATACTTCCTCATATAATACATATAGATCCCGATATGTTACATATAGGTCCCTTAGGATTGCTGATAGTTGTTAGTTTTTTTGATAGGTATTGATAGTTGTTAGTTGGTAGATGATAGTCCTTGCTATGTTGGAGAGGGAAGGAGGAGAATGGGAGAGCTATCCTGTTATGCGGAACATAGGCTCAATTAGATTCATAAGCAAAGCACATGTGACTAACCTAAACAAAGGCTACATACTCAAGGTTAGAATTGAATCTCTATCCTCATGAACTTATACAAGAATCACACGCATATCCTATCCACTTAAGTTCACCATTGGAGATTTATCCTCTTGAACTAACTCTTGGGATTTAACTCACGAAGTGATTTAACCTCACATGGGGAAATAAAAGTCTGTGAACAGTGCTCTTCTATTGGAGAAGGGAAAATTTTATCAAACCATACCTGCATTATACATGCACACTAATCTGCCATTAGATCTGTTTCTCCCACCGCCCCCTTACCTGCACTCTTTCTACAGGTGATAGACAGCTCACTGCACCGTTGGATGAGCCGGTATCAAACCTTATGCAGGCTCCCATTGGAGCAGCTGTTTTCTAGCGAATCCCGACTGGTTTAATGATAGCGCCTAGCCAAAAGTCAGGCGAGAATCAAGCTCCCTCAAAGCTGAATCAATTTGAAATCAGACTTCTACTATATTCTTTTAGAAAATGCTGCCAAGTAACCCGCAACAGGAACAACCAAAAAGCCATAGCTATGGAACCCACCATCCATATTGAACCAATTTTCAGTAGGCTGCTTAAGGGAACAAATAGAACTCTGATGTAATCCAAAATACTATGACATTAGGGAATGCATAAATAATAAGCAATCTCGATCATTCCTTCTTGTAACAATGATTATAGAAGTGATTCTGAACATTAAGGTCAACCAAGTTTCTTTTTCCAGGAAATAAGCCTCCTTGTAGCAAGTAACTTACAAGAGAGGCAAATATGAAAGTCCTACAGGAAAAGCTTTCTATATTCAGATGCCTCCTGTGTCATCTCATTGAAGCTCCGATCTTTTCTCTCCTTATCCAAGTTGAGCTTTTGCTTTACTTCCTTCTCATTCTCATCAATCTGTCAGGAAAGCAATAAATTAAATAATGCCTCCACACAGGAATTATAGAGCAAATGGTACTCAAAAGGGAAATTTCCCATCATACTGCATCATAGATCTCATCGTTCTTCTCAAAATCCCCGGCCTTCCGAGGGAGGATATGGATATGAACATGGGGAACTGTTTGTCCCGCCTCAGGCCCATCCTGGATCAATAAAAAAGGACCAGGACATGTAACACAAACAGACAAATTGACGTGCAGCTCATTAACTGTGTTTAGAAGCGAAGCTCAGTAGGACACCATCAAACACAACAATTTGTCAACAATCAGCATGATCAGGAATGAATTTTATTCAAATCTATTTTGACATCCCACACGTAAGAGCATTTAAATGATGTAGCCTCTGCAAATTGAACATAATGGTGCATGAAGGGAATAGAGAATGGGAATGTCGGTAAGAAGAAAAATTGACCAATTTGAGCAGTTACGCCCAGCAAATCAGTGGTTCTTTTTCACTCGTTCTATTTTTGTGTTACCTTCTGCCTCTCATATATGCTCATCCCTGGAAGCAAAAAGATACTGGACAAAGCAAGTTCACGCATGCAGTACACACCAAAAAGAGATTTTAAATGGTCAGTCTAAGAAGTCAAGGATGAGCTTTTCCACACTGTACATTATTGTACAAGCTTGTCCTAACTGAGATTTCCTAAATCGGATACATAACGTGAATAGAATAAGGGGGCACTTAGCAAACTCAGTCGTACATAATGCTGTGACGTTGCATCATCCCTAAGGGGTTTCCTGCACTAATATCTAATGAATCATATAGGCTAGACTGAATTCCCAAATTTCAACATTACTTTATAAGGATCAGTAAAATCAAGAAATAGAAAAGCCAACTAGTAAATCAAATAATAAACTAATCTATTCAATTTGAGTTTGGGGTATAATCTACCTGAATCGTAAATGTCAAAGAGGATGCTTTATGGAAGATCTCAAGCTGGCCACCGACCTTCTTTGCTGAAAGCCATAAATCACTGGTCTCTTCAGCAGTGAGATCTACAAAGCGTTTAACTTCACGCCTTGGGCACACAAGGACATGTTAAGCATGTTAAGTGAAACATATAAGGATGCATGAGTGGATGCGGCTCTAACAACTCCATGGGATCATGATAAATATGCAATTATGATAAAATCTCAAACTTCTTCCCCAATTATCCTCAAAGTATGAGACCACAACCAAGATATTAATGCCAGTATAACATGATTATATGGATGAATTGAAGGCATAAAGAGGGTCTCCAGTATGAGGCAATCTAGGTTAATGATAGCACAGAGACACACACATATACTAGAGAAAAACTTCAGCTAACCTGGATAGTTATTTATTTAATAGCAATAAGTCAATTAATATCCTGAAAATGGGACTATATATGTATACGCATAATAATCCATGAGTAATTTATTGTTTATTTTATGCAAAGGAGATTATTTCGATTATAGAGATATAACAAAAGCAGATTATGAGAATACCTCATGCAAGAACCTTGGAAAAATGTTTCAAAGAAACCATAACGAGTGCCAACAACGTTATAGTAGGAATTAAAGTATTTAATCACTACCTAAATAAACATCCTAATAGTAGAAATATTCACACACAGAGTTCTAGATACATGTTTTTATGGCTGCAAGAGCAAAAATATAGATAGAAACAGAAGATTCAAAACTAGCTGAATTATTCAATAATTTTCCAAAAATCTTCAGCAAATAATGATATTCACTCAGAATAAAATGATATTGAAAAATCAGAAATGGCAGGATGCAAAATGTGGACCTTCCCGATTATGAAGATAAAATTCCTGGACAACATCTTTTTCAAATATACAGAGGTTACAAAAGTATCTGTATGTATACACAAATCAATTTCTCTGCAGAGAATCATAGGAACGTATTGCTATCATTTAAGGATATGACCTGCAAATAATCAAAGATGTAGAACCTGAATCAGAGACTGAGGCAAGAAATTTCTCCATCTGATCATAAACTAAAAGATATGAAAAAGCAAAACAGGGGGAAAAGAAGATTTCCCACCCAATCGGCCTCATGTTTTCATCCAGTTTGACCCAAATACTTGCATAACTCTTTAGTATGTGGACAGAACCAGGATAAGCGATTAAAAAATATTATTATGTTAGCGGTTCAAGTATAATAAGCACATGATTATCAGAAAAAACAGAAACAATTAGTTTCCTCATCTGATACAAGGTTTTTCTCTAATAGTTGTATTTAAGGACATGCATATCTTTGCTATCCTGTAACACAGGCATTAACAATATCCTCATTGAGCTGGGAAACTTCACAGTCAGTTAGTGGAGGTGGGTAGTCTTAATTGTCACTTCTCGAGAGGTTACACTACCAATGATGATTTGGTTTTCTTTAAACTTTTCCAAGAAGAGGCCACAGGCAAGACAAGCGTCATTCCACATATTGAAATCAAGTATACTCACTAACTAAACGAGGAAATAATAATGGGTAAGAGCTGACTGAAAATAAATTACTAATGCGTGCAGCAAAAAGTAAAACTCAACTCAATGAATGGATCCATAAGAATGGCAGAAGAACATAAAAGAGGTGATACAATATTAATTACCATCATCAACAAATAAACACACTTATACACTATAACAGACATCAACAAAGCAGAGAGGCAGGGAGAGAGAGTAATACCAGGAAGAAGAGGACGCAAATTGACCATGGCATAGGAAAGCTGGGTGGAATAGAAAACCTCCTCTGGGTTTATCTTGTATGCTCCAAATGTGAAATGCTCTAATGCCATCTGTCATATAAGAAATGCAACTGGTATTTCAACATAAACTATGGTTAGCAGGACAACAAACAAAGCAAAGGATAAAGCATCTTTACTAGCCTTGGATTTGATTGCAGAGAATTGTCGGACACCAATGGATGAATGATTACCAAAGAACCATCTATGACAGAAGCTGAAATTAAGAGAAGGCAGCGGGTGGCTGGGTTTCATAACCACAGCAAGTGCAAGCCTCAGCTACCGACTGTCAAGTTTCAGTTTGTTGCTAGGGCTCAATCTATATCGAGAAGAGAAGTGACATTAAACATCACATTCAATTCGTGGGTCTGACATAAAATGCCAAGACGATCATTTGCTAGAACAAATGGGCATTACGACTATTTAGGGTGTCCAAGCCAACATTGATATAAGAATCTAAACGTGGTTCACTTATCCTGGGAGCATCACGGACAATTGCTGCTGCATCAATGCTCGCAAATTGGGCTAGAAATCTACAAAATAGGAAAACCTAGATGAAGTTTGGTCACCTCTTAGACTTTGCAGGGCGGGAATAAGTTGCTTTGCAGAGCAGAGAACCCAAGAATGAGAAGAAGCTGGAGCGGTCCAAAATTCTTGGGAATCACCTCCAACCGATGAACAGGGAGGAGCAGCAGCACGGAGCAGCCTGCGGCAAAGAAATTTGCAGCTTAGGTCGTTGAGGGATACAGAGCCGGGGTTTTCGTGGTTCAGTTGGTTCGAAAACACATTTTAATGGTTTAAAATCTATTCGACCAATTTGTTTAACCAGTTTCCAAATTTTTGGAATTTGTATTTAACTTTTGTAAATTAGTACAAAATTGTTAACTAATTTTTATACAAATAAATAGAATTCAATTGATAAAATACAGCGGTTCGGTACAGTTCGAAATTAATCAAACCGAACAGCTAAAAATCTAATTAATTATATACTTTAGTTTAAATTGTACATTTTAATTTTAATTTTATTTTATTTAACTATTAATTATTCAGACCTATTATATCAAGCAACTAACTGAACCTATTCTCAACAAAAAATCAAACCATTAATGAACCGGTTTGAATCATTCGATTTTTTTTTTGCTTCCGTCCGATGCAATTTGGCAGTTCTGTTCAATTTTTTGGTTTTTATGAAAACCCATAACTTAGAGAGCCAGTGAGATCTTGAGTCAGGCCTTTACGATTTATTTGCATTGGGAGTCTATGGTTTGATGAGGATCGCAATTTGGCCCGCACCGTGAGACTAGATCTGCCCGCTTCGGTTTGAGTAGATCTGACCTGATCCGTGCATGGTTCAAGGTGAATCTGACTATGTCTCTTGCTCGGCCAAAAATCATTCTATCCCATCATACAATATTATATTATATTATTTTATATTTTAAAATTAATTTTACTTGATTTATACATATTGTTATTTTAATAAATTGGATAATTATTATTCTATTTTTATTGAAATTGTCTAAATTTAATTATTTTTAAAGATATTTAAATATATTATTCTAAATAAATAAACTTATATTATATTTAAATTATACTTTATATAGTATTTGTTAATTTTTCATAAATTGGGTCAGCCCGTGCCCTAACTTGCCTTGCATGAGTCTAACTGCCAAGGTTACAAGGCAAGTTCGGGTAATTAAACACCCGATTGGCCCTATCCCATTGCCATCCCTACGAGTGGGGGTTATGCCTGGATAAATTTTGATTTGTTCATTTTATTTTTTAATGTGGACTGAATATGTTATTAAGAAAGAGATGCTCAACTTTTTACTAAGTCCAGTGAAGTACATGACAAGGAAAGTATATATGAGAAGAGCAAAAATTTGAGACGAAGAGTGAATAGCTACTGAAGAAGAGATGCAAAGAAACAAGAATTGGAAAGAAAATAAAGAATGGTTGATAAGGGGAATGAATAGGATTTCATTTGCACATATATATTTGACTAAAATTAGAACGATAACAAAATGAGCATTTGAACGGTTATGAAGAGCTATCCTAAATATCCTAGCTCTCCATAACCCTCCTTAAATTTTTTGCTGTCAAATAAGGGTTAGAACAATCTTCGTTAACTTGTCAAAATCTCATCCAAACAAGTTATCAACATCCTCCTTGGATATCTAAGTATTTGTATCTATCTTGTATCTTGCTTTTGTTGCTAGTTTAATGCCATGGCTTATGTTGGACCTAGAAATTTCTGACTTGGGTTAGCCCGAAGGTACTACAGGCACGCACAAGAACTATCTTGGAACTTTGATCGTAATTAGATTTTGGAGTTACCACTAACCGTTTAAAGACTAGTCCTAAATTCGATTAGAAACCTATTATTTACCTAAGGAAGCATGAAGCCAACCACCTAGATTCTTATTTTATCAGTCTTTAATTAAAGTTTGAGTTCTAGGATCTTATTATGCTTGAAAGGCTCGTAAGCTAATCGACGCACCTAAAATCGGTACCCATCCCTAAATCTAAGTTATTTGTTTGCCTGCATGTTTTAAATCATCCAATTTGTTTCCTTGATAAAGGATTGCATCAATGGTCAAAAATCAAAATCAATAATCAAATACGTGCTCTACTATGCAACTACACAACTTAATCTAAGTGCAAGAAGTAACGGGCTACACTATGATTATAATTATATATAGTCATCGCCACTCTCTCCGACACTACCCCATACTTTTGTGCACTCAATACAATGATTTTCCTACTCCCCTCTCTAAATCAGAGAAGATGCAGTTAAATCACACAACAATTGATCAAGAAAGCACTAAGCAATTTATCCACAATTAAAGTCAATAACTAATGGGCCTAAGACTTACCAAATAGTCACAAATACAACAATAGATAGTGGGCTAAAAAACTAACTCTAAGAGCCCAAAAGTGGTAGGAAACAAGCATTAAACAATCACCAAATTGCAGTAACTTTTGACAACCATATAACCCATAGTTTAGAGGGTAAAAAAACAACTTAAAAACCAACATCAAAACAACAAAAAATGCAGCAGCAAATGGCAAGTTAACTAGGGTTCTAATCTCCTCAAAAATGACATTGAAAATAGGAGAAATTGTCAAGCACTGAGCTGCCAAAACTGTGGATATTATGCAGCCTCATTTCCTATTGAAAATGCCATAAAAACAAAGGAAAAACTCCTGCAAAGAGCTGCTGCAATGGCCACAAAACTAAGGCTCGAATCTCCTGAAAAACAACATCTAAAATTGGAGAAATCATTGAGCCAAGAACCAGCAGCAACTACAGATTTTAATCAGCTCAATTTTCATCATAAATGCCATGAAGATCTAGGAAAAACAACCAACAAAGAGTTGCTACAAAATCTAATAAACATGGGCTCTATTCCCCTTCAACATGTATCGAGAACAAGGGGAAACATTGAGCAAAGAACTAGCAGCAACCTTAAAAATTAATCAGCACAATTTCCTATCGAAGATGTCATGTGAATAAAGGAAAAACTCCCAACAGTGGGCTGTTGCAATGACCAGAAAACTAAGACAATAATCTCCTCAAAAACGGTATTGAAAACGAGAGAAATCATCGAACAATGACCAGCAGCAAACTAGAGACACTAAACAACCACTTTTCCTATAAAAATGTCATTAAATGGAGGAAAAACAAAGGGCAAGGACCTCCTGCACCATCAGGTAATGAATAGCTCTAATCTCGTAGAAAATAGAACAAAAATCACAAGAAATCATCTAGCTATGACCAGAATCTCTATCAACATTTAAAAGCTCTATTCTCATTGACTATAACGTTGAAATTGGGAGAAATCATTGAGTCAAATCTAGCTGCAAAAACTCACATTTACAAGCTCTATTCTCATTGGCTATAGCATTGAAATTGTGAGAAATCATTGAGCCAAATCTAGCTGCAACAACAGAAACAAAACAATCCCATTCTCCATTGAAAACATCATTCAGATCAAGGGATATTATTGAGCAAGGAACTACTGCATTAACAAACAATAATCAGTCCCATTCTTATAGAAAATGTCATCAAAATCATGGAAACACCAAGAAAATGAAGTAGCAACAACAAATAATAAACAAGCATGTTCTCCATCAAAAACAATATTGAAATCAAGTAAAAACACCAAACAAGTGGCTGCAACCAACACCTAACAGCAGGCAATAGCAAGGAACAAATATAAACCATATCCCATCAGCCATTTTAACCAATATTGGCGTCACCTGATTCATCAGAACGACAAATAACACATCAATAGCAGAGAATGGCCATCATATATTAGCCAAGTAGTGTCAACACTTCACATCCCAATTACAAGTAGAAAAAGCAACAACCAAACATTCTGTAAACCTAATTAGGCCCAAGAGACAGTGGAACATTAAAGGGGTTTGACAGATTTATACTTGACTGTGGAGAAGCCAAGAAAGCTCACTGATCAATGGTGAGTTTTCTCAAATTACGACAGGAACTCGAAAGCAGTTAGTAGAGCGAAGGAGCGCCTTGAAGGACAGGCATGCAGCTCCCAGATTCTCACTGTAGTGGCTTTGGTTGTAGAAGGCGGGATGAGCCTAAGATAGCTTCGGATGGGTAGAGGAAGTGTTTGCGGTTGGGCTGAGGTACTGGTTCTATGGTTGGGCTGATAGAGGTGATGGTGCTTGGTGGCAATTAGTCACAGGAGGCTCTGCCAATGGAGCCTAAATCAAAGCAGGAACTGCATGGCTTCGATGGCAAGGAATGACGTGTTTGGGAAGAGTGGCGCGATGGAGCTGCTGTCGATGATGGTGCTCGTGAAGGCTCGAACGAGCTCCGAAGCGCTTGATTGGGGAAGCTTGGCCCGAATGTGGAGGTGGGAGGAAGAAAAACCGCTCGAGGATTGGGGCTTACCGATGGAGGTGATGGCGGGCCACAGGTGTCACCGGTGGTGGTTAATTTGTTGGGTGCCGAAACAATCGAAGCTGGAACTAGTGGTGGAGTGCTTGAATCTGGTGAAGGTCAGAGAAGAGTGTTATGTCTAGAGAGGGAAAGAGGTGAAACAAAGGAGTTCCATAACAGAGTAGAGAAGAGAAAGAGAGAAGAAGATAGAATTTGGAGGGAAGATCATCACATTCATTCTCATTGATCTTCTAGCTTCACAGCTCAATTATTTATAGAAGTCACGCAACCTTCAGCTCAAATGAATAGCTGCTCAAGCTCAACGAATTGATAATGATAACAGACTTGTGATTGTTATTTACAAACAAACCCTCCAACCTTTATTACAATGAGACCCTCATCTTGTTATTCTTTACAAATTGGCCATGCTCGTATCAAGACTCCCCCATTAAAGAACCTTGTTCACAAGGTTCGCAGTAGGAAAACAAAGGCACAGATCATAGAGGTATTCCCATGTAACCTCAGTGTTAGGAAGGGTTGACCACTTAATAAGCACCTGAGTAGCTGCCTTACGCCCTCGCTGAACCATGCGTCTGGCCAAAATAGCTTATGGAACTAGAAGCTCTACCAGGTCATCTTTGAAAGGGATGTGAACAACAGAGGAAGGAGGTCTGGGGGCTCGCTTGAGAAGAGAAACATGAAAAACTTGATAGACCTAAGTGTGATCTAGCAGAACAAGTCGATAAGCCACTGGACCTTTCCTTTCCAGCACCAAGAAGGGCTCGAAATACTTTGGAGATAGCTTGTGAGAGGGCCGAGCATGTACTGAGAATTGGCGATAAGGCTGGAGCTTCAAATAGACCCATCGCCAAATTGGAAGGCACTCTCTGTCCTGTGGTTATCAGCCTAAGCCTTCATCCGATCTTGAGAATGATGTAGATGAAACTTAAGTAAATGAATAGCTTCTTCTCAAGCAGCGAGTTGCTGGTCTAAGGCCTCCATAAGGAATATGCAAGGGAGGTGGCATGCCATAGAGCGCTTCAAAGGGAGAGGAATGGATCGAGCTATGATAGGCAGTGTTATACCACCATTCAGCCAGTGATAGCCACCGATGCCATTTGGAAGGAAATTCATTGCACATACAATGAAGAGAACCTTCAAGGCATCGATTAACAACCTTGGTCTATTTGTTAGATTGTCGATGATATGTAGTTGACATGTGCAAATCAACCCCCTACAGTCAAAATAAGTCTTGCCAAAAAGAACTCAAGAAGATAGGATCTCGATCACTGACAATGACAGAGGGCATGCCATGTAATTTATAATTGTGATCTGAGAATAGTCTGGCAACCTAAGCTATTGTCTAAGGATGATGAAGGCCAATAAAATGAGCATATTTGATAAGCCGATCCACAATAACAAAGATCACTTCCTTGCCTTCAAAACGAGGCAACCCTTCGATAAAGTCCATGGAAATTTCTTTAAAAGCATTCTCAAGTATAGGCAAGGATTGAAGGAGACCTGGAGTTGCCATAGTCTCAATTTTGTGTTGCAGGCAGACTGGGTAATTTCGAACAAATTCTCGCACTTACTTAATCATTCCCTTCCAATAAAATAGTGCCGAGAGATGTTGGTTGTAGCATGAACACCAGAATGGCCTCCCATTGAAGTGGAATGGTACATGTCAATGAGATGCTGCTATAAGGACTGATTAGACCCCATGACCAGCTTACCTTGCCTTCGTAGCAGGTTAGATGCCCAAGTATATTTCCCATGGGAGGTAGGATCATCACGAGGTTGCTGAATCAGCTATTGTACTTGATTTCATACTCAAACCCAATTAATTGGGCCAACCAGGTATGCTGCAATGGAGTTTTAAGCTTTTGTTCCATAAGGAATTTTAAGCTCTTATGATCAGTACGGCTAACAAAAGGTTTAGGATGTAGATAGTGGTCCCATTTCTTGGCAAACAGAATTGCATAGAGCTCTTGTTCATAATCGGAAGCAGAACATCAACTTGATGAAAGAGCCTTACTGATGTAATCCACTAAGTGACCTTGTTGGATCAGGATAGCTCCGATGCCATAGTTAGAAGCATCTATTTCAATTTCAAAACCTTAGGTAAAATCAGGCAAGGCCAAAATAGGGGTTGTCGAAAGAGTTGCCTTAAGAGGCAAGAAGGACTCTAGGGAATGCTAGTTCCAACAGAAAGCATCTCTTTTGAGCAAGGCAGTGAGGGGCTGACTCAAGAGGCCATAGCTACGAATGAACCTTCTGTAATAGCCTGTGAGTCCCTAGAACCCATGCAATTGCTTCAGATTATGAGGAATTGGCCACTACTGCACTGCTACAACCTTGGTCGAATCTGTGTCAACCTCGTGTTGCATAATCACATGTCCTAAATATTCAAATCTGTTCGACCCAAAAATGCATTTGCTCCTCTTGGCAAATAGTTGATGCTGCCTTAGGAGTTGTAAAACCACTCGCATGTGCTCAACGTGTTGCTGCAGCTGCTAATTGTAGACTAGAATATCATTGAAGAACACCAGCACAAACTTACAAAAATAAGGTTGAAATACATAGTTCATAAGCCCTTAAAATGTAGTTGGAGCATTAGTAAGGCCAAAGGGTATAACTCAAAACTCATAATGGCCTTCATGTGTTCAAAAGGCTGTCTTTGGAATATCAGCCTCATTCGTACATATCTAATGATACCCTAACCTTAAATCTATTTTAGAGAAGAGATTTGAACCGTGCAACTCGTCTAGAAGTTCCTCAACAACTGGAATAAGACACTTATCTTTGATTGTCTGATTGTTGAGAGCTCTACAGTCGATGCACATACGCCAAGAGTGGTCCTTCTTCTTTACTAATATCACCGGAGAAGGATAAGGACTGGAGCTCTGCTAGATTATTCCAGCTCGCAACATCTCCCTTGTCATTTACTCAATGAAGTCTTTATGAGCATTGGAGTGTCTGCAAGGACGAAGATTGATAGGCTGCTCATTCATCTTTAATGGAATCTTATGATCATGGCTTTGCTTGGGAGGTAGAGTGCTTGGTTCCATGAACACATCCACAAACTAATTCAGTAGCGAGTCAATGGTTTGTTGCGTACCAGTATCCTGGCTCTCCTGAGCGGTTAAAGTACTCGTTGCTTCTAGACAACAGAGTTGCACCATTTGGGGTGGCTTAGATAAGGCCTTTGTTAGTGTCTCTCAAAAATTGTTTAACCACTTATATTATTTATTGACTTGCATTTCCAACAATCATTAAACTTGCTACAACTATCGCAACTACCATTGCTCTTATAGTACTTGCAATCCCCACAGTTGTTTCAGAAGCTGTAGTAAATGAGCTCTTGAACATTCCCTTTGTTTTGTAGTTGATAAACCGAGTCCTGGACATGGTTTACTCCATTAGCGTGCTTGTTTCAAGCTTTTTCAATGACTTGCTTCTCTCTCTTTGTGTCTTATTTTTCTCGTGTAAATATTTATTCTATAGTCTTTTACTCCACTTGTAGAAGAAGCTTTGAGACTATGCTCCACTGTACCAGTTGTAGTGCCCTCTTCAAACTTATCCAAACTAAGAAGGTGTTGGCTTCAAAATCAACAACATCTTCCTCCTTATCCCTATATTTAGGAACCATCTTATATGTGATGTCTACATCATCCTCATTTCTCAATTATGCAAAATCTTCCTCTTCTTCATCTTGTTATGAAAATAATTTCTCTTATTCATTCAGCTCTCTCATATCCTCTAGTGTGACTTCAACTATTTTACTAACTTGTAACTACTCAAAAAGGAGGTGAACCTCCAATGCATTTTGCAGACTATTTATTAAGTTCTTGCATCTTCTTAGAACAAGTGGCTCCAATTTAATCTTAAAATCAGTTAAATTGGGTCATTCTATCAAATAGATCCTTAACTATTTTCCCGTTATTCCTAATATTCTTTAATTGACACTTAAACTATTGGTAACGTTGCCTCCTTAACTCTTTATTTTTTTTAATGAATAGTGTCTTCTAAGATCTACTGGTTTGTTTTAGTTAAGATATAACTATTTGGTCCCTAATGAAAAATAGTTAAGGCGCTCTATCACAAATTCTAGGATTTTTGTTCTCCATAAATTAGAATTTAATTTTTTTTTTTTTACTAACAATGAGTTTGTTCTCCCTAAACTCATGAACGCTCTACAAGCCCATGAATCCAAATAAGTCAATGTGCAAGATACATGAGTGGGTAGCCTCACCAAGAGTTACGAGCTACGAGCTACGTGCTAAAGAGGGAATTGAACCTTCGATCATGTGGACTTTCAAACAAATCGTATGCACTTCCTATTCACTTGACCTAACCAGTGGGGGTTAATTAGTAAGTGATTTAACAACTTGATGTCCGCAAACTAACATAAATGAGAACATGCCATCTGCGTGCATGTGTAGTTCAATGGTGTTGAATGGATAATAGGAGTTTAAGCCTCGTTAAGATCATTTGAATGCAATCCAAAATTACTTTCATATATTTATGTAGACGATTTATGGAGTTCCTGGCATTCTCTATGAGAATACAACCTCGAATTTGTTAAAATATGATCTTCATGGGATAGACCAAAGTTGACAACACTTTGGCTTAGATACAATAATAAGGCTTGGGTGAGATCTCTTGCGGTACTCACTGAGTCATAAGAGAAGTTGAACTGCCTCTTCACTAGGATAATCATCACCTATGTAGTTTTTTATTGTGCTTATTTCAAGTGCATGATTTGTTTTCTTTTGGGTAAATTACAAAAATGATACATTAGCTTTGCCAAAAGTTTCATATTGATACAATAACTTTTTTCGTTGCATATGACTACATTAATTTTCTAAAGAGTAAATGGACAAGTTTGTCCCTGAAAGATGCATTGAACATCAACTTAATCCTTTTCTAATTTTGTACATAAATATCATCCTTCTAAACATTATTTAGGTCATCCTGAAGATCAATTGAGTTTTTTGAACATCAATTAGGTCATCTTAAACATCAAAATTATCCTTATCTTTTTCGAACATCAATTTAGTCATTTTTTGTACATTAGGTCCATCCTTCTGTTTCTAAATCCGTCTATCTTTAACAAAAAAGTTGTTGAGCATCAATTAGATCCTTCCATGTGCATTTTGCTACATTTGATTATTTAGTTCCTCATTCTTTACAAAAGTTGATGAATATCAATTTCTTCCTCGATTTCTTGCTCCCTCTCTCTCAATCTCTCCCCCTCTGGCCCCCTCTCCCCCTTACCCTCTCCCTCTCTGTTCTGTCTATCTCCATCTCTCCCCCTCTCCCTTTCCATCTATTCCCTCCCTCGCTCTCCCTTCTCTCCCTCTCTCTGTTCCTTTCCCTCTATCTCCCCCTCCCCCGCTCTTACCCTTTCTCCCTCTCTCCTCATCCCTCACCGTCCCTCTTCCTCTAACTTTCCCTCTATCTCTCTCTCCCTCCTCACTCACTAACTCACTACCTCTCCCTCCCTCTTTCCCAACTGTTTTATTTGAAATTTGGTCAAATTTGTTCTTGAACTCTCCCTTAATCTTCTCTCATTTGTTTCTTCCAACATCTACATTCCTTTTCTATTACCTCCATGGAAGAAAGTTGGTCTCAATATCGACATTGTTCCTAAATAGCAAAATGGGAGTGATGGGGGCAAGACAGAGATAGGTGGGAATGATGGGGGAGAGAGACGAAAGAGAGGTGAGGAAAGAGATGAGAATGATGTATGTGTTTGTGTATTGGGGGAGATGGAGAGAGGGAGTGATGGGATGAGAGAAAGGGATAAGTGAGTGGAAGAGAGGGAGATGTGAATGATGGGGAATGGGAGATGAGAATGATGTGTGTGTATGTATATTAGATAGGGGAGAGATAGGAATGGAGTAAGGGGTGCGCATGCACGGAGAGAAAGAGAGCGATGTGATCCAAGGTGTGAGCTTGAAGAACGCAATTGATATTCCTCTTGATTTAGTGACAAGAGCTCGAGCGATGCGATTGAAGGACGTCAATGCAAATTAAGAGCGTGCTTCAGTAGATGTAGTTCAAGTTTCGAAGATTAGTATAGCGCGAGCCAACATGTTCAAGGAAGATCTTAATGGGCTAATATGGGAAATATGCCCTCAAGCAAATTCATTGAAGCATGTTGAAGCATGTCTACATGCGCCGTCAACATGCATCAATTTGATTCAAGTTTTAGAAAATTCAGCAGAAGAAATATAATATTTTGTTATATTCTCTTCTATAGATATTTAGGTCAAATTATAGAGTGATATTTCAAGATTTCTTAGAGAGTAGATATGATATTTTATTACCTATTATTTGGGGGGAGGGGGGAATTGCAACAAAATCTTTGCATATCTTATAATCTTGGCCTATTTAAAGGCTTAAGTAGGGGGCTGGATGAATTGGAGAATTATTTGATTGAGTTATAGTCTATATATTATTGTCAGGTTTCATCACGTATTGGTAAGGTTCACATCACAGAGAGAGAGAGAGAGAGGGGTTAAGAGGATGGGGGAGAGAGAGAGAGAGATGGAAATGGTGGGGAAGGGTGGGAATGGTGTGAGTGCACGTGTATTAGGGGGAAGAGAGGGACTAATAGGAGAGGGAGAGAGATATGAATCATGTGTATGCATGTGTATTAGGGGTAGGGGGTGACGGGGGGCTAGAGGGAGGGAGTGACGGGAGACGGGAAGGAGGGAGTGATCGGTGTGTGTGTGTGCAGGAAGGGGTGGAGAGGGAAAGAGGGAGAGAGCGATGAGAATTATTGGGAGGGAAAATATGTTGGGAGGAGAGATATGAGAATGATCTATGTGCACGTGTATTGGGGAAAGGGAATGGAGGGAGTGATTGAGTAGAGAGAGATGAGAATGATGTGTGTGCATGGGTATTAGGAGGTATATGGGAGGAAGAAAGGATCAGGGGTGAGAAAGAATGGTAAGAGAGTGAGAGAGATGGGAATGATGAGGAGAGAGAAGTGAGAATGATGTGTGTGCATATATATTGGGGGAGAGAGATAGAGGTGAGAATGATGTGTATGCATGTATATTAGGGAGAGAATGAAGAGGGGGAGGGACAGAGTGATGTGGGAATGAGGAAGGAGAAAGAGATGGGAATGACTGGGAGAGAGAGCGTGGTAGGAATTGGGGGGGGGGGGGGGGGGGGGGGGGGGGTTTGGGGAGGGAGTGATGTGGGAATGATGGAGGAAAGGTTGAGAATGATGGGGGAGAAAGTGGGAAGAAGAGGAGATGGGGTAAGAAATAAAGAAATTTTGAACTCTCTTTAAAAGTGCATTCTTTACTATTTTAACGTCATTAAAATTTCGTTAATGCATAGACAAAATCGATGTTTAGGAAGACGAAATTGATATTTATGAGGACCTAATTGATGTTCAAGAGAATGATATTGATGTACAAAATTAAAAAAGGACGAACTTAATATTTAACACATGTCTCAGGGATGAATTTGTCTATTTACTCTTTTCTAAAAGGTTTTATGATGGTACAAATCGTGACGGAGCTACGACACCACGATTTGGCGCTGAGTTGGCATATGACATGATGCCACATAAGCATCAGCGTTGACATGGTATATCCATGTAATATTTTTAAATAAAAATATAAAAAAGTTAAAATAGAAATTAAGATTTAGAAATTTTTTATAAAATTAAAAATATATAGAAAATTTGAAATAATTTTTTAAAAAAGAGAGAAATAAGAGAAAATTTTAAAAATAGAAAAAAAATTCTAGAAAATATAGGAAAATTAAAAAAAATAGAAAATTAAGAAATTTAGAAAATCTGTCTCCATGGGACGACATAGCGGCAATTTCTCCACGAGTGCAACCCCCATAGCTAAGGTAGTCTCTGCCTCGGGTTAGCTACACGTATGCCTTGCCCATCACAGATTTGGACGTTCTAGGAGCTGAGAACTCCTCCTCATCTTCCCCATCTCGCTCTTCAACTCCGTTCCTTTACAACTCCAATAGTCTCTGTTATGAGAAGCTTATCTCGGACATGGCGCAGGACGAGTAGCTCCCCAATGACCAGATATACTTCTCGCTCCGAAAGTCTTAACTGGGCGGCGGTTGTCGATCTTCGACATGACCGCTCTTGCCATCAAGGCAAACCTCACACTTCAGGATGATAATCAAGGTCGAAGTAGAAGTGGCCAGAAAAGCTAGATTTCCACAATCCTAGAAGTTACAAAGAGTCGAAATGCCATTGACGAAGATGGTTTCATGCTTGACGGTGCTCTTAATGGACTTGACTCAGGGAGATTCAAGAAGCTAGCATCACCCTGACAAGGAAATATCAGAAGTCTTCTACATCAAGGAGACTCAAAAGGGTTGTCCTGTCGTTTAGGATAAGGTTGAGCACCATTGAGGAAAGCCTCGAGTCCATTCATTTCGAGCAATGCTGTAGAAATTAGTCTAATTTTTTCAAGATTCGAGATCAATGTTTTATTCAACATCAATATTTTCTATATGTAAATATATATAGAAAGTAAAATTATATAAATTTCTTAATTTTCTATATATTTTTAAAATTCCCTAGGTTTTGTAGATTTTTTTCTAATTTTTTAAACATTTTTTAAGATTTTTTTCTATCTTGTAAAATTTTTTAAAAAGATTTTCTAAATTTTTTAATGTCCTTTTTAAGCTTTTTTATTTTTTGTTTAGAAACATTACAGGGGCAAACCATGTCAACACCAATGCACATCTGACATCCATGTCATATGGTAACTCAGCACTAAATTAACAGTGTTAGTAGCTCTGTCACAATTCGTATCATCGTAGAACCTTTTTGAAAATTAATGTAGTCATATGCAACGAAAAAACATTATTGTATTAATATGAAACTTTTGGTATAATTAATGTACCATTTACATAATTTACCCTTTTTCTTTTACGTGGTACCACTATATGAACTTACTGTTAAGAGTAAACTTCACCTTTCACCTTGTTATGTTATCCAAGCACTTTGCTGGGGGATGACAAAAATCCTCAAGAAGGAGCCAAACTACTCTCTCAACTAAGGTTAAATAAGGCCATGTTAGAGACAAAAAGTTTAATATGCTTTGGGAGGGTCTGCTAAGATTGTTAATTCAAAATTTTGTTTCCTTTAGTTAAAAGTCTCTGCGAATTAGGATAAGAATCTTCGGCAAAATTTTGTATAGCACTAAAACTCAACCAACTTACGCAAATAGTACAACTCTATAAGTAACTAAAAAAATAGCACATCTATTTAAGATTACTAAATGAATTTTTTTAAAATACCCAAACTACCCTCGTCATTACTCAACCATCCTATAGACACGTGATTTTGGCCTGGAAAGTACTTGGTAGATCTCAAAAAATTAAGTGAGCACGTGTCCATACTTAATCTAATACGATGTTTGAGAGTGAAATCGAAGGTCAGGTATCAAGAGGGGAGGAGTAGGGCAAAGAAACGGAGAGCGCTGCTGCCCTAGGCGACGAACCACAGGGACGATCTTCCCACCGAACCTGAGAAGCCCCTGATCAAGCCTTCGAATCTCGTCATGGTGCGTCTTCCTTTCTATTCTCCCCTGAACATGACTACCAATGTACGACTGATTTTTTAAAAACATAAAATCCATAGAGAAGGGTTCATCTAAGGTGGGATAGAAGCATTTGTACCCTTTCTTATTTGATGCACACCTAATAAAAACAGACTTTCTAGCCCGTGGGACAAGTCATGTACAAAAGTAATACAACCAAATATTTTTAAAGGAAGTGAGGAATCAAGCCTACTGTCATGATAGAATTCGTGAAACACATCTAAAGGTCTCCTAATTTGTAATGTCCTAGAAGGGTCCTATTTATAAGATAGATTACAAGTAGGATTAACTCTTCAAAACAGATATTTAGGTAACTAACAAGTTAATAGTAACGCATGTGCTACTTCTAGGAGATTTTTTTTTTGGGGCACGGGTATTACATTTTCTTGCGCTATATCATTACATGAACAGTGATGCGAGATCCCTTTCTCAATGAAGAAGATTCCTAGCACCTCATCAAACTATTCTCTACGGTTCTGAAAAATTGAATTGGACTCCCAAATTGTGTTTTCACCGTAGCATGAAAAGTTTTCAAAACTTCCTGTACCTCTAATTTTTATTTAAGCAGTTAGACCAACTTACTCATGTTTGGTCATCTGTGAAAGAGACAAGCCATCTTTTTCCTATGTAGGTGGCAATTCGAGAAGGTCAGTGCACATCATTATGTATCATAGAGAACGGGTGAGACAATTTATAACTAAATAAACAAAAAATTGCATGTTGATGCTTTGCTAACTCACATATTTCACATTCATTAAAAGGGTTTAATAGAGTAAAACTAGACGCCGGCCCGTGCGATGCACGAATTTTATTGTTTGATAAATTTGGTGTCAAATAAGCATGTTGACAAATTAATAAAGTCTTAATTATAGTTATTGAGAAATAAAATTTAGTTGATTTTGTATATAGTGAAAATGGTAGAAAGGGAAATAAAAAATTACAGTGAAATAAGAGGGAAAAGAGAAAGTGAGAATTGAGAGATGCTCGGTGTGTAGTTACAACTTAATAAATTTACTATTATATCCCTTATTATTTCTAATCTAATGATCAATAAAATTTATATCTATATGTCAATGGGTAATTTGGAAAAAGAAAATGATACCAAACAAAGGCGTGCTTTCATATATATAATATGTAGACGATATACAAAGTCTACAGGGTGAGGAGTGGTTGCGTGAAATAACTGTGGGCCTATACACAATTAATTTTCAAATAATTCCAATTGAGGGCATTTTTGGAAGGTGAAAAACACGTTAGATCTCTTTTCTAGACGTTGGATCTCTTTTCTAGAGTCATATAGTAATAAATATGATAACATTGAGAGTAATTAGTGA